>CAKNYM010051482.1:139340-241333 GCA_932195095.1 Andricus curvator
GAAATTTATCCAAAAAAATGTATAAAAAATGACAAACGTTAAAAAAACAAACAATTTTTGCATATGGAAAGAATTTTCTGAAATGAATATTTTGGCTTTACAAATCCGGTTTACTACCGCCTGATCAAACTAACGCTCGAAAGATCTTCGCATCGCGGTCTATGTCACTTCAGTTTATTAAACACAAAAAAAAAATTACTTATTATTATTATTATACCATTAAGCCATTTCCCTTTCGGGGTAGTACTTGATTTAAGGAAATGCGTTTCTTTGGTTTTTTTTCTTTGTACCATTTCTTTAGTACATTACAAGTTTGATAATGACCTATCATTTATACGAGTAAGACATTTAACTAAAATTGTTCATACTCGCCTATTCATAATATGTATGAAAACGAAATATTACCCATAAATATGGGGACATATATTTTTCACATACTATGGCCCTTGACACAAATCCGAAAAATTCATGAATTTTTGCCAAAAACGTCGGCCTCCTGGCCCACTGCGACACGTCTTAAAATTTCAACTTCGCACACTTGTAAAACAATATACTATTTTGTAACAAATTTGAAGAATTTTTGATTTAAGAATTAAGGAAATCAAATCTTCTGGAAAATTTCGGAATTTCTGTTGAAGTGACCATCAATTTTCGAGATGTTACGAGAAATGTGGAAAATCGATAAATTACCGGTAATTCTCGGAAGGTATGCACAGATTTTTAGAACAAATCCTAAAAATTCATGAATTTCTATAAAATTAATAAATTATTTAAATTCTAAGATATCAAAAATTTTTTGCATTTTCTGCAATTTATGATAATTGGTCAGTAATTTATGGTAACTTATCGCTTCAGGTTGGTCCAATCTCTATCACTATTTACAATTAGTCTGTCAAGTGTCAGATCATAAAGTTAGTAGTGGGGTTAAGTTGCTATAAGGGAGTCCGGAGATTCTTTTTTTTTTTTAATTAAATCCGAAAGCGCAGCAGGTAGAAAATATCTTTTTATAACTTTTCTTTACTACGGGTTCAGAAATGTTCACTTCCCGCACGCTATACATGCTTCAAAAAGTGAACGTTCTCGCATAAGTTACAGAGAAGATATTTTCACAATTTCAGCCTTTACTTGCAAAATAAATATCAATATTCCTAATTTCATAAATTGAATTGGCCACAATAATAGCACTTAAATTTTTAAATTAACTAACAATGAAAAATGAAAAATCTGTAGACCTTAAGCGATCAGAATCGAGAAGTTACAACTTTTATGAGATACAAATTAATAATAAGAAATTTAAAGCAATACCCCCGCATATACCCCTCACCACCATACCGCCTTGTAAAATTCCCTTCATCACTTTTATCATATGAAATCCCTGATCACCGACTAGAACTGTGTGAGTCACGCTTACCCTGAAAGGGATATGAATTGATGATATAATAATAATAATTATTATTATTACATTATGAGAAGTTGTAGGCTCCGGAAGCTACGATCATGGTTCGTTAAAGCAACCAATCCCGACGAAACTGGAACGTGTACATCATCCACTTCTGCTCCTTCTGTCCTAGAAGGTAGGCAAGAGCGGGAAATTTACGCGAGATGACATCGTGCAACACTGTTCCTTGGAGTCAGGTCTCTAGCCGCGGATGACCTTACCCGGCAGACGGAACAGTTGGAATGAATGAGAATTTTATGAGCGACAGTGTTGATGGACCAGATGACGTGATCCCAGAAGAACAGCCTTTTGCATCCGGTTCGCGATGGAATGAGCCTGACCCTGGCAAGCCGGAATCTTGTTTAGTTGGCTAAGAAATGATGCTTTCATACCTCCAAGACAGCCGATTATGAGAACTACAAGATGGACTTTGAAGCCTTGGTAGAGCCTGCTCAGCTCGAAAAGAAGTGCTTGATATTTCGCCCGTTTTTCTTTCACTTTTGCCGTGATATTACCATCGGCTAGTGCCGAGAATTCAATCACGTAAATGATCTTGGTCTTCAGATCTTGGAGGACAATATCAGCCTTTGTAGCACTGAAACTGGGCGTATGGTAAGACGGGCAATAGATCAACACCACGGAAGTGCCCAAGTGCTAATATAACACTTTTAGTGCCGCATTTTGTCTCTCTATGTACCCGTAGCTTGCATATTTTGAGCATCCACTGAGAACATGTCCAAGTGTTTCTGGCTCTTGCTTGCACGCTCGGCAGTTGGTATCGCCTACAGGTATATTCATTATGCGCTCGCGGTAAACTGAGGTGTCTATAACGCCGTCTTGACAGGCAAAAAGAAATCCCTCAGTCTCCGATCTTAATCCAGCAGACTTTAAAAACATGTTGGACAGACCCATCGAGAGCTCTTCTCTACGTATGATGCCGTAGAATTTACCATAAAGGGGCTTGTCAGCATGTTTTCTTAGTAGAAGCGTATGTTCTGCTTCCTGTACACGACTTTTGAACACCAAAGGTCTTAGAAATGCTAGGCCATGTGTAGCGTCGCTGGAATCAAATGGAAGGCCAAGCTCCTCTGCGGCCCTATCTGCGGCATGGTACAGAAACGCCGCAGCATTGACGACTTCATGTTGATGTACGAGTCGCATAAGGGAATCTGTGCTATTTAGAACTGAGCATGCTGTAGCCGGAACCGTTCTTCGATAAAGACACTCCAAGCTTGGCAAGCCTCTACCCCCTTTATATCGAGGGAGGTATACGTATTCGAGGTACGAAAGATCTAGGATGATGACTTTGATAGATTTTCATCATCTTGCGTGTGCTTCGGTCAAGTTGCTTCAACTCATCGACGTTTCATTTTACTGCACCAAACGTGTAGAGCAGTATAGGAACGGCCAGCATATTGGTCGCCTAGATCTTATTCTTTCCAGATACACACGCACATTTTGGGTTTCCGCTTGCGGTATTCCAAGATATGTATATGTTTCTCCAATACCAAGATGTTGAATGGTATTTCCGCCTATGAGTTGAACATCCTGATCCTCACGCGATGATGCAGTTTCTAGTCTTCCTTGATGTCGGTGGACGCAGGCACACTTGTCCAGTCCGAAGCTCATGCCAATCGCTTTAGAGTACCTATTAAGCGCCTCCACACGGATGCTAAGGTCCTCTTTCGACGAAGCAAAGAGTTTAAGGTCGTCCATGTATAAAAGGTGGTTGACCTTATATTCTCTTCTGTTTGGCAGACCACATAGGTATCCAGAGCTTTTGCCTCGGAGCACAATAGACAGAGGCCAGAGGGAGATACAGAGAAGTATCGGACTTAGAGAGTCTCCTTGGAAGACCCCCCTCTTATATGTCATATAGCTTGTAGCCACTTATCTTTTGTCAGAAGTTATGACAAGTCTTGTCCGCCAAAAGAGCATAAGCTCTTTTATGCATCTCACAATTTTTGGATGCACCTCCAGGCACTCAAGGAGCTTAATAAGTAGATCATGGCTCATGTTATCGAATGCCTTACGGCAGTCAATCCAAGCCATGGACAGATTGCGTCGATACCTGATCGAGTCCTGGGCAATACACCTGTCTATTAACAGGTTCTCTCTGCAACCTGCCAGCCCTCACTTGCATCCACGTTATTCAACTTTTGCACTCCATACCGGCTCGATAGATGTTAATATCCTCTCTTTGAGGATGCCAGTGAATAGCTTGTAGCTGGTATTTAAACAAGCTATGGACCTACAGTTCTTTGGACTTGACAAATCTCTGGTCTTAGGCATCAATACCGTGCGTGCTTCCACTAGCCACTGCGGGACGGGTTGTTCTCCGTTTAAGAAAGTAGTAAATATACGAACTAGATGTTGGTGCGTAGAAGTGACCTTCTTTCACCAAAAGTTGTTGATTTTATCTGGCCCTGGCGTTCAAAAGTTCTTAGTTCTAGCGATAATTTTCTTCACTTCTTCAGCAGTAATTAGTAGACACTCTTCCTCTGGATCTTGTAACCTTTGCCTATGGCAAACGTTGCGAAAGAGTGATATATCTTAAGCGTCTTCATTTAGCTGATAAGTATCTCCATATACTTGCTCCCAGAAGACGTGAATCTCTTCTCGACTAGGCGGATTTTTAACGGCACGTGACGTTTTATTGAACAGATGGGAAGGATGAGTAGAAAAGGGGCAATTTTCCTGAATCCACTTTACTCGCCGTTCAAGGCGCTGTTTCGCTATTGAAAGAGATCTTATTTTTTGCGTCCAGTGCTGTTTGATGGTCAACAGTTTACACTTGTTCCGCATGTGATTTGCTTTCCTTAAGTTTCGAGCAAGTGCCATAACTTTTGGAGTGAATTTTTTATTTGGTGTTATGTAGCTGATCACGCACTGAATAGTTTATGCATGCCGTCTCGCCGTTTCAATTTTAAACTGAAGCTGTGCAATACGCTCGCGAGTTTTACTCTGACGTACTGAAGTATCGTTACTTCTATTGTCGCTAAGCAGGGAGACCGCATTCTCGTAAACTGCATAGTTCAGGTTCCACAGATTAACATCTTCGGGGAACAAATCGGGGAGAGCAGTATTAGCTTCAGCTGATTTGTTCATCCTGAGAAAGACTTTTTGGTGGATACCTCTCCTACTTCTCATGTTAGCATTATCGGCTATCTGCAAAGGTGGTCTTGCTGGAACGGGTGGAATGTTCGCTGGAGGATGTTGCTCTTCTTCTTGTTGATAAAGAGCTTCATATCCGTTTTTTCGCAAGAAGGATACCTGATCTCTTAAATACTGAGGCGTTTTATGAAAATATTCCGGATGCATATTGACCCAACGCTCATGTAACCTCTGCATGAATCCTCTGCGCGCCGGTGAGCTTCTTTGCCAACAGGTAAGGATGTCCCTCCTGAGTTGGTCCGAGCATTTAAATAATAATAATAATAGCTCTAAGGCTGAGGCTCTAAGATGGTAGCTCTAAGAAAGCATCCAGAGGCGACTGTTGTCACCTCCAACTCTCGCGGCCGCTGTGTATGTATAACAGCAGCAAAATACGAACTCCAAACTACACTGTGCTCGTAATTTTGTACCTACAATATCATCGCAGAAGATTTCAGACATCGTATTAAATTAACTTATAACATCTTCATCTCATCAGTCACTTGACTTAGTCTATGGCTATGATGAAAAACCGGGTTCACCCGAGAACAAGAAAAAAAATAGCTCTAAGGCTACAAAGTCCATCTTGTAGTTCTCGTAATCGGCTGTCTTGAAGGTATAAAAGGTATAAAAGGAGGTATAAAAAAGCTTTATTTCTTAGCCAAGTCAACAAAATGCCGATTTGCCAGCGTCACGTTCATTCCATCGCGAATCGGATGCAAAAGGCTGTTCTTCCAGGATCACTTCATCTGGTCCGTCAACACTGTTCCTCATAACGTTCTACAAAGCTTGGTAGCTCTAAGAAAGTATCCAGAGATAAAAGCTTCATCTCCAACTGTCCCGTCTGCCGCATAAGGTCATGCGCGTCTAGAGACCCGACTCCAAGGAACAGTGTTGCACGATGTTATCTCGCGTAAATTTCCCGCTCTTGCTTACATTCTAGGACTAAAGGAGCAGAAGTGGATGACGTGCACGTTCCAGTTGCATCGGGATTAGTTGCTTTAAGGAACTATGATCGTAGCTTTCGGAGCCTACAACGGCTCTAAGAAAGTAACTCTGAGAAAGCATCTAGAGGCGACTGTTGTCGCCGCCAACGATTGCGGCCGCTGTGTAAAGGTAAAGCGGTACAATGCGAACAGAAGATTTCAGACATCGTATTGAATGAACTCATAACATCTTCATCTTATCAGTCACTTGACTTAGTCCGTGGCTATGATGAAAAACGGGGTTCACCCGAGAACAAGTTTTGAAAAAAATATATGATAGACGGGTGTATTACCCAGATATTAATAGACAGGTGTATTACCTAGGACTCGATCAGGCATCGAAGCAATCTGTACATGGCTTCGAATGACTACCGTAAGGCATTCGATAACACGAACCATGAGCTACTTATCAAGCTCCTTGAGTGCCTGGAGGTGCATCCAAAGATAGTGAGATGCAATAAAAGAGCTTATTCTCTTGTGCCGAACAAGATTTGACATAACATCTGACAAAAGACAAGTGAATACCACCTATATAAGATATAAGAGGGGAGTCTTCCAAGGAGACTCTCTAAGTACGATACCTTTCTACATTCCCCTCTTGCCTCTATCTATTGTACTCTGAGGCAAAAGCTCTGGATACCTATGTGGCCCGCCAAACAGAAGAGAATATAAGGTCAACCACCTTTTATACATGGACGACCTTAAACTCTTAGCTTCTTTAAAAGAGGACATTAGCATCCTTGTGGCAGGGGTAAGTAGGTGCTCTAAAGCGATTGGCATGTGCATGTTCAACTCATAGGCGGAAATATCATTCAACATCTTGGTAATGGAGAAACATATAAATAACTTGGAATACCGCAAGCAGAAACCCAAAATGTGCGTGTGTTAAAAACGGCCCTTAAAAAAAGGTATCGCCAAATTCTCAAAAAAATTTGGGCTTCCGAATTACCTGGGAAGAATGAGATCCAGGCGACCAATATGCTGGACATTACTAAACTGCTTTACACGTTTGGTGCAGTAAAATAAAACGTCGATGAGTTGAAGCAACTTGACCGAAGTACACGCAAGATGATGAAAATCTATCAAAGTCATCATCCTAGATCTTTCGTACCTCGAATACGTATACCTCCCTCGAGATAAAGGGGGTAGAGGCTTGCCAAGCTTGGAGTGTCTTCATCGAAGAACGGTTCCGGCTACAGCATGCTCAGTTCTAAATAGGACAGATTTTCTTATGCGACTCGTACATCAACATGAACTCGTCAATGCTGCGGCGTTTATATACCGTGCCGAAGATAGGGCCGCAGAGAAACTTGGTCTCCCATTTAATTCCAGCGGCACTACACATGGCCTAGTATCACTAACACCTTTGGTGCTCGAAAGTTTTGCACAGGAAGCAGAACATTCTCTACTTCTGAGACAAAATGCTAATAAGTTCCTTCATGGCAAATTCTTCGGCATTATACGTAGAAAGAAGCTATCGATGAGTCTGTCCAACATGTTCCTCAAGTCTGCTGGATTGAGATCAGAGACTGCAGGATTACTTTTTGCCTGTCAAGATGTAGGCGATACCAACTGCCAAGCGTGCAAGCAAGAGCCAGAAGATCGGAAGACAAAGATCATTTAGGTGATTGAATTCTCGGCCAAGGCTACAAAAACGTCCATCTTATAGTTCTCATAATTGGCTGTCTTAGAGGTATGAAAGCTTCATTTCTTAGCCAACTTAACAAAGTCCCGACTTGCCAGCGTCAGGCTCAGTCCCTCGCGAGCCGGATGCAAAAGGTTATTCTTCTAGGATCACTTCATCTGGTCCGTCAACACTGTTCCTCATAACATTTTCCATAGATTGGTAGCTCTAAAAAAGTATTCAGAGGTGAAACGTTCATTTCCAACTGTGCCGTATGTCGCTTAAAGTCATCCGCGGCTAGAGACCAGACTCCAAGGAACACTGTTGTACGAAGTCTCTTGCGTGAATTTCCCGCTCTTGCTTACCTTCTGGGATAGAAGGAGCAGGAGTGGATGACGTACAGGTTCCAGTTGCGTCAGCATTGGTTGCCCAACAGCGACTTGTTATAATTTTTATTTTTTATAATTTTCAGGTGAAATAACCTCTATTTTTCCTAACTACCAGTTGTCATAATTTCCATTATACTGAATCATCATTTGGCATAACTTTTATATTCTCGAAAAAAATTGAAATTAGGAAAAATAAATATTATGGGAAGCAGAAATTCAAAAATATGAAGATGTTGTCAAATGAGGATTCGGTATAATCAAAATGATGATAACTGGTAGTTAATACAAATAGAGGTTATGTTACCTGAAAATTTGAAAAAATAAAAATTATGACAAACAGCTGTTCGGCAACTTGATTTTTGGTTAGATAAAGCTTAGGTTGAATGGAATTTGGGAGATATTCATGAACCACAAAATACTTTAGTTTCATAAAATGGTTTTAAAATAGATGTTTACAACTACTTTAATTATATTTAATTCTTAAATAAAAAAGAAAGTGTTGTGAAAATGGGTGATAAGAATTATACTGTGAACATTTGGATCATGTAAGTGAATTTTTTATAATGAAGCTCTAATGAAGATTTACAGCATATATTCTTATAAAATTTAGAATCAATATTTATCGTTTGTTTATTTGAAGTTTCACTTGAACTAAACAAATAGCAAGCAGATTTTTTATAAAACCTAAAACAAGTAATAATGTAACGACTCGTACTACGTAAACTTAGCACGAGTCATTCATGGTTTCAGTGTTGACGAATCCTCCGAAGTACGCAGAGCACGGACGTTGGAGAAGAACCGTCCGCCAAATGATAGCATCGGAAATTCTGGGAGCGATGTCAGTTACTCGGAACTCGTGTAGAAACATAACGTTAAGATTGGTGTATGGTCAGACGCGATAAATAATTTATGAGCGTCTTACGGAAGAGATCATTTTTGAAAATATAGTATATTGTGTCATGAGCTTCGCGCGCCTGCTTATCGCCTCGTACAGAAAACATCGGACGAGTCCGTCAAAGGGTTCCCGTCGAATGACACACGATATTTTATTCAAAATTGGCCTACCACGTGACATGCACTAAAATTTTGACAGTAAGATCAGAAAAAGCGTAGAAAATACGTAACCTGATTGAAGTTGCGTGCGAAGGGGGGCGCGGGGTCCAGGGCGCAGCCCTGTTGGGGGTGCAGGGGGCGAAGCCCCCTTACTTAACCTAACTGGTGCGGTGTGTTTCGTGGACAGCGGCACATTGATAATGCGCCACTCGGGGAGTTTGTGCACTACGCACCGTACAAAAAACATCGAATCCCCATATTTCACGTGCTACAGTGAAAAAGGAAAGGGAATGCCATCATTTGACATGCGCAAGTTCTCGATTTCAGCGTATTCCCGTCCGGCGGACGAGAAAAACCCCCACCCAGAATCGTGCAGTTCCCGCTCCGAGATTAGGACTGGAATACGCGAAAATCGTCCGATTTTGAATAAAATACTTTTCTCTAAAAGCAAATGAAGATCACAAATCACATTTATGCACCTCTCCATAAAGGGGATGGTTATCTTGTCAGTCTGGTTTTAGGAAATAAAAAAGTCACTTAAAAGATTAACCTATCACTTTATCTTGAATGAAATAAAAGTAGCTATTTTTTGCAATTTATTCATTTTATTATGAAGATAATAACAGAGATGTAAAACCAATTTTTCTGTTATTGAAAAATGTTCAGAGAAAAAATATATCATGAGTTAATAATTTGGATAATAAAAAATGTTTCGGTTGTTCAAGCACTGAATCGGCCTATAGTTGAATGTGTCACCGTGCGCTAGGTTATTTGTCCTGAATAATCTCACCTGAAATGAAAGAAAATACGAATTAGTTATTGAGTAAAGTGCGCAAAAATTATATCAATTTAATGAATCTTTTTAATGAATCTCTATTCCACTTCGAAGTAAATTCCTTGAATTTTAAAATTCAATTTTGAAATTGGTAGTTTAAAGTTCACAATTTTTGTAGTAAAATTTATCATTCATAAATATCATACCATAACAGATGATAAGTTTGTTATGGCAGAGTCAATTGAAGACTTGCAAAGAATGTTGAGCAAATTGAATACAAACATGAATAACATGGGCCTCATCTCGCAGACCGCTCGCTCTTGTGGTCTTGCCTCCCTCGCTTCGCCTGGCCTCGCATGCATGTCCCCACTTTCTCGCTTTGCCTCGCATTGCCAAACTCTGCCTCTGCGGCTAATACCCAATACTTATCTACTATTTATATTATTTACAGTTTATTTATATCTACTTCTTCTCCTATTTACAATCTTTCCTTCTCCATTCCTTTTCCTTCTTCCTTCTCTTCTTCTCCATCTTACCGAACACCCCCTTCACCCATGCAACAGTCCTTTTGTCTCCCTGTCATGCATCAATACCTCAATGCTTGTCCCACTCATTTCCACCTTCTCGCACTGCTCTAATCAGTGCTCACCCTTCCATCCGCCTTCCAGCACAATTCACACATCCTATTTTCCCTAGGAGGCCATAACCTATTCAAAGCCTCTATGCACCCACATGTCATCCTCGCTATAAGCTCCTGACTTCCTTTCTCTCCCATCTCACCCAAATATTGCGCTCTCTCCCTTGACATAATTCAACCATAGTCCCCGTTAAACCTTGACCCTCTTATTCTCTCCTCCCCTGGTGCTTTTTCTCTCTCCATGCCGTTTTTCTTGAGCATCCCGTACACCTTCCTTTCTCCTCGTGCATTCTTCTCACTTGGTCCATCTCGAGTCCATTTCAACCTTCATCTTTCCACTTCCTCTCCTGTTCTCCTTCTCCCACCAACACTCCCTGACCAGCTTTCTTTGCTCCTTTTCCAAAAATTTTTACTTATACATACATGCCGACACCCTGTATAACGGGGTTTCCGCGGCCTATCTACGAATCGCCCGTTATTGCAATTTTTCGTTTACGTATTAGAGTTTACATTTTTTTCTTTTCATCAACTATTCTTTCAGGTTCTTATTCAACAAAGTAAAGAGGGGTGGGAAGGTTAAAAAAATAAATTTAGAGTGTCTAGGCCAAGATTTAAATTAACTAAAATAAAGTATCGAATTTATTCTTGAATAAACATAACGTGCGATGCACACTCGAACCGACATTAGTTATCTACGTAATCGCGAGTACCCACAATCTTACCATTTTTAAAATTCCGAAAACCCAATGACAACAAAAAAAAGGAAGAGGAGAGTTCTATCGTCGAAACTACGTATATCTTCACAATTCTGGAGGTTATGAGATCATACTCTACAAACAATGAGTCTCAGCAAACAAGCCACATAACAATCAGGAAAAGAAACACTCGCGGCACTTAATAAGGTTGGCGGAACTCCATGGTCGGAACACGTGGCTATCTTTTTCAAAAAGATAATCGGAATTTACTTAACAAAATCCAGTAGGACCATCGAGCATGCCAGAACACAAATTCTATACCTGAGATCTCCTGTCTAGTTCCCCAGATTCCATATCCTTTCTTATTTTAGTGAAGAAGTTGTCTACCCCGTCATCTGAGCTCGACATTTTGCTTTAATTTTAATATATGTATACGGGATTGTAGCGCAGCGTCGAAAGGTTAGAACAAGAGTGACAGGTCCAGAGGTTTACGGAAATACAGAAAAGTCGGAGTTCCAAAATCGAAGCAATTATCCAATAAGAGACGTTACCGAGATCACGTGGGCAGATATCGCAAGCTACGTGAGTTCACAGACTCGTAAATATTCGGGAGTGCACCCCGGTATACAGCTATTATTAACTAATTTTAGCCTTCGTAATACAGGTGGCTAATTGAAATTACATACAAAAGTAACGGATACATAATTACACGGTTTGGGTGACACTCCGGTGAGAGAGATTGTTTAGAGAGAGACTTCACTCTCTCGTTGTTGGGTCGGGGCCCCATGCCCGCTTGCTACTCTGCTTGATCGGCGGTCTCGGTTGTCCGTACGGTGGTGGCCTCTGGTTTGGGCGGGATAAGGTTCCCGCTTTTAAATATACATGGTTTCGTAGAGTTCCCTTTCGATGACAGGTTTGGCTCCAGGAGAAGTATGAAAATAATAGGAAAAGAAAGAAAATGAACAAGTAGTAAGATATAAGGCCGTGAGTGTTTCCTGGTGGTGCTTTGGTGGTGACCCTTGCTCTAACGTCTCAAGCGGGCTAATTCGAAAGTTTCCGGTTTTCTCGACAATTGGAGTTCTTTAAGTGACGGATAATATATACCACGTCACACCTGTTATAATCCCTAAACTCGTTATCCCCGTCCCACTCCTGCCAATATAATTAGGCGTATTCCTTGCCGACCCTAGTGCCCACTCCACATACCTCTCCTGTATCCTATTTACCTCCTCACTCTCCTTCCATCCCCAAACCTCCACTCCATAGAATAGGATACTTATCACTAGCGATTCGAACAATTTCATTCTCCTTACAAATTCATCTGCGAACAACTTCTCTCCCAACACCTAACCCTGTCTCATCACTACATCTTCCCTTCTCACTCTCTCTTTTAAATTAACTTTCCTGAACACCATGACCTTGGAGGTCTCCTTGCTTTTTTCCTCCAACAATATACCATCTGCATACGCGTGTGATCATATTCTGACACCTCCTATTCTAACTCCTCCTACCACTCCTGCCTTTAGCTTACTCTCCATATCTGCGTATTAAATCGCAAAAAGCGTCGGGGTAAGTGGACGCCCATGCCTCAACATCCTATCCATCCAAAAACCCTCCGACAGTCCCTCCCCTCCTCTCACCCTATCTTTCGTCTCTTCATACACCTCCCTTACCCTTTCGATCAGGCCTCTCCCCACTCCCCTCTCCTCCATCGCCTCCCACAACCTCCCCCTAACCACCTAAGAGAACGCGTCTTTGCGACCTACAAAGAAAGCGTACACTTTCGACCCCTTCTTTGCTTACTTATCTTCCCAGCTCTCCAATGCCACGACCGCCACTTCACACCCCTTTTTCCCCTCCAGCCTAACTTCATCACCTTTGCCCTTAACCGCCACCCCCCCACTATGCTCTGTAGAAACACTTTCACCCCCTCTTTTTCTTTTCTGCTCCTTAGCTTCAACCCTCTTAACACAATATTATTTCTCCTTTCTGCCTTCTATTTCCTCTCTATTCCCACCTCCATTACCCTTATCTTTTCTCTAGCCGCTACCTCCTCCTTCTCGTTTCTACGCTCTCTTACTTTCTCCTCTATCATGTTCTCTACCCTCTTCCAGATACCTTTCTGCTAGTCCTCCGTCCTGCCACCTACTTTTATATCCGACCTGCTCTCTATCTTCTCTGGCCTTTTTTTCGTTCTTTCCACCCACACTCTAATTTTCTCTTCCAGCTGTTCCACTTTGACTTCTTTTTCCTTCCTTACTGACACCACCACTCTCTCTAATCCTTCTACTTTCTCCCTCAGCTCTTTCATCTCCTTTTCCCATTTCGCGTCTCTTATCCTCAAGACCTTCCTGATACCTTCCATCTGCTCTTTAGTGCCCCTTACGTCTTCTCCAGTCCCCTAATTTCTTCTATTAGCATCCCTAGTGCCTCCTTTTACGAATGCTCCTCCATTTTTTCGGGTGTTGATCTACGTGTCCTACCACTCCTCTTGCTTTCTTTTCACGAATTTACACAAATTCACAATCTCCTCCAATTTGTGATTGTTGTGAAACGTGATACACATGGGCTACTAGCGTATTTTTCTCAATTCGCCCCAATTAGTTTTTTTTCCTGGGTCAAAACGCTTTCGATTCTTTCAAATGAAAATTCTAGCTGATTGCCATATAATGTTTCTTGCTGTTTGTTAAGGTTAATTTTACTATTTATAGTTCATAATATTTATTTCCCTTCCCACAGACATGATTTTAAAACGTTGGTGTCCGCTGCAAAAATGGCATATGCACTGCATCACAAAATGCTGTTATTTTAAGCGAATACAAAGAATAATGTAATCAGACACAAATGCTATTATCATTTACAGAATTAAAGTTTCAGTTGTTAAGAATTCGTTTTAATTTAGGTACAAATTTCAATGCAAAATAATGCCCTGAAATGTCAAATTTGCAGGGTTTCAACCTGATATTTCTCCGTCATTATTATCCCAGTAAACAAAAAAAGAATTCTAAGGAATTTGAAAGTAATAGGGTGTACCAGGATTTATATCCGGTTCGTGGAATTTTCTCGATTCATGAATGTTTTGGTAGGTCGGAATTACGTCGAATCCCGAGTGTAATAAATGAATGGAATACCTCATTCTACCCGTAATAATTCTTTCGGTCTTGTTTTTAAGGTTATGTGTGCACAGATTCATGTTAAGTTATGTATATGGAAATTCTGTCATTGGAATTGAAGATAATCTATGGAAAAAACCGACTTTTTTCCGACCAATTCCAAAATGGGAATTGTGTGATGATTATTAAAAATAACTTTGAATCAGAAGTTATCAAAATAATATTGAAGTTTTCAGATAAAGTTTTCAGATAATACGCACACACACAATACACATAATACGCTTGCCTATCTTCAACTCTTTTAAGTCTGACGTACAGAGGGTCCAGAGACAGTGTGGCAACCTAGTGTCATTCTTGCTGATTGGCTCAGTTTTGTTATAGATATTTCGGTATATATAGATATACTACACTATAGAAAACCTGAACGTAAAATGGTGGCTTCCTTTCGCAAAATGGCGGCATCCGGCTAGGTTGCCATAGAGTTCCTCTAGGGAGAGTTGTGTCACCGCTTACTCCGCTTCTGATTGGTGCCGCGAAAGCGGAATCGGATGTTTTGAAATTGGCGCGACTTTCAAGTCAAATTTAATGTTCAGACACTGATTGAATAGAAGATAATAGTTTCCCACATGTTACAGTCAAAATGTACCTGCAATCGTGAAAAAAGAAGGTGCATTTCCGACTTTTATTACATTATTTATTGAAAATTAAAATCTTACCTCACAAACAGCTGATTTCGAGTGAGGTATCCAATAATCTCGATTAATACTCTCCATTCATAATTGCTTAAGCTTAGGATCGTTTGGGACTTGTCTTAAGTAAAATCCTTGGCCAGAACTATTACGGCTGTAGAGAATGCAACACGACACTATTGTTTTTTCATTGAAAAAGTGTATTTTCATAACAAACACTTCATGAAAATATATGACACATAACCTTTTCTTAAAGTTTTGCTTCTTCTCTGCTTTTGTTTTTGGCCTTTAGATTAAAGTTTTGCTGAGTGAGACATCTAGATTACTTTAAATGTTTCGCGCTTCACTACGTATTTCCGATTCCGGTTTCGCGTCGGCTAGTGGAGGGGGTAACGTGACACAACTCTCCCTAGAGGAACTCTAGGTTGCCACACTGTCTCTGGGCTCTCTGGACCCTCTGTAGTCTGACGCATTTTGACGCGACCCCTCTGTCAGCCTCTGTGCGACTTTATCTCGAAGCTCGTTTAAAGTTCTATTAGCGATAAATATAGCATGAATAAAAGCTCTTCTAGTGAAAAGTAAGGGTGATAATCTGTTTGTGGTACACGAGGAATACACATTTTTATCTAGATTCTTACTACAAACTGTCCGTTTTTGAAGAATTCAAGTGGTCATCAAAATATAACCTTTATCGATATTATATATATATATACATTCAATAACTTTTTGAAATTAAAGATCTCCCGAAAATAAATGGACTTGATTTTTAAGAAAACTTTTCAATTTGATAAAATTATTTAACTTAAAAACTAAAACTAGTTTTAAGTATTTCTAAATGTAAAACATACGAGGTCTCTTCGAAAAACTTTATGGGATGATCAGAGTTGGACCATTTGAAGACACAGTGAAAGTTTGAGATTTTTCTATTTCACTACTTAGGAGATACCGAGCGTAGAAAACGAAGGATTTAACCAAACTCACGGTTTTCACCAGGCTGTTTTATGCATAAACGTATGTGATTCTCGTAAATTTGTATTGAAATTATTAATATGAGAAACATATACTTAGAACACATTTTTAATTAATTATTCTTATATAATAATAATGGACAAATATCATGTTAAAAGCAAATCGATTTTTTTAAAACAATGTTTTTTTGTTTGTTTTGGAAACAATAAAGACACTAAGATTTTTGGTGCCAGGTGTAGATAAAAAATTTATTTTCAAGGTTTCTCTGTTTCTGATAGCAAACTTTTTGGAAACGAAGTCGAACAGTAAAATAGCAAATGTGAACTTTTTAGTTACAGACTCAAACAGTAAGAGGACGAAGGTAAAGCTTTGGAGAGAAACGATTATGCTTGTTTCCAAAATTCGCGACTTTAGGAAACAAACCATTTTTCATCTTGCCAAACTTAAGAATTTCGGAAAGACATAATTTTACTTGTTTCTGAATATTGTAACAAGTAGACACAATATTAATAGAAGGTGATATTATTTATGGTCAAAAATATTAGTAGCATACTTCAAGAATAAAACTTGAGGTAATTAATTAAATTACCCGATTCCTACCTTAGTGAAATTTTTTTCTAAACTCTAGGGGTGAGATTCCAATGCCTCAATAGCATCAGACCTTTCTTTCTACCAGATGAGGTAGAGAGAAAGGTGCGATCGTTTTGAAACAACCATTGTTTTACGGAGATTGGACCTCTTTGTCTACTGCGTGAGGTAGCAGAGGCGTTTGATCGTATTTGATACAATTGCTGAAACTTGTCTGTTGTATCGAATACGTTTGATTTTCGAACCTTTCTCTCTGCCTCATACGATAGAAGGAGAGATCCAATCGTCTGGAGTGATCGCAATCCAATCACTGCGCACACGAAATTAGATATGCTTATCTGGTATGAAGGCTATAAATTCTACAAAGTTAGGTACATTATGAAATTTGATATACTGAACACAAGCTTAACCCTCCGTTTGGCATATCTTCCGATAACCTTCGGTTTGGCACATGTGGTCCGGCCAGACCCCTGTATATTTCCATACAAATGTATGGACATACTGCGTTTTTGGCGGTGTATTGAAATGCATTTATATAGCATACAGGTATATATTTTTGATTTTTTTTTTATTCCTAGCGGGTTTCGCATATTTTTAATTACCTACTGAGGTAAAACTAAAAAAATTTTAATGTAGAAAAACAAATTTCGCAGGTGAAGAAAATCTGTTTTTTTTTTTTTCATTCATTTTTACGCTTTATTATGATCTATACTATCCCTTCGATGGCACACTGGGGTCAAAAACACTCCACGCATGTCCAACCTTAATTTCAGCCCCTTCAACATTTGAAAATGATCCTTAAACGGCCCTGTCACCTTAGCCAGATACTCCCTCGAACTCGTAAAAAATGTCATTTTTCGCTATTTTTTAACTTCTACAATATTTTTTTCATATTTAGAAGAAATTTTGAACTGAATAACCCAAAGCATTCTTTGAAGAAACTATTCAAGAGTGTGTCCAAAATTCAGCTACTCAAAATAATGAATTGGCTCTTTGCGGTAAGCCATTGAAGGGTTATTCTTATAAATGGAATTTATATGAATGAGGAAGAAGTAAGGGAAGGGAGGAGAAGTAGGAGAAGTATATGTGAGTGGAATTAGGGGAAGTAGAGGATGAAGAAATAAGGAAAGTGATATGATTGGAAGTGTGGGATGTGAGGGTTTGGCAAGTAGCAGAAGTAAGTGTAAGTGAGGGATGTGAGGGGAGAGGAAGTACAGAAAGGAGAAGTAAGGAATGTGAGGGAGTAGAAAGTAGGAGAAGTGAGGGATTTGAACAATGTGAGGGGTTGGGATATAGAGGAGGGAGAAGTAAGAGAAGTGAATGAAAGTAGAGGAATTGAGGAGAGGAAAAATATATGTGGGAGAAGTAAAAAAAGGAAGGAGAGGAGATGTATGGGAGTTGAATTAGGGGAAGTAGAAGATGGAGAAGTGAGGGAAGTGTGGGATGTGAGGAGTTGGGTAGAAGGAAAAGCGAATGTAAGTCTGGGATGTGAGAGGGGGAGAAGTAGTGAAAGGAGATGTAAGGAAAGTGTGGAGGTAGAAAGTAAGAGAAGTGAGGGATGTGAAGAATGTTAGGGGTTGTGATGTAGAGGAGGGAGGAGTAAGAGAACTGAAGGGGGTGAGAAAGTGCGTGGATCGGATGCGTGGGGAAGAAATGTAGGGGAGTTGAGGAGAGGGAAAGCAGATGAGGGAAGGGTAAGGGAAGGGAGGGGTGAAAAGTAGGGTTAATGAGGGGCTGGGCAGTGTTGGAAGGGAATGAGTGAAAGTGAGGGTATGGGTAGCGAGTGATGTTATGGAAATAGAAGCAGGAGAAGTAAGAGTTCACTTTATAACGTTCATATATGTGTATGCAAGATGCCAAGAGAACATAAAAGGCAGTTTGAATCGAAAAATACCAAGAGAAACTAAAAAACGCTTTAAATCTTCAAAATGCATTTTATTTAATACATTCCCACATAAAATATATAGGGGTCTGGCCAGGCCACATGTGTCAAACCGAAGTATATTTAAATAAATATCCTTGTAATTTATCCCTGTATGGCATGTATTCTTTCAATTCTTCTTTTAAGTGATAGCTGATGAAATTTTAGGAAAAGTCAGGGAGTTTCAAGTCACTAGCTCAATCAGAAGTATACTTAAAAAAACATTTTGAATCGCGAACGGTCTGCTGGACCCATGTGCCAAAAGGAGGGTTAAATTTGGCACCAGTCTCATTAGTGGGGGACGATGGGCCAAATAATACCCATGCATTCTCGGTACCCTTCCTTCCGTCAATAAATTTAGCCAAAAATACGCCTTAAATCCAGACGTTATCGATCGATAGCCAAAAAACGTATATTTTGATGAAAAAATGATGAATATAAATATTTGTATGCCGCTACACGCACAACTATGTCACGTCGATTATACTTATGTACGCCAAATTACGCACCTTCACCTAGAAGGTTATGTTGAGATCTTTTGGGACATCGTTGATTAGTTTCATGTGGATGAGAGTGCTACCATTAAAATCGCCATTAGTGCTCAAATACGCTACCAATAACTATATTATACGTCGCGAGTCGCGAACGAATCGTATTTTATTTTCCAATAACCTAGGTATATCTATGTCTGGCAATAAATTATGTACAGTTCATGCGAGATTTTTTGTTCCTTACGTAAAATTTATTCATTGGCAGCGTATTTTAGCATTAATGGCCATTATAATTATATTTTAACGTTTAAATAGCGTAAAAACTTTTCTACGCCAGAAGTTCTCAATACGCGTCTTTGCCGTAGTTTAGTAGAGCATAATCCGGTGTATTTTGGCGTTAATTGTCATTGTAATCACTTACTTTATAACATAAATGTACATTAGTTGAAGAAAGTTAAAATATTTTTCGGCATATTTCTAAATTTGTTGTCACCAGCGGAGTAGTCACATTTACCACAAATCTTTATTCCAAAGAATAAAAGTAGTAAAGGTTGCCAGTTTTGTTCCTTGGCGACATTAGCAGAACTGAAACCGGAGCAGTGCTACCAACATTCGCGCCGAAATATCGCGTCATGTTCCCAATCTTCGCCATCTTTAGTATTTCAGAAGTTTTGGAGAAGTCAATCAAATTGATTAATTATTTGATTCTACTGAAAGTACAGAACCTGCTGAAAAGCTTGTAGGATTGCATCTGAGTAATATAACCTCATTATACAGATAGGTTGTCCAGGTAAAAATAATAAGGGGAAATCCACATTAAATCCACGTGGAATCTCTGTAGAAATTCACTATAAATTCTCGAATTCTTTTGCAACCATTTTTACTAATGGCTCTTCATGTGAATTTACATACTTCATGGGTAGAAAAACATGAGGTTACTCAGGTAAAATTTGGAAAGTTCCACATGTCGCTCGAATAAAGTATTTTTTACCTACGTTTAAGTTCTTCATTTATAGAAATTTTTTACGTTTTTACACTCTATTTTAGGGCAAATTGATTTGTGATGATTCACATAGGTATTTTTCCTTTCAGGAGTTGAAACTGTACCAATTTTAATTGTCAGGAATACCGATTTAAGTGTACTTAGAACTACTAATTTAATTGTAAGGCTTACTAATTTAATAGTAAGACTTACTATTTCGATTAGTAAGTACAAGTACCTAAAAATGGTTATTTACCATCGGAAGTTCTTGCGCCAACACGTAAACTAGTAAGGAAAACTATTGCCATTCTCAATGTGTTTTGGCCTGTCACCAAATACGTCAATTGGTACCTTTATTGTTTCCAAAAAAAAAAAATGGAAAAACTTGTTTCCAAAGATGGTCGTTTTCGAATGTTGCGTGATCTGTTATCAACCCGCGCATTGGCTGGTCGCTCAGAAAAGCATAGCTATCCTTTTGTAAGTGTATGACTATTACTATCGTATTGCATTTACCTTGTAAAAGAAATAGAATTAAAAATAATAGGGTTGTTTCCAAAGTCAGATATCACGTTCCCAATGAATGGATCTTATAGTTTATAAAATTCTAATTTTAAAAAAGCTCATAAAATATTTTTTACGTGTTGTATACTATTTTTAATTTAATGTTGAAATATGAATTTTCTAATACGATGTCGATTGGAGGGCCCCTCTGACGTCAAAGGGGTCGGATTTTCCACCAATCACAGCTTATGTGTCAGTGATTCTCAAATATCTTTTTCTGTGTCGATGTTTTGTTTCGGTTACCTGTACGTCGAAAATAGAAGTCGCAAAATATTGTTTAAAAAAAAGTCAGAGGAGGGTTTCGTAACAGCCAATAGCGGAAATTTACCGAAAATAGATATATTTATGGTATCGGAGTATTTTAAGAGTAATTGTGTCTTCGTCAGTGCAGAAATACGAGGAGTGAAAATCAAACGGTTAGGTGGCCTAACCTCTTTATCATAAGTGTCGTTAGTTTCCATCCAAAGCCACATCGTCACATTGATAATTATGAGAACCTCTGAGTCACGTGACACCAACTTGAATAAGTGTTTTCCGCCTTCAATTTTTAATAATTTTTTTCTGTTAAACGACTCAACAGAAAAAAAATAGAATGCACCTTGAGTTTAGATTAAAATTATGTATTAAAAAATTATTTTATCTTAAATTGCGAAACAACCCTATTGTTTTGTAATAGTATAAAAAGTGTTTCTTTGGATCCAACATTATTGATATAAAAATGAGGCTTTATTTTTCATATAATTATGTACAAACCTCAGGCTTGGTTATAGTCAGAACATGAGTATTTAATAACCACACAACATTCTCAGAGCATGGTGGCGTTGTTAGTGAGCCCAAATAAATAATATATCCAGTTTGTGGGCGCAAATTAAAGTTAGACAGTTTAAAAGGGTCCACCTTTTTGCTGTCTTTTGGGCCTTTTAGTGAGGAAAGGCTGTTCGCTAAACAAGAAAAGTCTGACTTTCCAGTCTTCTTGATCTTAAAAAATTTTATGATCGAATTTTAATAGTATTATAATTTCATGGAGTTGAAAAACAGAACGTTTAAAATATGTATCTTACCTCAAACACCACACCAATGACTAAAATACTATCCTTGTACCTCGCAGCTTCTTTCGCACTGCGATATATTTTATTATAATGCACCATGTGCATCTCCAGAGGGAAACTATTATCAATGAAATATATATGACCAAATTTGGTTAGGAAATCAATTTTTGAGTCATAAAAATAATTCTTTCAATATAAAACTAATGAAAATTCATAGATTTTATGAAGTGAATGTATGAAATTTACAAATTAAATTTGGAAATTTAGAGATGATTTTACCTTATATTTGCAAATTTGTGTTCACTTCCTCTCTGACTATTTTGACCCCAATGAAAATGAAGACTATCGAATATATATTCAGACTTTAAGCGTCCACCAGTTACACATGGGCGCGAATCATTCCATTTGACATAAAGCTTTACTGAAAAAAGTTTTATTCCGAACAAAAATGAGGGACTTTTCTTAAAAACCTAGGGATCCTAGGGAGCACGGGTACGCTCTCGCGCTTTGTGCTCGTTTTCATACGTTTTATGCGTGCAATTCGACTGCATTTTTTCAAATATCATAAGTATTGTAACTTAAATCGAAAATCAATTTCATTTTTAAAAAGTTTCTCAAAGCACCTGTTTCTTTGACGATTACATTCTCACTGTGACACTCGCACTTCGTATTTTAAAAATATCCCCATACAGGAAATCTACTGGATTATTAATTATATAGAACTTTTTTAAATTTGTGTCTAGTCGAAAAATGTCATTAGGATAATTTGCAAATCTGGTTAAAATCTACTAAAATTCACGATTAAAACTTATTTCCTCAGAAAAATATTTTTTTTTCAATTTGTTTAAAATTTTCAAAATATTTAAAAGCATATCACTTTTTTAATTTTCCTCAAACTTTGACAAAAATTTATAAAATTCCTAAAATGATTTTTTTTTTAATTTCTAAGGGTGCTCAAAATGTTTTTATTTGTCGGAAATATCTGGTTAACGAACTTCACCTTCATTTTGAAACCCTAAATATTTTTATTAAAGGCTGCCTCGATTGCACAAATCCTTCAAAAGTTAGCGTGGCTACAACATTCAGGTAACCACACAGGCATACATACATAAGCACATGAAGACATACAGGCATACAGACAGACCTCGGCAAAATTTTATGATTTTCCAACCCTGTGAGTGCCGAAATATAAAAATTCATTAAAAACTAGAGATCGAAAATTTGGACGATTACGTTACACTATTTTGAATGAGAATGTGAAAAGTTTTTTTTAATCAATCGAGCTAAATAACTTACCAGTGTGTCCGTTAGTTTTTAAATTCATGCTTTCAGGTAGTATGTCGTAGCCTTCAAATCTTAATAGGCTGGGCTTATAAATGACGGAAATTCTTGAAGGTTCAATATTAATTGGTGATTGCATTTTCCCGTAACATTTTGGATATATATCACCCCACTGGTGAACATTCTGGTAATTGAAAGAAGGTGAAGGATGTCGTAAATTTTCTGTAATCAAGGCTTCCTGTATAATTCCTAGGTTAAAGAAATTTATCATTTCAAAGATGACATGCAGTGAATAATGAACGATATAAATGTAGTTCAACGTTTCTTGAATTACAATATGATAAACAAATATATACATTATATTTATATGTTCTTATTATTACTTACCTGTGTGAGCTGGGGATTGAAAATTCGACATTTGTAACAGGATAGCGAAAAATATATTTTTTACAGATTTTTTCATTATTGTTGAACGTGACTGCAATTTTGCTTAATATCAGGATAAAATACTGTAAAAGTGAGCCAATTTACCCAATGATTGATCGTTAAAGGCAGAATTATGACAAACTTTTTGTCCTAATAATATTGAAAATGATTGTACGAGAAAGAAAAACTTTATATTTGTGGCGCTAGTGTCGTGTTTCTGGGTCACGTTATGAAGTAAGAGCCAAAATGTAGAAAAATCGGTAAATTTCAGCAAATTTATTTTTTCTGTGTAATCAGATATTCAGTGATATAACTAGTAATCACTATTGGGGTCCTCATCAAATCCCTCTTTTATATATTTAAACAACACTGAAAACGGAATTCAATTAAGTTGGTGAAAATATTTATTGTTTAAAGATATTAGAAAATAATGTTTCAAAAACTAACCTAAATAATGCAAATATTTGAACATGCATTTTTCGCTATGTCAAAAATGACTTTGAATCAAATGGAAAATATAAAAATTGTAAGATTGTAAATTTGTGACACTGCAATAATAAAAAGGTCGAAATTGATCGATTTGATAAGGCACCTTGAAAATTATATTACAATAAACAGAATTATAACTAAATTATAAATTACTTGGGCAAACAACACTGTAATTATGGAAATGACCACGGAAATATGGATTTCCATACGTTTCTTCTGACTTATCAAACTGCGAATTCATCGATTTGAAGCCTCGTCAATCGTCATAAAGCGATACGGCACACTATTAATTTAAAGGTACATACATGTATGGGAGAGACGTGTAATACGTTTAGCTTTAGCTGAAGGCCAGGCTAAAAGCATTGACAGTCTAAACGTGCAAGTTTGAAAAAATTTTGATTCTTATTTTCTATTTGGAAAATGGGGATGATCAAAAGATTTGAAAAAGAAAGTGGAAATTAAGGGGTTCAGAAAAGTGGGTGAAAGCTTGAGTGGGGAAAAATGATTTTGTGCTACATTCTCGCGAAAGACAGTCAAGGCTAAACATACGAAATGCCCGTACGCCTAGATAGTTCCAAAATACTTTGTCGTCTGTCATCTGAAAAAAGCATTATTATTATTTTTATTATTATTGTCTTGTAAGGCTGGTCAATTGAAGTCCCGTAACACTGCAGTTAAAAGCCTATTGTACTGTGCCTTTTATTTTAAAGTCTCGGTGAAACAAAGTTCTATACACGGGTCACCCTCGCTGCTACACTTTAGCATGAGTATATGAGTAATTCTCTACAGACAGGGAACTTTGGTGTCGATGAATTATATTATTAAAACTACTGGTTGTGTTATTGTAAAACTTGGTAAAGGTCTTCATTTTAGTATCTCATAACAAGTTCAATAGTAAAAATTAGGTTACATTATTGCAAGCCAGAGTAAAAAATATTATGTACCCAAAAAATCGCTTCAACAGATGTCCACACATGCCGGAGGAAAATTTTTGAGTCACATATGAAAAAAATAATAAAGTACTTTAAAATATATGCCTAAGAATCTTAAAGTTAGACTCAAAAGAGTACAATTTTTATTATTAATATTTTAATTGTAATGCAATATACACTATATATGCACGCAAATATGAGTGTCTTTTGACAACTAGGAATGCCTTTCTGGGTCCTGCTTGGACGTCAAATTGAAGCAAAAATATCTCACAACTCATCCTCTAATTTTTTAGGGTAAACATTCAGAACTTTATTCGCAAATAAAAACAAGTCCAAGAAAACCTTGCGTATTCTCATTCGTATCCATCGACGTAACTAGCAGTAAATTTTATATTTCTTAACAAAAGTTACTGAGTAAAAGATAAAAATTTGTATCAGAGCGACAGAAAATGACTTGCAAAAGCATTTTTTAATTCACTTTACTTTAAAACTTTGGGAACACTTTTTGTGTTGTTTTCCATCAACGTAACATCCATCGAAGTGACCTTACTTTTGTTTTGTCACCAGTGTGGAAAAATTTCGTGGCAGTTTTGAATCATGCTAAAGCCAGTATAGTTTTTCTCAAGCCTTTCTATTCGCGCAATACTAGACTGGTTCTACACTGATGCTGTCTAGTTTTACTACGCGTTTAATTCAAACCTTTCTGCTGTCTAGTCCCAGTCTTGGCGCTATCTAGGAGTTCGTTACGAATTTAAATATATGAAGACTGTCCAGATTTTAGCTAGTTTCTAGACAGAATCACGATTTGGACTTAAACAAAAACTACAGAAGTGAATTCAGAAAATAATAATTTTGAAATAGGAGATTTAGGAAATTAAAATAAATAATTGGATAAATGCTCAAGAAATAATTAAATGTACACTATTACACATTTAAGATAATAGACAATAATTATTGAAGATGATTGGGATCTTAATATACGAACTGTATTCTTAACAACGATTTTTTTAAAGAGAATGTTCAAAAACAATTTCTTTCGATTAAATTATAATAAATTTATATCAAACTTATAATAATTATATGCATGATGCTATGTATTATATTTATAATATTCCAGAAAATCAAATTTGAAAATAAATTATTTATTTTATTCAATTTAATTATTTAATTATTGTGTACATGATAATTAGGCCTAACGCATTAATTATTGAAGAGAATAAACAATAATTATTTCATAGCGTAATCGCAAGTATGATCATACATACTTTATTATTTCCAATTATTTATTCACACGTCAAACACTTTTAATGTTTAAAAATTGTTCATGTTTTATTGAAATAAATATTACGATATAATGAATTGAAATTCATATCCGAGAAAAATGAAAATTTTTTTAAACTTTTATATGGCTGAGTCAAAATCTATATACTAGACTTTTACGTGAGAAAAAATAATTATATTATTTAATTATAAATTATTTTTTTATCAAAATAGACTATCTGTCTAGAAACTAGTCGATCCGAGCGTTACATCCCAGTCCAGTCACTGGACAGTCAGCCTGTGGCGCGCCTGTGTCCACTCAAGGAGGACTAGACAGAAACAGTATAGCGCCAGGAAATTTTTTCACACGGGCAGGGCTAAGAAATTGAACCATTCTGAAAAAAATTTGCAGAAAATCAACGAAAAGAAAGCTTTTCGAAAAAATAATTTTCTTCAGCTATAAAATAGTAGGAATAACTAAATAATACAATTTTGGTAGTTACAAATGCAAAAAACAAAAAATTTAATTGCAGAACCAATTAGGTATTTCATGTTGAGACGTCAGCTGGCAAGATGTCTGCACGTGGAGGGTCAAGCAATAATACCAATTGCATGGGACGAAATATAATTTTTTTTATAAAGTGGGCGAAAATGATTTTTGACCATAAGTGTATTTAGATATTTTTTTTTTATTTATAAAAAGCTATGTAATTAATAATAATAATAATAAATAATGAGAACGATACACATTTTTTTAATCTATTTTCTAAGTTAATTGAATAGTTTTTGAAAAATAAACAATAATGTCCAAATACACTAAGGGTACCTTTTCACGGACAATGGATCCTGAATTAATCCTGGAATTAATATTTTACATAGGATTTATTTCTAGTTACCTCGTTGGTTTATGGCCAATGCGATTGCTCGAGAACCTAGATGCGAGCCCTACGTGAAGTATTAATTAAATGAAAAATTCAAATTCGAGCTCCGTGAAAAGGTACCCTTATGGTATATTTTTAGTCTTTAAACTATAATCAAAAATTGATTCATTTTAATTCAAAAAAATTAAAATCTATTTTATTCAATTGATAAAAAAAATCTATTTTCCTCTTTTATATCTAGAGTATATTTTCTAGCATACTATTCTTCATTTGTGAAGATTTAATTACATTATTTTACTTTATTTATGAATAATTCTAGTTACAAGAAAGATGGAAAGTGGGTGCAACGTCAATGTACACTAAAATAAATCAGTTTGAGAAAATATTTTTTTTTTAAATTTACTTTTATCGGAAGTACCCTCTGCGTGGAGAATAACTCATATATACTGCCAGATGACTCAATTTCACTGGGTATGGGCCTGTGAAAATTTCCTTTTACCAAGGTGGGCCTAGAATCACTGTATGAATTTAATCACAATCAGTGATAACCCGCGGCTGCATGCAACATTATCAGAAGTAATCGCATTTGCCTGGAGGTTTGCCCAGGGCAGAGGAAAAGTGCAGAAAACCACCTGCCGAGTTCAGGCGGGTTTTTGACAGTGGAGTTTAAAGAAATACATTCAACCCTGCCCATCGAATACACACAATGATCTTCGGCGTCAAACCTCCCGCTCGACATTTAGTTAAAACGCAGCGAATACACATCCCGGTCGTATCCGAGTGCTATCCGCTCTCGAAATGGCCTGCCGTCTGGACTCTTCCCGAGTCGAGATAATAATAATTGGTATTTTATGCTTAGCTTGATCATTCCTTAATAAAAATGAAACTCAAATTAAAAAAAATATGAGAATAAATATTAAAAGCGATTTTTAATTATTAATATTTTTGTTGTAAAAATATATTATTAATAAATGAAAGTATATTAATTTAACCTTTATCATTTGAATACATTCTTGCATTTTTAACCTAAGGTACATTGTACAAAATAATCGTAATTTTCCCATACGAAAGTATGGCATTTTTCCATACTTTTAAATATCCCATACAAGCATGGAAATTATCCGTTGCTCACTCGTAAATTTCCTATACACGTCGAGAATCCCATACACTGGTATGGGAAAGCCTTCCAGAAGAGACACTAGTTGACATATGGCAAAGAAATCAGTTAAGATGGTTCGTACATGTTGAAAGAATGAAAGATGAACGACTGACCAAACAAGTGTATAAAGGTAAAGTAAATGGCAGAATGACCAGAGGTAGACCGCCGAAAAAATGGTTAGAATCTGTGAATGAGACATTAATTCGAAGAGTCATAAGAAGCCATAGAAACACGAGAGCTTGCATGAAAAAATGCATGGACGTGAAGGAAGCTAGAGTACTATTCCAGGACAGAAAAGTGTTGCGAAAAACAGTTTGTAAACAGAGTGACAATAGAGTGAATGACGCCTGAAACAAAGACCTTGGATACTAATGGGCCCAAGTGGGGAACCACACATAACAATTTTGTGAGGCTCTCCACTTGTGGTGATCGCTAAAGAGATTGATCAGCAACCTGAGTCAGAGCAGTGTTGCGGAACGAACGTGTCATTTAGATAAATAATGCGAGAATTCTAGATCAATCTAAAAAATCTATACGCCCTACCTCACATTACTCCTTTCCTCACCGAGCAAGTCACGCCTACTCCGAAAGGGAAATGGCTTAATGGTATTATAATAATAATAATAATAATAATAATAATTGGTTCAGTTGGGAGTGGCAATAGGACCGAACCGAGGCGACGACCAGGCAATGGCCCCGGACAAACGCGAGAACATCGATTTAAATGGTCGGACCAACTCAGGAGAGACATCCTTTCCTGTTGGCAAAGAAGCTCACCGGCGCGAAGAGGATTCATGCAGAGGTTACATGACCGTTGGGTCAATATGCACCCGGAATATGCTCATCAAACGCCTCAGTATTTAAGAGATCAGGTATCCTTTTTGCGAAAAAACGGATATGAAGCTCTTTATCAACAAGAAGAAGAGCAACATCCTCCATCGAACATTCCACCCGTTGCAGCAAGACCACCTTTGCAGATAGCCGATAATGCTAACATGAGAAGTAGGAGATCTATCCACCAAAAAGTCTTTCTCAGGATGGACAAATTAGCTGAAGCTAATACTGCTCTCCCCTATTTGCTCCCCGAAGATGTTAATCTCTGGAATCTGAACTGTGTTGTTTACGAGAAGGCGGTCTCCTTGCTTAGCGACAGTAGAAGTAACGATACTTCAGTACGTCTGAGTAAGACTCGCGAGCGTATTGCACAGCTTCAATTCAAAATTGAAACGGCGAGGCGGCATGCATCAAATATTCAGTGCGTGATTAGCTACATAACATTAAATAAAAAATTCACTCCAAAAGTTAGGGCACTTGCTCGAAACTTAAGGAAAGCAAATCACACGCTGAACAAGTGTAAACTGTTGACCAACAAGCAGCACTGGACGCAAAAAATAAGCTCTCTTTCAACAGCGAAACAGCGCCTTGAACGGCGAGTAAAGTGGATTCAGGAAAATTCCACCTTTTCTACTCATCCTTCCCGTCTGTTCAATAAAACGTCATGTGCCGTTAAAAATCCGCCTAGTCGAGAAGAGATTCAAGTCTTCTGGGAACAAGTATATGGAGATACTTATCAGCTAAATGAAGGCGCTTCAGATATATCACTCTTTCGTAACTTTTGCCAAAGGCAAAGGTTACAAGGTCCAGAGGAAGAGTGTCCACTAATTACTGCTGCAGAACTGAAGAAAGTTATCGCTATAACTAAGAACTATTCAGCGCCAGGGCCAGATAAAATCAACAACTTTTGGTGGAAGAAGTTTACTTCTACGCACCAACATCTAGCTCGTATATTTACTACTTTCTTAAACGGAGAACATCCCGTCCTGCAGTGGCTAGTGGAAGGACGCACGGTATTGATCCCTAAGACCGGAGATTTGTCAAGTCCAAAGAACTACAGGCCCATGGCTTGTTTAAACACCAGCTACAAGCTATTCACTGGCATCCTCAAAGAGAGGATATTAACATCTATCGAGCCGGTATGGAGTGCAATAGTTGAACAACGTGGATGCAAGAGAGGTCTGGCAGGTTGCAGGGAGAACCTGTTAATAGACAGGTGTATTACCCAGGACTCGATCAGGTATCGACGCAATCTGTCCATGGCTTGGATTGACTACCGTGAGGCATTCGATAACACGAACCATGAGCTACTTATTAAGCTCATTGAGTGCATGGAGGTGCATCCAAAAATAGTGAGATGCATAAAACAGCTTATGCTCTTGTGGCGGACAAGATTTGTCATAACATCTGACAAAAGACAAGTGACTACAAGCTATATCACATATAAGAGGGGGGTCTTCCAAGGAGACTCTCTAAGTCCGATACTTTTCTGCATCTCCCTCTTGCCTCTATCTATTGTGCTCCGAGGCAAAAGCTCTGGATACCTATGTGGCCCGCCGAACAAAAGAGAATATAAGGTCAACCACCTTTTATACATGGACGACCTTAAACTCTTTGCTTCCTCGAAAGAGGACCTTAACATCCTTGTGGAGGCGGTAAATATGTACTCTAAAGCGATTGGCATGAGCTTCGGACTGGACAAGTGTGCCTGCGTCCACCTACACCAAGGAAGATTAGAAACTACATCATCGCGTCACGATCAGGATGTTCAACTCATAGGCGGAAATACCATTCAACATCTTGGTATTGGAGAAACATATACATATCTTGGAATACCGCAAGCGGGAACCCATGATGTGCGTGCGTTAAAAACGGCCCTTGGAAAAAGGTATCGCCAAATTCTCAAAAAAATGTGGGCTTCCGAATTATCTGGAGAGAATAAGATCCAGGCGACCGATATGCTGGCCGTTCCTATACTGCTCTACACGTTTGGTGCAGTAAAATGGAACGTCGATGAGTTGAAGCAACTTGACCGAAGCACACGCAAGATGATGACAATCCATCGAAGTCATCATCCTAGATCTTCCGTACCTCGAATATACCTCCCTCGAGATAAAGGGGGTAGAGGCTTGCTGAGCTTAGAGTGTCTTCATCGCAGAACGGTTCTGGCTACAGCCTGCTCAGTTATAAATAGCACAGATTCTCTTATGCGACTCGTAAATCAACATGAAGTCGTCAATGCTGCGGCGTTTCTATATCTTGCCGCAGATAGGGCCGCAGAGGAGCTTGGCCTCCCATTTGATTCCAGCGACACTACACATGGCCTAGCATCACTAACACCTTTGGTGCTCAAAAGTCGTGTACAGGAAGCAGAACATACGCTTCTACTAAGAGAACATGCTGACAAGCCTCTTCATGGTAAATTCTACGGCATTATACGTAGAGAAGAGCTCTCAATGGGTCTGTCCAACATGTTTCTCAAGTCTACTGGATTAAAATCGCAGACTGAGGGATTTCTTTTTGCCTGTCAAGATGGCGTTATAGACACCTTAGTTTACCGCGAGCGCATAATGAATATACCTGTAGGCGATACCGACTGCCGAGCGTGCAAGCAAGAGCCAGAAACACTTGGACATGTTCTCAGTGGATGCTCAAAATATGCACGATACGTGTACATAGAGACACAATGCGGCTCTAAAAGTGTTATATTACCATCTGAGGCACTTCTATGGTGTTGATCTATTGCCCGTCTTGCCATACGCCCAGGGGGAACTCGAGTCCGTTGTGGAGAATGATCAGTGTAAGATCTACTGGAATTTCTCATTCTCGACCACTCAACGTATCAGTGCTACGAAGCCTGATATTGTCCTCCAAGATCTGAAGAACAAGATCATTTATGTGATTGAATTCTCGGCACCAGCCGATGGTAATATCACGGCAAAGGAGGAAGAAAAACGGGCGAAATATCAAGCACTTCTTTTCGAGCTGAGCAGGCTGTACCAAGGCTTCAAAGTCCATCTTGTAGTTCTCATAATCGGCTGTCTTGGAGGTATGAAAGCTTCATTTATTAGCCAACTCAACAAGATTCCGGCTTGCCAGCGTCAGGCTCATTCCATCGCGAACCGGATGCAAAAGGCTGTTCTTCTGGGATCACTTCATCTGGTCCGTCAACACTGTTCCTCATAACATTCTACAAAGATTGGTAGCTCTAAAAAAGTATCCAGAGGTGAAACTTCATCTCCAACTGTCCCGTCTGCCGCGTAAGATCATCCGCGGCTAGAGACCTGACTCCAAGGAACAGTGTTGCCCGATGTTTTCTCGCGCAAATTTCCCGCTCTTGCTTACCTTCTAGGACAGAAGGAGCAGAAACGGATGACGTACACGTTCCAGTTGCGTCGGGATTGGTTGCTTTTAAAGAACCATGATCGTAGCTTCCGGAGCCTACAACTTCTCTCACATAATAACATGGTAGCTCTAAGAAAGCATCCAGAGGCGACTGTTGTCACCTCCAACACTCACGGCCGCTGTGTAAGGGTAACAGCGGTGAAGACAAACTGCAAACTACACCGTGCTCGTAATTTTGTACCTATAACATCATCGCAAATGATTTCAAACATCGTACTAAAATAACTTATAACATCCTCATCTCATCAGTCACTTGACTTAGTCCGTGGCTATGACGAAAAACCGGGTTCACCCGAGAAAAAGTTTGAAAAAAAATAACTTTTTTGTATAATATATAATATATATAATATATATATATATATATATAATAATAATAACTCTCTTAACTCGGCAAACAAGATCAGGGCAATGAACACCTATGCCATCCCTGTTCTCACGTACTCCTTTGGGCTCATCAAATGGTCGAACACTGACCTCGAACGATTAAACAGAATCATCCGCGTAGAAATGACGAAACACCGTATGCACCACAGTAATTCAGCGATTGAAAGGGTAGTTCTACCACAACATAGAGAGGGTAGGGGCATTGTAGATGTCAGGAAACTGTGTGAGTCACAAGTTATACAGTTGCTGGACTATTTTAACAGAAAGCGAGATGTTACGCTTTACAATACGATCTGTAAAGCGGATCTTAACTACACGTCCTTGAATTTGTCCTCAGAGGAGGCCTTGAATATCAGGGCAGAAACCATAGAGGAATTAGAAACGCAATGGAGACAGAAAGCCATCCACGGCGAACACCCCAAAACGTTAGATCAATATGAAGTGGATATTGAGGCATCCAATATTTGGCTGAGAAAGGGAGTCCTGTATCCAGAAACGGAAGGATTCGTTATTGCGATTCAGGATAGGGTTGTCAGCACCAGGAATTGTCGCAAACACGTGTTACATCAAGACGTGGTTGACCGGTGTCGATTATGTCGAAATACCAACGAATCCATTGAGCACATTATTGATGGTTGTCGCGTAATGGCCCGTTTTAGAAAATGAAGATTACATCTTATATTGGGATGTGACCATTCAGACGGATCATTACATCCGAGCCAATCGATCTGACATCGTGATGCGAGAAAAAAAAGGTGGAAGAGTCTACATCATCGACATTGCTTGTCCACTTAACCGAAATTTGCAGGCAACCTATACAACCAAGATCCATAAGTATAGCGAGCTAAGGCATGAAGTAAAGGCAATATGGAGGAATGTAAAACATGCATCTATTCATCCTATTGTGATTTCGGCTACAGGCAATGTGCACGCAAGATGCAGTGAACATCTTGAACATTTAGGACTCAGTAGGGTACTGGCGGCAGTTCAGAAGGCGGTTTTATTAAACACCTGTCGCATTGTAAGAAACTTTCTAGACCATCAGGAAGCAAGTGACTAAGAACCTATGGCGTAATACATGGAAGCTCTAAGAAACCATCCATAGGCGACTTTTGTCACCTCCAACACTCACGGCCGCTGTGTAAGGATAACAGCGGTGAAGACAAACTGCAAACTACACCATGCTCCTAATTTTGTACCTACAACATCATCGCAAATGATTTCAAACATCGTACTAAAATAACTTATAACATCCTCATCTCATCAGTCACTTGACTTAGTCCGTGGCTATGACGAAAAACCGGGTTCACCCGAGAAAAAGTTTGAAAAAAAAAAATAATAATAATGTATGGAACTTTTATGCGCGGCTGCAGAATGCACAGCCGAGTGAAGCGCGGATGTGCTGTAGCCGTGATGAATGAAGGACAAGGAGGCATCAATCATCTAATTTATAATAGTTTCATTACATACTTGTGAAATATTGTGGAGAGGTAGCAGTCAAACAGTGAAATATTGTGTATACAAGATGATTCTGTGCAATTCCTATATGTTTTAAAAATCCTGGCCCCTCTAAAAATCATTGTATAAGTTAATAAAAAAAAATCGCTTAAAAAAAGTAAAAATGTCTTATCAATCCTCATTTTATTACGAATAAGTACAATATCATTTGATCGCGATGCGTCCATAACTTTCGATGCAAATTTAAAGTTAAGGTGAAAGAACGTGATTAAAAGTAACTTTTGTAACTTGGTCAACTTTCGACCGTTGTATTTCGTTAAAAAAAGGATGAATTCTTTTGACAAAAACTGAGTTGTCACCTTGAAGTTTAATTGATGAGGTCGTTTTCGAAAAATTCGAAAATATTTATAACTTTGGTATCGGCAGTAAATAAAAGCGAAGGATGCTAACTCAGCTTCTAATCAAGCTGGAAGGCTCTCCTGAGGCCTAACATTTTGCAAAAAAAAAATCAAAAAATTCAATGGTGGTTTTTAAAATTTATTAATTACATCAATAACACGCTATTGCATATTATTTTTTTCTGTTTTTTTTTCTACGGTAGTCGACCTCAATTGTACTCGATACGTTAAGGGGTTAACGCCCACTATTTTCAAAGTCGGTTGACCCACGCGGCACATTCTACCAGATGCACGAAAGTTGTAGAAAAAAAAGGTCACTTTATGAGGCGGAGGATCAAGCAGGACATCGATACCCTGGAACCCGCTGAGATTATCATCGACTTCTTTTGTGCCTCCAGTCCCAAAAAAAAACTTTTATTTACTGCCGACATCAAAGTTATAAATATTTTTGAATTTTTCGAAAAGGCACTCATAAATAAAACTTCAAGTTAACTACTCCATTTTTTGCAAAAGAATTCATGCATTTTTCCACGAAATACAACAGTCGAAAGTTGACCAAGTTATAAAAGGTGCTTTCAAGCACGTTTTTTCACCTTCACTGCCACTTTGCATTGAAAGTTATGGACGCATCGCGATCAAATTATATTGTACTTATTCTTAATAAAATGAGGTTTGACAATCTGTTTCTCCTTTTTTTGAGAGATTTTTTTTATTGAGTTGCACTTGTATGCCTATTTTCCCATTCCGATGTACGGAAAATTTTCAATGCGTGTACGGTTTAATTACTTGCAATACATGTATGGGAAATTTACCATAGTTTTTTCTCACAGTGTACCTATAAATGTTACTAACATGAGTGTAGATTTCTCTTGCAATATCGATTATGGCCCCTCATTTTTCAACACGATCTATCATTTTCAATTTCTCTTTCAAAATAAGTTTTTTCATCTTTGTTCTAGAATTGTTCGCCATTTACGAATTAAAACTAACTTATTAAGTAGGTTACATTAAATTTAAACATTTTTTTTTCAATTTGGGTAAAATTTATCATTATTTTACATCATGTGTCTTCAATATTCACGCATACACAAATGTGTGAATTTTTGTATAAAACCGGTTGAAATTTCGAACAAGTTTATTTGGAATTTCATACACAAGCAGTATTTGAATTGCCGTGCAGAATTTTGAATGTGGTCATTAATAAGCTCTAGCTTAGGGGAAAAGATTCTAATTCGGAGTAGGCTGCTAACAATATAGGAACTCAAGTTTCAAGTAATGAAGTTTTAGGGTGTAGGTCTGTAGGTAGACAGCGCAATAATAACAGTTACCAATTTGAAACGAAGAGTCAAGTGGGCTTGCAGGTGAATCCTTAGAGAGGACTCACAGTTTTGACGCCTTAAACAAGAATTTTACAAGAATTTTTCATTCCTTTCAGTGCTGGTGAAAAGCCGAACAGTCACTTATTTTTAACCACTCGTAGTACAATGTGGCTTAAAAAATCAAAGCACAACATTCTGAATGGGGGCATTAACTTGCACTAAATTATCACTAAATTCGTGTGAAAGAAGTGATAAAAGTTTGAATATCAGCTAGCAGCACTACAGGTTTTCTATAAAAAAGGCAAAGCACTAAATTTATTATTTGTGCATTATTTAGCAAGAAATTAGCATTAAATTCGTGTGCAAGAATTAATAATGCATTCACGTTCTCGTTCTTGCGATATGCGTGTTGTACGGGCAGCTTGACTTCCAGCTAGCAGCACCATCGTTTTTTAATAATGAATACAAAGCAATAAATTTTTTATTTGGACATTAATTAGCACTAAATTAGTACTAAATTCGTTTAAAGAAAGAAACTCGATTTAGGTTGTGGCTCTTGGGATATACGTGTGGTGCTGACATCTTAACTTCCAGCTAGAAGTACCACCGTTTTTTTTTATAAAAAATGCAAATCAATACATTTGTTATTTTGGCATTAATTAGTTCTCGTTTTTGTGATATAAGTGTGGTTCTAGCAGCTTGACTTCCAGCTATATAATCACAGGTATTTTTTATCAAAAGTACAAGGCACTAAATTTTATTATTTGGGCATTAATTAGCACTAACACCGCAATGTTACAAAGCCCCCTTCGTAAACGCGAGATGCGGACAAGCGACAACTTAGCGCAGAGTGTTGGTGCTCTAGGGAACTGACGGACTCTAGTCTGCGCGACTTGAACTAAAGAGCGATCCTTCCAGGAAGTAATAGCAAAGCCCCCTGGAATATCAAGGGTGAGAACTCTCATGCTTCCAAACTATGATGTGATCGCCGTGTCAAGGGTTGAATAGTACGAGGATTACTAAATCCTTCAACAGAACGGGCGTGCCCCGCTAAGCCGAGGCGGACACGGGGAGGCCGAAAGGAGGTTTCCTACCGGAGATTTTGGGATATCAGGTCGACTTCTTTAGTATGTAGAATTGTAGAACCCTCCTCTTCAACCGGAGCTGTGCAGGGAGTATTCTTTCTTTTCCTTGGCTACTCGTGGGATCATCATACATACATACATTGATTAGCAGTTCGAACTCGAAAGTTCATTGCCTCACTACCCGATTCGGGTAGTGTTTCTAGGTGGATATTTACTACCGATGTGGGCCCACCACACCCACGACGGGCCAACAGCACGCAGAATTTCCTGACCGGTCACCCATCCAAGCACTAACCGCGCCCAACAATGCTTAACTTCAGTGATCTTACGAGAACTGGTGCTTCCAGCGTGGTATCGCCGTTGGGATCATCATAGCCGATAAAATAAAGAAAAATGAAATATTGAGGGCTCCGACCCGGGGTCCTTATCCAACCAACCGCCAAATGGGGATGGCTACACAAGGGATATCCCAACAGAAGCGGTGCAGACCATCACTATTGATGACAAAAACCAAGTTGCCGTGGTTGAAAAAAAGTTGTCTGGGTCCTCTGTAAAGAGAAAAAAAGAGTAACTTTTGCCGGAAAAAGAAAGCCTGCATAGCGCGGCTCTCAAGCTGCAGCCAAGGCTCCTCACAAGGTGTTTTAGGTATCGCAACATCATCTGCAGTAATTCCTTCTGCTCGGCTTACGGGCAAGAGGAGCAAGGACTGTAAGGACGCTCCCCCGCACAGGGAGTCATAACGGACGAAGGCTCTGGAAACAAAGGGCTTTACTTTCGCACATATGGCTAACAAGCCCCTAGTGAGAGTTGTCGTCGCATCGAGTTACTCTGAAGCCTGGCTAGCCACAAGGGAGCTGGACAGGCTGAGGAAGGAAATCTCTGTAAAGATTAACGCATTACCCAGGTCGGAGGCCATTGTAATACAGGCTGCGGTTATCACGTCAAGGGATTTTTCTGGTAGAGAGAACACCATTGTGTAGGCTCAAGGAAGGACAAAACCTAAAGATCCCTGGGACTGAGTGTCTCCAAAGGTACACCAGAGCGACCGTACTGATTCCCGGTAACACCTAGAATCCGACGGTTGTTCTAGGGCACCTGAGTTTTCAGAACCCCATGCTACGAACATAATCTTGGACAGTATACTTTAATGCACAGAAAACCAGACCAAAGGGGACGGGCTCGATTCTAGTTGTTAGTCTCTCCAAAACATCAAGATTTCTCTAGATTGCCGATCCTATCTAATGACGGGTAGGGTCTCCTCCCTCGTGACCCGACAGGACTCCGTAAGGGGTCCAGGAGTGAAGATCTTTAATCGTGGTGATACTTCCACATTCCAGATTAAAAACTGGAGTGGGGTTATCGATTTAAATCTATGCTCGGAAGAACTGAGGAGCAAGACAGTGGGCTGGTAAGTCTCCGATGAGGAATCACTCTGATATCCTCATTTTTTTTTGCAACAAAGTATTAGATTTCCAACACTTATTCGCGAAAAAAAGTATTACATCCAATACTCACCAATACTTGTTTTTCATACGGGTTACGACATATGAGAATAACTGCACTACAAGTACAATTAGAGTTAAGAAAGGAGCAGAGTGGTGAAACACCCACTTAGATAGACTCCGTAAAAAGAATAGAGGGATGCACAACATGGCAAAAAGAAATAAACTGCCTGCAGAATGGGACATCTAAAAGATGGCTCACTATAAATACAAGATAAACATAAGAATCTAAAAACATAAAGATTGGAGGGGTTTCTGTAAAAAATCTAACAAAAATTCCGGAGATAGCAAACAAGATCCTGGCAACAAATCTGGAGGCATGTCTCGGGCTCATAAGGCTCGATGATGGCGACTTTGCCGAAGGCGAAGAAGAAACACTGAATGACCTGATGAAGGTCCACTCACCAGGTTTTTAGTAACCTCAAACCATCCGAGAGGAATACTGGGGCTAGGAGAGGGAGAATGTCGAATGGGATTTCGCCACAAAGGTCTTTAATATCAAGAAGATGGAATAAGCCATCGCCTCCTGTTCCTGTAAATCACCGGGTGCGGATGGCACTACCCAGTGCTCTTACAAAAAGGCATGTACTTCATCGCCCCCTCACTGACGAAACTATTTAGAGCAAGTATTGCCCTTAAAATCGTGTCATAGGCATGTAAGGATGGCAGAGTGGCCTGCAGGTCCAAACCCGGGAAGGAGGGCTACACTGCTACCAAAGAATTTTGGTTGCTCGGTTTGAAGTCCTTCATTCTGAAGACGCTAGAGACACTGGTCGAAAGATTTATCGGGGATGTAGTGCGTTTAGTTCTGTAGTAACTGCACTCCAAGCTACCGTAAAAGAATTGGAGCAGCAGCTTGAACAAGAAGGGTATGCTGCGGCCATTTTCTTAGTCATAGAGGGTGCCTTCAGCAATGTCCACCCAGAAATCACCTGCCAGGAGTGTATAATAAATAAATATATATAAAAATTGTATATTGATACCTTCGTAGGCTAAATTAGAAAGGGTATTATGTCCAGCGATGACTTTGTAATACTAATTAGGGACGCTCATCCGGAAACGTTGATGGGTCTTACAAGGTCAGCGCTGCGCATCGATGAGCTCTGGTGCGACATCTCAGGGCAAAGGTTGATGATCTCAGTTTTAGTTAAACACCTGGGAGTAATCTTGGATAGCAAAATGAACTAGGCGAAGCATCTGGAAACTCAATGCAGGAAGTTTGTCATGACACGTTGCGATAACCACCGGGGCGGCTCACGCGATGGGCCACCGGGCAAGAGAAATAAGATAGAATTAGGCGACTGAACACACTAGGCTCCCCAATGACACCAGTATACTACAAATTCTGAAAGTGAGGCAAGGCAGAATTACAAAACGGTTAAATTTTACCAAGACTTTCCGCGTCTGCATCCGAAGCTGGGATATTTGGAAAGTATATGGTAACCCGTTCCTCCAAGGGGAATTCTAGTACACAGACGGCTCCAAAGGAGATCGGGGTGGTCAGAAGCAGGACTCCATGACACCACAGGATGGAAGGAGATGAGAATCTCACTTGGGCGGTAAGCCACTGTCTTCCAGGCGGATATCGTGACCGTCTTCCGTTGCGCTGGACATTAATAGAGGAAAACGCTGCTAATAGGCAAATTATAATCTGCTCGGATAGCCAAGCGACATCAACTTGAATTGAAAAATCAGACATTTCATCAGAGCTGGTAGGAGAATGCAAAAGGGCATTAAGCAAGAAAAAAGCAGGCCAGCTGGCGAAAAGCGGCAAAGAAATTAAATATATAGACGCGAAACCGATACTGGGACTAGCATTTTACTGCATCAGGATGGCCATCAAAAGCTGGATCCGGTTGAAGCACCGGGAATACTTACAGGGCACAACCGCTTGAACTGTCAAATGCACAAAATGGAGTTCGATCCCACGACCGAGTGCGAGCAATGCGGCAGGGATGGCAAAACATTCCTGCATGTCTTATGCCAGTGGCCGGCATTGGTTAGTATCAGGCAACAAACACTTGCGGCCGATTTTATGGAACCGGAGGAAATTATAACGCGATCAGTGGTTGACATCCTGGGATTCACCATGAGGTCTGAAATCAACTGATTAGACCGAACAGTTCAGAGTTTGGCACGACGGGCATCATAGACTGCGCGCCTACCTATAAACTAAACTAAATCTAAATTAGCTACGATCAAAAAATGTTAGGATGCCCTGCAAAGTCACAATTAATCATGAGTCCCCCCCCCCCGAAAACGTTTTTTTTTCTTGGATTTACTCCACAATTAGAAATCGCATCGAACAATTATTCAGGACAAAAATAATCGGGAATGAAAACATACATCTTCCTAGACTAAGGAATTTTTTGATACCACCAAATGTTCTCTAGAAAAGAAAAATAAATGAAATATTTGTATTATTCAGGTTGCTTGGTTGTAAAATCCTTCGAAAATATTAAACAGACAATAAGCGATTTGAGATTAATTGGATTGAGATTTTGTGCACAGACCTTTTAAGATTGTAGGTCAAAGCATCGACAACTGTAATTTGGTGATTGTGAATTCTCTTTTGTTAAAGCTCCTTCGGCTTTAACGAACACATTCTGATCATGTATCTCGTGCTTCGCACTCGATTTTGTCCAAAATGTGAACTTTTCTACATTATGCTCAACACTATTAAATCATTTATTTCTGTACCTCGGCCTGGGATTGCTTATTCACATATTACAAAATAAAATACAAATTTTATTTATCAGGATTACTGTAATATTTGTTTCTTGTTTCGCGTTAAATTTTATTATCAGCTACCCTGAAAAATACATCATTTCCAAAACGTATATAATTAAACTTCATAATATGCATTGGTACTGAAACACACGTTTTTATAATTAAAAAAAGTGCCAATGCATTTTTGGATCACCCTAATGTCCATTGTCTAGCCTTCGTCTGAATAATCTTTTTCTGTGCCTTTCGATGTTTATATTGGTGATTCATGTATTTGAACTCTGGCTATTTGTTCGTTACTAAAGTCAGGGCAAAACATACCAAAAAATAGGGGTTTTCGGCCTCCTTTTTCAAGCGTCGACTTTCACCTGTTCTCCGGAAGCGGCCGACGTGAGAAAAGTCTAAAAAAATGCACAGATATTCTTTTAAAATTCTCTAATGCATTAAATTTTTCCGAATTCTGAAATATCTAATTATTTACTTCTTACGAGGATTTATTCGCAAATACTTTATCATGAGAACAAATGAAGACAGGAAGCCGTTTAATGACTCAAAATGTGCAGTTTCATGATGTGAGTGCAGTCCAATAATTACATTTATGATAAAATCATTGTTACGCAAGAAATAACATTTTGAATATTTCTGTCTTTGATCAGTGTTGGCCCGTGGTGCGGCACAGCAAGACAAGTGGATAGAAGAAAATTATCCTTTCAGTGACAATAGTAACTCCATGAGCAAGCCAACTGTGTTACTATTGTCATCGAAAGCGTACTTTTTTCTACCACTTGTCCTGCTGTTCCGGCCCACGCCCCAACACTAATTGAAGTCAGGAATATTTAAAATGATATTTGTTGCGTAACGATAATTTTATCACAAATTTAATCATCGCACCGCACTCGCATTACAAAACTGCATATTTGGAGCCATTAAACGGCTTGCCATCTTCATTCGTTTCCAAGATAAAGTATTTGTAAATGAATCCCCGTAAAAAGTAAATTATTGAACATTTCAGAGTTTTGACAAATGTCTTGCATTGAAGAATATTGACAAAAAATTTTTAGCATGAAAGTTATCATACTGTTGATTACGGAAGACTCTAAGCTTTGAGATGCTTTTTATTAGACAATCCAGAGATTTTTTGTGAGCGAGTTGCAATCAAAATAAGTGAGGGTCCTCGACTTTTGGCCCCGACTTTAGGTCGACAAATGAAATGTTTCATAATGGCGTCGACCTTCATCGATTTATGTGGTTCAGGCATGACAGCCATTTTGGAAAGTTCACCTATTTTTTTTATAATAAATTCATTTTGTCTGAAATAGGCAGAGGAAGTGCTCTTTCTCTGCCCGCGGAGCGGCAGTAAAATAGCACTTTATTGTACCGCGACGAGCGGCACGTAAAGTGATAGCAAGGAGGAAGAATTGAGTGAAAAGTGAAAGAAAAAAGTGAGAAGAATTCATTTTAAAACTACGTTAAACTACGAAGTTGATTCTGGACTTACAACGTCGCTCCACGCGCGTATATACGCGGTACAATCAAGCGCCATTATACTTTCACTCCTTGGGCAGATAAATTCGCACTTATTCTGCCTATTTCAAATAAAGTGTCGTATGCAACACGGCAGTTAAGTTGTTTTATACTTGGATGCAGTTTTACCATCCGAGCTGAAGGCGAGGACGTTGAATTCTGCATCAACTGTACTGGCTAGGTACACAATCTACTATTAATTCGTAATTTATTCTCTTAAAGTAAATTAAAATAGAGGGTGGTTAACAAATTGAGAACTAGAATTATTTAGATGTGTTCTATCATTGTCGCGTCTTGATTGATTCTATCATTATGTGTTTTTTTTTGCCACAGTATCTATTATATTTCGCTCTCTGTCTCAATATTGATGAACTTCGGTATTGTATTTACATTTTAGGTGCAGATCTAGACAAAATGGCAACAGCTATGAAACGCCCTTCAGGCCTGAGCTGTGAGTTGATACTAATAATAAGTTAAACTACTTTGCAATTATGTTTAATGTTTTGTTCTTTTATTTTCCCAGAGTTTTATTTTTATGTGAGGCATTGAGCCGCAATAAATTCATTTAATTTGTTAACAGTAATTAATGGGACTTCTTGCTAATAATCAAAACATGCTTCATTCATCCTCAATTAGCTCTCTACTGCTCTCCTTACTATGTTGCGCCACCTGAGGAGTAAATTCAAATCAGTTTGAAATAATCAAGTAAATAAATTATTTATTGATCAAAATGTCCATTTAAGTTCAAATCAATTCAGCAAAAGAAATTTGAAACTAGGCGCGACTGTTTTGGTTGCTCTTGAGCCCAACTTTTTAAAAACAAACTAGCGTCCTTCAAATTGAATACTCGAATAAGAATGGCCTAGAAATTAACCAATCAAAAATTGAAAATTCAAAGCTAGGATATAGTATTTATGGATGATCGCGAAGTGTATAAAAACAATGATATTCAATGAACAGTTTCCTAATCAAAGTTTCTTTTTTACCTCTCTTCGAGACATATTTCACTTAATAAAATTAATCCCACTTCTTTTAGCTGATGCGGTTTGAATTTGGAAAATAACCAGCACTTGGCTTTTATCATCGTTCAAAGCATTATGAATTAAGTGTCTGCAAGAGACATCGTTCCTCCATACATAATGCAAAGTTTTACGACACACTCCCATTGCTGAAAAGAAGGAACACTAGGGTTGAGACAAGAATATCTGAACAAGAAATGATCTCGTCCCTATACTGTCTAAATTTGAATAATTGAAATATAACTGATTATTAGTTAAATTCTACTGATTGATATAGCTAAGATGCCGTTACTGATAATTAGTAAAAATGTACTGATTACATTAGTAAAAAGAAGAATTAAGATGTTCTCTGGAAGAACCACTTAAGTCGTCTTAGGTTTTGGCACAAAATTGCCAGATAAACTATTCACAATGTGTTTTTACAAACCAAAACATATTTTAAAAACATTTAGCTTTTACAACGTAAAGCCGAATTCTCGGAAAATACAATAAATGTATAGAATCAAATATTTGAGATATATAAAAGTTATAACAAAAAAATTGTGAAGGCTGACTCAAGTGGTTTTTCTAGAGACCACCATATTTTTGGGTTATTTTGAGATAAAATCGTAAATTGCGTATTATTATTTATAAACACCTTTCCATTGACTTTTAGTCATTTACACTACTACTTGAACCTTTCTTGTAGCAGAAAACCAAGAGCAAAATCGAACAACGCACTTATTTTTATTTTGGCCTGCGGCGTTGTTCGACAAGAGGACAATATTTTTTAATTTTCGATTTGAACGCAATTAACCGTCGAGAAAATCATACAGAAAACTGCACACAGAATCACTATTCTTTAAACCATTATATTCTAAGAAGCAAAAGAACTTGCTGTCTCCGTCGATAAAACAATTAACGTTGAAAACGTAAAAAAAGATAATAACCGTTCGTAAAACTGAGCGCTTACATATTTAGTTTAGGAAGCGGAAGATTTTGAGCATAGTCAAGTTCTACAGTTAAAGTATTGTTACCTTTTTTATCAAAGATACCTTTCGTATAGTGTTGGCGCAAAATCTTATGCTCCTTTGCTTTATTATCGTGAATACGAAATGGTCCTCGACAAGGGTCATTTGGATTGACGCTCAACTTTTCTTTTGATTCGGTACAAAAATCGCAAACGTCTGCTCTTCTTTGACGGAAGGAGTATTCACTATTTTTGGGAAAGAATTTATGATAAGCTTTGTAACTCATCTGGAGTTCTGAATTTTCCTTATCTTTGAAGTACTTTGGGAATTCCTTGCATATACCTTTGACTGTCAAATTCGGATTAAGAAAATATTTTCTTTCAGTCTTCGAGTAAGCGTAATGTGACTTTTTGTAAGGAATGGACTCCCAATGTTCTTTAATCGCATTCCAAACTTCATGAACAATTTTTTTAGGATTTGATTGTTTACCTCTATTTTCCAGAGCACGCAGGATATCAGAAATGTGTGTATCTTTTCTTCATTTCCCATGTCCTAGAACTGATTGAAGGTTTGTTTTTGAACATCTTGATTAAAATTTAAATAACAGTTATCATTACAGCACTTAATTATATGCTGAAATCTTTTTCCAGACACTCTAGCACCATTCTTAAAAAGATAACCTCTTCCGTGATCGCGTTTTCTTTTCCTCTTATTTTCCTTCCAATTTTCTTGTCGAGATTTTCTTTTCAGTCCTGAACGCGGTTCATTAAGACTTTTACTCGTTGAACTTTGAGATAGCACATTTATTTTTCAATCGTATTTCAAAGAACAAGCTTTCAATTAAAATTGTACTCGCGCGTCAACCAGTAAGCGACAATTTTAAGTTAGCAAAAGCGAGTATTGGAACGCACGTCGCGGGCCGCAAGCGTCGTGGGACGCGAGACTTGAACTGCGTGATATACGAATCATGGAACGCGGAACAAAGTCATGTACTGCATGTTTAAAAATGAAGAAAATCCTCCCAAATTCGACTAACTCATTGTTAGAATGTCACAGATGATGAAAACGAGTTCTCCAGAAAAAACACCTAAGTCGACTTAGGTGGTTTTTCTAGAGAACGGCTGAATTACTAATTGAATCAGTTATATAGAAGAATGGGGCCTACCGTGGAACTACTAACTGAACAGTAAAAATTCAACTGATAAAATAAGTTAATTTTAAGAGGTTATGTTGCACATATTTTCTTCCACTTTCATTAAAATATGAAATTGTAATAACGTTAAAACAATATTTCAAAATTTTACAATCTAAGATTTGCTGTGAAAATTGCGAAAAATATTAAAAGATGACACAACTGCGTTTTTGAAATTATAACATCCTTTTGCATCGTGAAATGGTGTTGTATAATTACTAAGTTTTTCTTTGTCAATAAATCTTGATTTCCTAGTATAATTATTTAAATGAAAAACGTGATTTGGATAACAGAAAAATATTAATATTTCATATAAAATATAAAAGTATTTAATTTGAAGTGCAGGAAGGATATGAGAAATGAAACATCATTCTATGTCGAACTCGTTATAGAAACTCTGTAATTCGTTTATAGGTAGAAGTACAATAGCTCCAATAAGTATAATTTTTTTATACTGTGTATTTCGAAGTGAGGTTAGAATAATCTCACGTGTTTATTTCTAAATTGACTTTGAAATCACACCATCGCTGTTGTCATTACTGAATACTCATGATGTTATGCTATCCATAACTGATTGAATTCAGATATATTTTTTACAAATTTTTTTATTACAAATTTTGTATTTTATGGTTGATTTGGGGTATCCAAAAGTATTCAGCAAAATATTGTCGCCACTGGGTACAGAAAGGTATTCAGTTTAAGAGACGACTTCTACTGCTATAGAGATTCAAAACGTGAGGACAAAAACGATATCGAAAAGGATTCAATAATCGTCACGTCATCATTGAACAGGGAATTTTCGAATAATTTTCAATGCAAGCCTTCTTATCGTGAAATATTATGCTTAATTATCTTAGTGAATGTATGAACTTTTAGAGTTGATTTATTGTGTTTGAGTCCAAAATTGAATACGGGGCCATACATTTTTTTCATTCAAGCGCAGCTGAACCCTGACATGCCAAAAAAAAGCATTTTTTCCTGAGATTCAACTAAGCTTCGTACATTCATTTAATTTTGAAGAATAAAAGTGATGAACACATTTTTTTGAACAACGAGATGGCATTACGCTCAAGCCAAAAAATCATATAATATATATCATCTTATTTGACCAGGACTCTCAATAGAATTCACATTTTTGGTTATTAAGATGAAAAAACTACATATCTACTACATATGTTAATTTTTATTTGGCTGAAATAGTATATTGTGTATCAAGGGCGTAAAGAAGGCTATTTTGACGAGTGTGAACTTGCCGCCCGAGCGAAGCGAGGTCGGCAGTCGCACGAGGCAAAATAGCCGTACGCCCTTGATACACACCATACTTTTTGTCCTACCCTTCTTGAAAACAAGCATGTTAAGCAGATAGAGGATGTTTGGTGTACTTGACAATTTTAAATTATAAGTGTAAGAAAGAAATAGCGTACTTTGCAGAAGAAAGACTGTGGGGTGCAGCAATACAATTTTTTTAAAGATAAAAAGAATTATGTGTAGCGGGCGTAAAGTTTCATGTAGCGGGCGTAAAGTGTTATGTAGCGGGCGTAAAGTTTCATGTTGGCCCGGCGGCGGAGTGCGCATGAGCAAACGTCACTGGGCGTGAAGCGGCCACATTACGCCTGCCTCACGTGCATGCAATGGCGCGTTTTCAAGGGGGGTCGGACCAAAAAGATATTTCAATTGGCTCTCTGAAGCGAATAAGCATTATTACAGCCCATTCTACTATACATTCCAAGTTAAAGTGGTCATGGAAATGGGCGTGTTAACACTTATCCATTCTTGCAACAGCAGCATTGGCGTTGGAAAATAAGGGTAGCGGGAAAGACCTTGAAGAAGATTTGCGCTAGAGATCTGGGAGAAGGGTGCAGAAGGGTGAAGAAGGCTCTCTCAAAATGAACCAGGGAAATATCACTGGTTGAAACAGCCAGAAGTGTGTCACTGACAATGAGTGAGAATTCACTGGTTCATTCAGTGGAGTTTCAGCACTGGTTTAATCAGTGACGTTCACTGGTTTCTCAGTACCAGTTGTCATCTGGTCGTATGCCTTGTCGTCTATCAGCTGGTTAGGTATGACACTTATCATTCATCACTTTTGTGGTAACAGTTGCAAAATTATCTTTTAAAAACTGCACTTTACTCTCACAACAAAAAATGAAGGCCGGGCTGCGATATAATGGGATATAATATGTTCAGCCTGATTGGGGGAAGGCCCGTCGTTATGTCAACGTGTCGCGTCGCTCAAAGTCAAACCCAACTGACCAGGGGCATTCCCACTTTCAAGCAAAATATATTATATTCCCTGTACATTGCAGGCAGGCGCCAAATATTTATAACACAAATACTAATACACAATAAGGTTCGTTTTCACTCGAGAAATGCCAAGACCTAACCCGCGACGCGCGCGTACCAGAAGACTGGAGGTTCTGTCTTGCCCGCGTGGTGCGCTATATTTGGCTATGATTAAGCTATTATTTGGCGTCACTGGTATATTCAGTAACGCATTTTTAGTTTAGTCACTTATTGATTCATCCCGTCAAAGTGGGAAAATCACTGGTTCACTAGTGATAATTCAAAATACTGATTCAAACAGTGACAATTTCACTCCCCCCGCCCCCCCCCCCCCCCCCCCCGGGGGGGGGGGGGCTAAATGAAAGGGGGTAGGATATGTGAAAGGGGGTATGGTTTTCAGGGCGGGCGATAATAGATAAGGTAGAAAAGGATTATATGGGGATAGGGGATAGGCGAGAAGCGTAGGAAGGTGAGAAAAGTGGAGAAGATGGAAGTGTTGATGAAGGATGGATGATGGAGAGGAGTAGGGCCTAGGGGTCTTCGATTCCTGATAAGGCGGCGGTGAAGGCGTGATATTTTTATAATATAATTAGAAAAGAATGCTAAAAACCACAGCAGGGTCCCACTGGGAACAACTGCCATCTATGAAAATGACACAGACTCCCAGTAGAACCGCCGTAAATGTGACCACTATGGCTACGTCTCATGACCATGAGACGGGTGGCTACAGGGCACAACCAAATCACAATGACAGGCCGGCGAAACCCTCATGTGGCTTGAGGACACGAAGCGACCCAAGGATAACAGCTTTCTGCATCTATCTCGCAAGTGCCTTGGCATATTTTTGGCACGCGGGTATGACTTTGAGGTTACGAAACAGTGATAGTTTTGCCCCTCCGAGAATACAGATCACAAGGACAAATACTTTAACTGAATATTTTGGGTACAACCGTTGCAGATCCCTTTTAATCTCCCTCGGAGCTTTCGGCAGGATAGGGTCGCTGCCAAAACCGTACGGGTGACAAAGGTGGTAATAAAGCATTCTTAGTGCCGCATTATCTCTGTAGAGATGCGTCGTTCCCGCGTGAGTGGGACAGCCGGATAGTATGTGTTCTAGGTACTCAGCGTATGCATGACACGCTCCCCAGGTGAGAAAGTTATATATATAGTTTATATATAGTGGACAAAAAGCTGATAATTTTTATTTGTTTCATACAGAAAAATTTATAAAACGAATGAAAAATATCATTGTCTTGTCCACTTAATATAAAATATATATAACTTTTCCACCTGTGTCTGCACCTATCGCTGGAAACTTCTTGACGTAAGATGAGGTCACGATATACTAAGGTGGAAATGACACTGTCCTGGCACGAGAAAATGTGAGCTATGGGTAGCAGTTTTTGACTTCTGCTTTCTTTACTTGGGCTTTTAGAAGTGAGGCATCTGGATGGAGTCATGCACTTTCCTCACTTCTGATGTTAAGATCGAGGCCAGGGGTCTCGGCCACCTGCTCCTCGGCTTTGTAAAGGAACGCTCCTTTGTCAATCATCGCGTGTTTCCTGACCATTTTTAGGAAAGGAACTCTGCCATTTGCAACGATGTAATCTGTACTCAAAACAATTCGGTTATGAAGACATTCGAAATTCAGAAGTCCGCGTCCGCGTTGACGGCGTGAGATATATAATCGTGAAACGGACGAATTGATATGCGAGATCTTATGCATATATGCATGATCTTACGTATGGCGATATGAAGGGCCGTAAGTTCGTTCTTCGTCCATTGAACCACCCCAAACGAGTAGAGTAGAACCGGGACGGCAAGCATGTTAGTCGCAGATACCTTGTTCAAAGCCGACAGATTGGAAGACCAAATCTGTCGAAGTAGATGCTTGTATCTTCTCCGGAGAGACTCCTTCACTGATGTTACGTCCTGAATGCGGCTTTCAGGCACGCCTAGGTATATACAGGTTTCTCGAGTGTCAAGATTTCTAATAATACTCATATCCACAAGCACACACTGATATAAATAAATAGACGGTACAGCAATATTTATGATTAGATTAATCCTATTTTATTGCTGGTATAGATACAGCCATACAGGATGTGTGTTTTGGCCAACCAATTCTTGTTGCTTATGAAGGCGGACGCGCAGGCGCGAGCGAGATGCGCCTGTTGTAAATAAAACAAACCGAGTCGAGTCGAGAATGTTTATAGAATTACGCATTTCATATAATAACAATGCATATATTACGGCTTTGTACCACAAATATAAATAAGTTGTATTTATCATATTTCAGTAAGTGCATTTCATACTCTTTCTGAGTGAATTACACGTATTATATTATAAGTATTCTCTTAATTTTTCAACCCACGATCGTATGGTTAAATCAGCGTCACCATTTATATCAGTGCAGGGTCCTCGAAAAAGCCAGTAATCTTCCCTGTCTTCAGATTAATTTGGCACACTTGTTCAATCCAACGTCCATACCAATATCTCCTGTGTACCCCTTGACGATATTTAAAGCCAGTTGGAGTTTGCTTGCACCAGAAGCATAGATCTGCAAGTCATCTATATAAAATACATGAGTGACCTTATGTTTGCGATGACTAGTGTCTCCGCAAAGGTATCCAGGAGAATTTCGTAGTGGTAGAGATAGGCAACGGCGATACCACGCTGAAAACACCAGTTCTCGTAAAATCACTGAAGTTAAGCATTGTTGGGCGCGGTTAGTACTTGGATGGGTAACCGTTCAGGAATACCTGCGTGCTGTTGGCCCGTCGTGGGTGTGGTGGGCCCACATTGGTAGTAAATATCCACCTAGAAACACTACCCGAATCGGGTAGTGAGGCAATGAACTTTCGAGTTCGAACTGCTAATCTATGCATGTATGTAGAGATAGACAGAAGTGTGATGCAAAAGAGTAGAGGGCTCTTGTTTTCGCCAATAGATCGAAAATTCCTTTTCCAAAAATCAGTTGAAGTTTTAGTGTTTGAGTTATAAAATATTTAGTCTTGACCAATCAGGAGCGCGGTATAAACAGTCTTGCGTGCGTGAGCGTGAGTCCAACGTAGTGTAGTGACCGCTGTTCTCCCGTCGCTAACCCACCTCGGCGCTCTCTTCAATAACAGTGCGTCGGACCCCGGCTCACGTACGCACGCCTCTTTATACCGCGCTCCTGATTGGTCCAGCCTAAATATTTTAGAACTCAAAAACTAAAACTTCAACTGATTTTTGAAAAAGGAATTTTCGATTTTTTATTTTTATTTTTATACAGACATATAAGTCCGGACACTTGAGTCTGGGACACCCTGTATATACCTTCATGGAATCAATTGTGGCTAATATTGCTGGAGACTGTTCATTGAAACCTATGTATAATAATTATAATTGTCTTGTTATAATTTATAATTATCTCAGACGTAATCGATTCCTCTGACTGTTATCTTCTTCCTAGGCTGTACTAAGGGGGAAGTCATTTGGAAACTGAAACTTGCTCACTCGCATTAAGGATATCGATATTCAAAGTTTCTCGAGGTGGCAGCAGCCGCTGCAAAACTTATTGCTCCGCTTAATTTCACACGTGCGAAACTCAAGCTTATCGCGAATTTACTTCCTGCTCTGAATTATTGTCCGAAAGTGTATTAAAATGATTTCTTATGTTAAGATCTGGAATTATTCATTATTTTGAAATCAACTACAAGAATTTCCTTCTGAGACTCTACAATTTTTTTCGAAACAAAACAGGAAATTTAGTAAAAATTTATGAAGAATATTGAATTCTGACTATAAACTTTTTTTTATGTACAGTTATTGTTAGTAAACAGTTGTGAAAAATTATAAACCAAAAAAATGTTTTCTGATCGACTTATAATTTTGTTTAAATGTGATAAAACATGCTTTTTGGATTCAATTAAATGCACACTTTTTTTGAAAAAAATTGAACATGTGGAATGTAAAATTTCTTCAGCTTGAATCGGAGAAACATTCAATTGTTTTGGTTTTAGATAAAAAAATGTCTTTGTCTTTGAAGCGTTCAAAAATCGTGCAAACAAATTTTGGTTTCCATGAAATCAAAATAATATCATATTTCTTCGAACAAACCTGAAGAAACTTCAGGTTCTGTAGGTGCAAAAAATTGTCCATAATGCTTGAACTAATAGGAAATTTTGAATCGAATTCTCAGAGATTTGAATTTTTCAATCCAAAAACCGAATAGAAGATATTAACCGATTTTTAAGTAATTTGTATCTATAATATATTGCAAATATTAATTTCTTTTTCCTTAATAAAATTGCAGTGTCTTTCTGAAATTAAATATTTGCGAAAGTTTTTTTGTCAATTGAGTGCTGGTCGCATATTATGGTAAATAATCATTCAAAAATTTGGGGAATGTAAAAGCCCAGTCGCCTTTTCGATTTTCGAAAGAATATATGGGGCAAAAAATGTCATGTGTTCCCACATAAAATTATTGTTTTTTTGTTTGTTTTTTTTATCTGGTTGAAACTCGGATGAATTATAGTACTAGTGAACCTACATTGATTTACCCAATCATAGGTCCTTCTATCAACCAGTTGTAAATATACAGAGGCCTGAAATTTTCACTTTTTTTCAGGCGCTTTTTCAGGCGCTTTTTCACCTTCACGTTAGTGTAACTATGATAACAATTGTTACATTCTCATCCAGAGAAGGTATCATAAAAAACATTAATTACGGTTGCTTGAAAAGTGCCATTTTCATTGTTTTCTACTGTTTTCAAACCCTAATAACGGCTCTGATAATATATATCTTATACTGAAATTTTAACAATATTTTCGTCGAAGGTTGAAGATCACATTTTCTGAAAAAGCAGATTAGGAAAAATCTGAATAAGCCTGCAATAATCAAAACAAATCTGAGTAAATTTTTGAAATTTGACAGGTCTACGACTTAGCTGTTTAATTTTCGGGGCGGAGCGCTCACCAGCTCGGCCATAACAGTCGATCACAGTGGGTCTTGACACCATAAACTCATAAAGCAGACCATTTCTCGGTAAGCGTTCTTTAGTCATATTTCCCTTTTTCATAAAAGTGAATAATAATTCAGGGGACGCTAACTAATCCTGTTATAAAGTCACATCGATGAAAAGAGCTGAGGTTGCACCTTTACGATCGACTCTTCACTTACCGAAATTGTCAGCTTTTGCAATGACAACTTTCAAAGACGATGGGCCACCTCTAAATATTGTTTAAAATAAAAAATAAAATATCTGGCTTCTACAATCGCATAAACTACCGTTATTTTCCCTTCACTTCTAAGAAAACCAAAAGTGTTTTTTTCTGGTCACCCTAATATATACATTGATTACGTGTTACATTATCATCGACAGTGTGACGCAAAAGCACAAATCATTTCAATAATTATTTAAAAATGTATCATATATACGTTCCAAAAACGACTGAGATACTTTTTTTCTCCCCTTTTCAGATAGTTGGAAAGAATATTTCTGACTGTATGATTTATTAGAAAGATACGGAAATATACGCTGAAGTAAAGGAATTTCCTTCTTCATTTTAAATCAAATACAAATTTAGTCATTTTTATCTGAATAACATAGAACATGACATATGTTCGTTGCAAAGCGTGACGACCAAATCTCGAGCCGCAAGCGCGCTCAAACTTTTAGGTTCTATTATACGATGAACAAAAACGAGCGTGGAGCGCGAGGTTTACATGATGTTTAAACCAAATATCGAGCGCGAAGCGCGAGTGTCTTGATGACAATGTGTTCCTTAAGGTCGATAGAACCTTAAGTAAATTAGTTCTTTCTTATATGTAAAACTGACATAATTAAACCAAAAGCAGGTCATAACGATGAAGCTTACTAAGAGAGTATTAGCCCGCGAAGCGCGCAGTAGCGAGGACACGAAGTGCGAAAACCTAGAGGAACCGAGCTTAGAGCGTCAGGCAAATGTGTCCAAGCGCGTAGCGTGAGGTGAATACATTATCGAGCGCGAAGCGCAAGATGAAATAATTTCATGGTCAAATTGAGATTTTTACGCTCGAGGGTACCACGTTATGATTTCATATTCTACATGCACACAAAAAATCATCCCAAGATAGTTCTATGTAAGCTTAGATAATTTTTTGGGGGTCTTCCATAAACCACGTGGTTTATTTGGGGAGGGGGTCGGCGAAAGACAACGTTTTCTATGGGGGGGGGGGGTCCGAGTCCGAGCCACATAGTTTTACACTTAGGTGTTATACCTAACTTATCTAACTTATCACTTATTACTCTACCTTATTTTAATGGGAATCCTGGGGAAGATGTATTCCCAGTCATCAGTAATTTATGTGAGTGGCTAGTATCGCCATTTGTTGATTCAGATTGTTCTTAAAAATATAAAAAATAAATAAACCTCATAATTTTTTGTTTCATTTTAATTCTACAAGAAACAAAAAAGGCACGTAGCACCCTGGCAGGGGGGCGAGAATTTTAAGGATGAGTACATGGGGGGAGGGTAAAAAAGCAGACAAAATTGGGCCTTGTGATTCATGGAAGCCCCCTTACTAGATTCAGGCTCCGTCAGACACCATATAAGGGAGAAAAATGTGCTACTAAAATAGCCGAAGTGTCACACGTTCATCGGAAATTGTGATTTTGTTGAAAAATGTCCCCACCGTCATCGTAATTTACTCGAACATTTCTCGAAGCACACGTCTCTATGCTTACGAAAATCAAACAGTATGTTAGGCCGAAAAAGTTTACCGTAGATTAAGTCAATATTTCAGTGCGCGCAAAAGTTATGTCCGATTTAAGGCTAAACAGTCCCCTCCAAGACTTGCAGCTTTGAAAATTGCGCGCATCAAGATAGGATAGGAGGTATTTTTTATATATACCATTAAACCATTTCCCTTTCAGGGTAGGCGTGACACTACCCGATTCGGATAGTGTTTCTAGGTTTTTCTTGTAGTTATAAATAACTACAAGTGTGGGCTCACCACACCCACGATGTGCCAACAGCACTCATGTCAGTATTCTTGAATGGTCATCCATCCAAGTACTAACCGCGTCCAACGCTGCTTAACTTCAGTGATCTGACGAGAACTGGGGTTTTCAGCGTGGTATGGCCGTTGGCCATATAAATATCTTATAGTATGACCTACTCAAACTAAAATGGGCAATATCTTGAACATAATACTAGAAAAACCAACTCAAATTATCTTTTCTTCTCTATTTATTCCGTTATAAAAAAATTAATTACTTTGAGAAAAATATATTTTTGTAACTTGTGCGCATGTGCAATTGCGCATGTCTGAAAAAAGTTCAAAAAATGTGCTTTAAACTTTAGTTTAAACTATTTTTTGTCGAAAATGACATTTTGCTTTAATCTTTGAGGCACGAATAATCGTGCTTGTGCATGCGTACTATAAAATTTGCGTAATGTTGACCTTCGTAATTATTTTGTTACGAATAGTTTGTCATACTTAAACATCGATATAAAACTTCTGAACGAAGGCACTCCTAATCACCTGTGCGTGACATGAGCCTTTGTTCTTCCTTCTGGCATATTATTCAGCTCACATGATTTTGACTGCCAACAACATATATTTATTAAAAACAGTGATAATTCATAAAAACAACTATCGAATTAGGAGAATGTAATTTCACTTTTAGAAACGAATGCAAATTTATCAATTATGTATTATTTCATTATATGGAACTATTAAGATTAGATATAGATAATATAATTTTTAAAACAAACAAGGTTAAGTATTGACCAATGAAGAATGTTGCCGGTTATGAATATTCTAATCCGGCAGATTTAGTCGTCAATGAAATTTCCTTGCCGACATAAATTTTGTTAAACTAGTTAAAGAGTTTGATACATTAATATTTTTAACAAACAACTCACCCCTCTTCCCCTGCTCAAGTTCGCCGCTGCAAAATGTCCCGTCATCTTGACCCAAACTACCTTAACGGGTACTCCATTTTCTGTATTGGAAAATTCATCTTCGGAAAAATGCATCAGCGATCAATTTTTATTTCTTCGTGATTACAAAAGTTTACGTGTATTTTTAAATTTATTTTTTTTTAATTTTGTGGTAAAAATATCATATTATATAGTACTATTTCACTACATGACGATTATGAAAGTTAGTGCTGGTTACGAAAATTAGTTGACGACTAAATTTGACGGATTAAAAACTTTTAACCGACAAAATATATTGGATTAGGAAATTCATCCCCGCCAAAATTTACAGGATAAGAAATCTTAATGCACTATGAAAAAGCAATTACTTAAAATTATTATTTATGTAAATGTAAATTCTGAAATTAGTTTTCCCACTACTTCTTGTAAGAAAGTGTGCGTATAATCATGAAATATCACTGACACACTTCACGGAGAGGCTTACAAAATTATCACTGCAATTACTAAAGAGAAGAAAAGAATATTTAGAATTGCAAATTTGCAGTTCTACTTCTCAGCGAAAAGTGAAGCTCAGTTCAAAAGATTTTAAATGAAGGCCAGTGAAGTGACACTTGGGAAATAAATGGTGAGAATGAACTCATTCGAGGGTGTAAAAAGAACGTATATAAAGACAGCTTTTAAACCACAGCTGCTCTACAGTATTGCTACATGAAGTGTATTTTACGTTAGTGGAATTGTATTTTTTTATTCTTAATAAAATTATGGGATCAACTAACGAAATGAGATTCGGTAAATATTTTTAATTTCACACCATATGAGAATTTAAAAAAAATTTAGCTATATGGAAAGTAGGCCAAAAATAATTATTACTCTCACGACTTCTTATACTCATTAATATCATAATAACTTGAGGCCCTGGAAATCATCAGTACATAAATGGTACGGCCTAAACTGAGGCCTAAACCATTTTTTCGGAGAAAATTCTATTTTTAATGCAATAATCGAAAGAAAAAAATGCGCCCTATTAGCGGCACTGCGATACACTATATCACAGTAGTAGAGAATTATACTATTTATCTAAAAGGAGAGTAGATAAAACAGTTTTTTACGTCGGTTTTTGCATTCGTAACTTACCATCATCGTTACCGACCAAACCGGAAGAAGAGGATCTGCTCGGTTCTGTTTTTGGGCGAACCTAACGACAAAACGAAAAACTATTATGAACTTGGGTTCTGAAGGATGGTACTTTTTCGTTTTGTCGTTAGGTTCGTCCAAAAACGGAAATCTGCTCGCAAGCAGATTCTCTTCCTCCTGCATGGCCAGCAACAAGCATCGTAAGTCACGAAAGCAAAAATCGACATAGACAAACATTTACCTACTCCCTTTTTAGATAAATAGTGGAATTTTCCACTACTGTGATGATGCCGTTAATTCGGTGGCCCAAATAGGGCGCATTTTTTTCTTTCTATTATTACATAAAAAACAGAATTTTCTCCAATAAAAAACGGCATTTACCGGGAGCCTTTCTTTTCTTTGGATTATGTATACAAAAAACTAGACAAAATAGCTTCTCCATTTGGCCTCAGTTCATGAAGTCCGATTTACCGATGATTTCTAGCGACCTTAAAATCACTACAGAGCTCTTGATTATAAAGAATGTTCCACTTCGTTTAAAAATGTTTATTTTTCACGTAGATCCCTAAAATTTATGATAAAAGCTTTCCAATTCATTTAAATTTTATTTGAAATAATTAAAAAAAATGAGTTAATAATTTATTCGATTGTGTAAAACGTGGACTTCCGCATGAAGAGGGCCCTTATGGTCGTTATAGACTTATGTATACATAGAGTCATATTGTCAATAAATTTTTTGTAATTTTCCATCTGCAAAGAACTCTTTAGATTGCCAGACAAGTCACCGGGGCATTTTTGAAGTTAGAAACTTTCGGTTACTTTTAGGACACGAGTGCAGTGCCAATAGATTCAATATCGGCCTTAGTATCATCCCCCTACTCAAATCCGAAAATAATATAATTTATGCTGACTGAGAATTATGTAAATATTTTCTAAACTAGAACCGGCCGAAAGAGCCCTTTTATGCGGAAGACCACATAGTATAATAATATGTTTCAAAATCGTCCTATTAACTCAGTTTCAGTAATAATAATCATCAGTGTTCTGGTTCATGTCAATGCAAACCAGAAAGCTTGCGTTAATGTTACCGAGGATACGGTTGAATTGATGTTGGGTATACGGCTATTTTCGAAAGTTCTCATGTTCTCACATTAAAAGAAACATAAAATTTTAAACTTTATGGAAAAATTATTTATATAATCATGAGATAGTGTCGTAGGCGGTGTACTTACCATGAAGAATATTACATTTTAATTCAAAGAAATATTAACTACATATATTCTACTAGCAGACACTTAAATGCTGAATTAGACATCCTATTGCTTTTGTTTAATTTTTTTTTTCAAATCTCTCAATTTCGGCATTTCTGAAGATAGATCCTTAAAAATATTCTAAACTGTGATATTTTCAAAAGTATTCTGTTCTATATCAAGTTCTATTTTAGCAGAGTCGTTTAGTGACTTCTTCAAATTGATCAATGGACACGCATGCGCACATTTAAAATAGGCGACTTTGCATACCAGAAGAATAAAAATATTCTTAAAAATCTGTCCGCGGGGCGGGCACATTCTCAGTTTGAGCGCGCCTGGGACGCGGGTGCGTCGGTTCATGCGCTTCCCGCTCGGCATATATGCTTCCCCAGCTGACAGCTTTAATTTATTAATTGTGAATTTTTTTTAAAGCTCCTTCGGGTTTAAGGAATACGTTCTCTCCACGTGTCTCGCGCTTCGCACTCGATTAAATTATGTCCAAAACGCAATATTTCGTATATTATGTCAAACTCTATCATACATTAAATATATGTAATATTATTTTTGTAGTTCCGTCCGAGACTACTTATTGAGATATTGCAAAATAAAGTACAAATTTAAGTCTTTATTATTGTTTTGTTCCTTTTGTTTTCATTATCCTCTTTTTTCTGACTCAGGGCGACTCAAAACGTCGAGAATTGACGAAACCTGGATAGGTCCATATTCGCATGAATCTAATACTTTCCATCATAAATGATGAGAATGTAAAAATTCAAATTTCACGGCCAAGCTGTGCGCTATCAAAAAATGGTTAAAAGAAATTTTGTAGGTCTTTTTAAGGCAAGAAACTCTGTTGTTCGAACTTTGATCGCATTTTGCGCTTTTTAGCTATAAATTGCAATTTTTGATTTTCTTATGGGATTTTCCACGTTTAAAACAACAACAATTATCCTTAGCTACTAAAAAACGGTTACAGGCAATTTTTTCAAACCCTTCTTGAGAATGGTAATTTCGTTCCGTAACTATTTATCGTATCTAGGGTGGTTTCATGGAAACAATGGCGATAGAAGGCTGGATAACTAAATTCATCATGCAGTCAGGCTACAAACAGGTACACCGACAGAGAGACAGACATGTTCGCGAAAACCATTTTTTCTGAATTCGGGGGTCTCAAAAGTCGTGTAAAAAAATTATACAAAAAATTTGGCTGAAAACCACCGTACGGGATCGGAAATGTGCTGAAAAGGGGTAGAAAGGCATTAAATTATAATACTTTCTTGGACGATTTTTGCAAAAACTAGCGTGTGATACACATGCGCACAAGCAATTACTACACGTGTGATTTTAGTATTTGCCTTCAGCCAATGCTCCCAACGATGACTTGGTGCACTACTGCGCATGCGTTAAGCAGGGCCTTGTCATTGTTGCAGATTAGAGATTGAAGAGAATAGCTAATTATTATCTTTTCTCTACCAATGGACAGCTATTCTTCACGCATGCGCAGTACTGCTCCAGGCCCTCGCTGGGAGCACTGCCTTCAATTATTTACACTCATCTACGGTTTCGCACCCGCTAACCTACGCCTCCGACCAGGCATTTGTTTATTGTGTACCCTTGTATTACAAATATCTATTTAATGATTTTACAAATATTGAAGTTCAATAGTACATTTTGTAACCACGCGAGCTGCACACAGTATTCCGTAATTTTTTTTTTTCAACGTTAAATCGTGTCCCCGGGCTCTTGAAATTAACATGAGGTTTTAAATGGGAAAAGCTCGATTTTCAACAAAAATAAAAAAAAATAAGTACTTGTGAATAAACATTTTGTGAATAAGGTATTCACCTCTTAAGTAGTACTCAAGGAATAATTTCCACCTAATAACTTTTAATTTTTACACCTCCAATCGCCTTTTATTGTAGCCGGAAGTTTCCCCAGAAAATGCAAAATAGCAGTTCTCTCTTAAATTCATGCTGAAGACGATATTTTTTTGGCATTTTTTCAATATGAATTATTTTGAGTCGGTACGTGAAGAGTGTCCAAGTATTTTTTAAATAATTTTTAATTGTGTGAACAATTATTTGTTTAAACAATGTTTCCCCCTGTAAATCGTTAAAAGTTATTATCTTTCGGGATAAATTATACAAACTTGATGAATGCAAGCGCAGGAGTTCTTGTTTAACATATTTGGTAATTATTCAAATAATTATCATTTGTGTCAACAATTTTTTCTTCCCAAATTCATAAAAAGGTATTATATTCTGAAAATAATCACAGAAAAAAGTTTGAGAGTCAAGAAAAAAAGTTTTCTGTGCATTTGCTGACCTAGAAAAAGCATTTGACAAGATAGATAGAAGTAAACTTTGAGAACTCCTGAAAGAGTACGCAGTCAATGGATGGCTCCTATAAACAATAAAACCAATATATGCTGGTAGCAAAGCGAGTTTAAGGGTCAACGGGAAACTGAGTGACTGGTTCGATATTATGCAAGGTGTTAAGCAATGATTCGTTATGTTTGCATGGCTATTTGTTATATTCGTGGACAAGACTGATGGGCCGGGAAACAAAAGGGCCTTACCCCGTTTCTCCAAATTTTTCAGGACGCCAGAAAAACATTTGTATTTTGCGAGATTACCGAAAAAAATATATTGGATATATGTGATCGATAATCTCTACTATTGAACGTTGTTCTTTTAAATTTTCATGCGAATCTGTCAAAATAGCTTTCGATTTATGAGACATCAAAGTTAAGCACGGTCCTAACCCAAGGCGGTACAGGCGAACAAAAGGGCCTAACCCCGAGGAGCAAGCATTCACTCGGCTTAGTGCCGCCCGGTCTGCGGTGCAATTCTATAAATAAATACTAGAAAATACAATAATAATTTTTGAATTAATATATTTTTTACGTTGTGAACAATTAATTATTTATTGTCTATCGTTTATTGTTATTGCTCTTAAAAATGATAATGATTTTTGTGATTAAGGTTTGAAATTTTTCGAAATTCTATCACTAAAAAAATGAGAAACAAAAAGCCAAATAATGTTTACTCACCTTGCTCTTCTTATCGATCAAAACGTGCAATATATGATGTAAAATCGATAATATCGACCGCGATTAGTTTCTCCTAGAGATCCTCAAGGGAGAGTTGAGACACGGAGTACTTCAATTCTGATTGGTGCCGCTGTACCGAAACTAGTTGACCTTTTGTGAATTTTGATTGGCTTGAGTTGGCGCGATATTCAAATCACAATTTTATTTGCAACACGATTTAATACAGAACAGAAACAACACTCATCTCACGAACATTATAAATTATTGAGGAGGTTAGTTATTAAGGTTAGGGAAGAATAATATTTTATTTGAAACACATATAATACTTCAAAAATTTCATAAACAAATGCATTAATCAAAAAACAGTGTTCAAGCTTTTCGCGCTTCATGAATATATAAAAGTTCCGGTACAGCGGCGAACATTGGAAGGGGAAACCCGTCTCAACTCTCCCTAGAGGACCTCTAGTTTCTCCAAAGCCTTTGACACAACCTAATCACGCTAGATGGCACCGCATATCTATAATGTGGCAATAGACCTAGACGAACCGAATGAAAAAATCGTTTTCCATAAGGTGCAATGTGGGGATAGGCCCTTTTGTTCCCCGACCCTTTAACGTTCATCCGGGCGCGTCACCTTACATGACGAAGGTGGGCGCGTGGCGGCAATCTACCGCCCTCACCTTTTTCAGTCCTTCCGATCAAACGCATAAGCGAAAATGGTGGAATTTGGGCAAATAAAATCATAAACAGCAATTACACATGTTTGTAAAAAAATAGTCTGATAATAGAGGCAGAACTCACAGTGACATTGAATTTATTGCAAAAATTACATTGGAAAAAAATCTCCTCAATCAGTCCTCATCTTCTGTGTCCATTCCGTCGCCATTATGACAATTATCACAAGTATGCACTGAATGCTTTTGACAAATGCTATCCATGTATGAATTGCATCTTAGTCGCGTTATATTATTTTTTTTCGAACCGCAAATGTGGCAGAATCGGCGATTCTGCGAAACGACAGGTGCTTCTCTGGTGGAGACGTCTTCTCGGTAGGCGCCTAGGAAACAGTGCAAGTCTTTTGGTAGCCTATTTAGGTGAATAAATGCGATATTAGAGCACAAAAATTGAATCCATATTTACATTTCGCTCTGCTGACCCTCGCCGTTTCACTTCCAAAAATGAGCGCGTGGCGGTAAATTACCGTCTGTGATGGCGTTCAGAAGTTTGACGCAAACTGAGAGGTCCCCACGCGGAAATTGCAACAGGATGACAATGCCATCTGGTGTCGAAAATTGTAACTAGAGAATACTAGCCCGTCCCGCCGTCCCCGAACGCACAGTCGAGAGTTTCGCGCTATTATATAAGCAGGGCGGTGAATTACCGGCCACGCGCCCGGATGAGGGTTTAGTGTCTAAGAATGGCCCTCTTCGACGAAGAAGGTATGGATTTCGGGACATTGAGGATACGTGGGTTAGCAGGACCCATTATCAGAAGTAAAAATATATCAAGTAAAGCTGAAAGGGAAACACATAACTCTATATTTATACAGACTGTGCTGCACGGTCACGATACCTTGACGTACCAAGATAAGGATAAAAGTAAAATTAACGCAATTTCCTGCGCATGATGTGCGGTATAACGCTGACGGACGAAGTGAGTAATCAGATATTCCTCAAAGAATTGTGGTGTAGAGGAAGCACTAGTTGACATATGTGAAAGGAATTCGATCAGATGGTTTGGGCATGTTGAGAGAATAAAAGATAATCGACTGACGAAACAGGTGTATCAAGGTAAAATAAATGGAAGTGTGCCCAGAGGCAGGCCGCGAAAAGAATGGTTAGAATGTGTGAATGAGAACCTATAATTTGAAAAGACCTAAGAAGCCATACAAACACAAGAGCTTGCATAAGAAAATTCATGTATGTAAAACAAGCCAAAGAGGTATTCTAGGACAGAAAGGTGTGCGACAAATAGTTGATAAGAAATGCATAGAGAAGAGTGTCAGTGGAGTGAATAACGCCTGAAACAAAGGACCTTGGATACTAACGGGCCCGAGTGGGGAGCTTCACATGACGACTTTGTGAGGCTATTCACTTGGGGTGATCGCTAGAGATTGATCAGCAACCTGTGTCGAAGCAGTGTTGCGGGAATTCTACATCATATATACATTCTACATCATATACAGTAGGACCTGTCGCATCGAAATCCTCGAAGGGAAGTAGTCCCCGCTCGCAAACTTCTCCACTGACCGTGATAGGTAGGCGCACGCGCGCAAAGACGCAGCAGGCGCCACGTGATGGAAGTCAGTGCTGCATGTATGAAAAACCACCAGCCTATAACGGCCGGTCAAATATTGGGCCTTGTACATTACCCACATTACTACCTTTAGCACCGAGTGAGTTACGCTTACCCCGAAAGGGATATGGCTTAATGGTATGACACAATTGAAGAATTTAGAGAGCAATATATTTTTTAAGGATATTTGGTAATCACTTCTAATCATCACTTGGTAATCACACTTGGCCAACAGCCATACCACGCTGAAAAAACCAGTTCTCGTCAGATCACTGAAGTTAAGCAGCGTTGGGCGCGGTTAGCACTTGGATGGGTGACCATTCGAGAAAACTGAGTGCTGTTGGCACATCGTGGGTGTGGTGAGCCCACACTTGTAGTTATTTACTACAAGTTATCAACCTAGAAACACTACCCGAATCGGGTAGTGTCACGCCTACCCCGAAAGGGAAATGGCTTAATGGTATACTTAATCAATTTTTATTTGTTTTTTAACCATTTTTTTTCACTGTGAAGCGTGCAAAATTATTATTTTCTGGAATTAATGACACGATTAACGGTTGTTGAGAGTAAAATTTTTTTCTGAAGGATATTTAGCAATTATTTAAATAATTAATATCTAATCTTTCAGTTGCGTTTTTTCATGAGGAAAGTGGAGAAGTCTAATTCAGAGCTTCCATTAATCTACGGTAATGATTTTAAGAGAAAAATGACTTTCATTTACTTACAGCTATTCACTTTAATTGTTTAAATGAATTATTATCGTTCAAGCAATATATAGTATACGTTCTAAGATAAGAAAATACTGAGTAGAAGGTGACATAGTGTGATAGATTTGAAAAAAATAGAGAAAAAAATTAAAGGCGCAAGGGAATGATCATCAATTGTTTAAATAATTGCAAAATATCTTTAGCAAAAAATATTAGTCTTGAAACTCGTTAATTGTGTCATTAATTGCAAAAAAGAATAACTTTTCACGATTTATACAGGAAAAATGGTTTAAACAAATAGAAATTGCTTAAATGATTACCAAATATCATTTAATTCATTAATTCAGATAATGACTTTTCACGATTCATAGGGGGGGGGGGGGAATTGTTCAAACAAATAATAATTGTTAAAACAATTCAAAGGTATTAAAAAAATACTTAGGAACTCGTCACTTATCGAATAAAAATAATTCATGCTGAGAAAATTCCAAAAAATACAGTCTTCAGCATGAATTTGATAGAAAACTGTTATTTTGCATTTTTTGGAGAATTTTCCGGGCACAATAAAAGGGCATTGGGGGTTTTAAAATGAAAAGTTATCGGGTGGAAATCATTTCTTGAATACTCCTTAATCGAGCTTTTCCTATTCAAACCCTCATGGTAATTTCAAAAGCCCGGGGGCAGTGGCGAATTTCCCATATAGGCTACATAGGCTGCAGCCTAGGGCGGCAGAATTTTCCTGCGATAAATAAAAAAAAAATTCAGATTTTTTCTACACAGATGCAGCCTGAGTATGGTGGCAAAAATTGTCATGAATATTGACTGAAAATATTATTTTTATATTTAACCCACTTATGTAATTTATTGAGTAATTCAAAATATTACATAATTCATATGATGAATTTCAATTTTACATCCCATAATGTTCGTCTTTCTTACTTTTATCCCTTCCGCGGCAAAAAACAAACAAATGAAAGCGCTACACGACAAGCAATATTTGAGGTGACTGTGAATTCAGAATCCAGTAGTTGATTTCTGTTAGCCTGAAGGCGAAGAAGTTCTGTTAGCCCAGGGCGGAAAATACCTAAATCCGCCAGGGGCGTGGGTTAACGTTGACAAAAAATACGGAATTTCTTTTTCCGGAAAACGAACAAATTGGGGGGGGGGGGGTTCATCACCAAAAATTGAGAGTCGAATTTTTGGATCACCCTAACAAGGCACTGCACTTTTCCCTTCAGAGTAGGAAAGTGATGTCACCAGATGTCACGAGAGGAAAATAAACAGGCGCGAAATTGTTCACTTTCGGCGCGCTGCATGAAACTCGATCTGTCAGAGGGGTCGTTTTCATTTTTTTTGTAAGGCATGCATGAAATTTTCGATTTTTGGGACATGCATACCGTGCGGGAAGTGGCCAATTTCACAACAGTAAGAAAACATAGATAAAGGCTTTCTTTCCAGGAGCGTTGAAATTCCATGTAGCAAGATAACTTCACTAATAGCTCCATGTATCAAAAACATAATCACTCGCACTCCTGACAGGGATACTGTTGTTATTTTGTACAGAAATTGACGTAGTTCAGTAGAGGTACCTCGAGTGACGCGTCACATTACATCCCCGACTATTCTACATACGAACTACGATCAGCTGATCACATGTGCTGTCAACATGTGGTTGAATTTGAAAGTAGTGACGTCGAGCACACAGCCTCAGAGATTCATAGAACAGCTGAGGATACCACAACAAATATATTTCCCAAACAATCACATGAGAAATAAATTCCAGTTTCAGTTTGAATAATGAAAAATTACACCTGAAAAAAAAATTACATTTTTGGAAAAATGAAAAAAGATAGAATACAATTTTCAGTGACGAAAATCTTCACCTAAAAGAGGTATACAAATTTGTTTATAAGCATTTTTTGATGCAGCGCGTATTTATCATTTTAATCGTACAAAATACGATTAAAATTCGTTTTTAATTGATGTAAAAACGATACAAGATACGATAAAATGTATGACGGCAATGTATTTTTCACCTAAAACAGATCTCGGAGTGACCTCTCGAGTCTCTTTGAAGTTGAAAGTTGTTGCAGTTCTATAGATTTAATGTTAACACCTTCAAAATTAGACGCAATAAAATAATACTATCTCGAGTCAAAATTTAGACCCTACTTTTAGCTTGCAGCTCCTCATTACAACCTGCTTTGACCCTATTTAAATCTTCAGCCCCTAGTTTAAACATTTAACTCCAGACAATGAAATATATTCGAGCCTTCTTTGACTCCATTGCAATCTACAGACCTTACTTTTATTCTTTAGAACCTACAGTCTTCTAATTTAAGAACACGCTTTGACGCTGTAGAACCTCTCCCTCTTAATGCTGACCCTACTGTGAATTCTTAGAGCCTACATTTCACTAACTCAAGACCCTATTTTGAGGCTCTTTAATCTATTCTCCAATGCTCACCTTACTTTGAATGTTTTTAGCCTACATTCCTCGAACTGACGACTCTACGACATCTTAATGCCTGCAGTTATACTCAAAGAACAAAAACATTTAGTTCAAGATTCAACCTAATTGTCATAAATTATTTATATAAAAATGAATACTTCTTTGCAATGCTCAATCACAAAAAAATATTTCATTTCAACTGAAAATGCTGAAAGTTCGTATGAGAATAATATTCATCATGAGAATAAATGAAATTGTGCATATTTTACAGTCATGTAGGTATTCATTGTCTCATAAAATCAATTTATTATTGGTTTCAAAGTGATTGGGAATCACAAAAAATTCTATGAATAAAATATTTGTTATCTTTAGCAACAAATATTATAAATAAATTTTAACGTTCGAAAAATATATTTAAATATATATTTAACAATTGAAATAATTTCAATTTACTGACGGTTCTTACATTTTTGATGTGTAAACATCTTAGACCTCGATATGGGGAGTCGCGCCTGATTCAAATGAAACCATTGCTGCAATGTGTAACGCAAGCCTCTGACACACGCGTTGTGTCTAATGTCACAGACCGGAGGCTTGCTTCACTTCGCTCACCAAAAGGAGCCCTTTAGTCTCTCTCTCTCCTTCAGTCTCTCTCTGTCCTTCAGCCCCCCTCTCTCTCTCTTTCAATGCGCATTATTTCAGTATTTTAAACTAACATTTACATAAGGGTTGATGTATTTGTGTAATATGTACATTAAGGTGGTCGAAATGTATACCTGTAAAAATTCAACTTTCGATTCTTGGTGTGCGACCCCCCCCCCCCCCCCAATTTGGGTGTTTTTGGGAAAAAGAAACTCCATAACTTATTTCCTTTTTTCGTCAAAGTTAAACCGTGCCCCTGAGCCTTTAAAATTGACAAGGGGTTTTAAATGGGAAAAGCTTGATTTTCAAAAAAATGGAAAAAAAGCTACTTGCTATAAACTTTTTGTGAATTAAAGTCTTAAAACCTGTTAAAGCATAATCAAAGAATAATTTCCACCCAGTAAGTTTTAATTTTGACTACCCACCCCCCTTTCAAACCATTGTTATTGTGCTTGGAAAGTGACCCAAAAACTGCAAAATAGCATTTTTCTATTAAATTAATACTAAGAATTATATTTTTCTTAAAATCGTGGAAAATTATTATTTTCGGGATATAATAAGTGATAGATTTTATGAATGGTAAGAATATGTTTTGTTTTTAACACAATTGGTCATCATTTAAATAATTTCCATTTGTTTAAACAATCTTTTCTCCCTCAAGTTGTAACAAGTTATTATTCTTTGGAATTTATATCTCGAAAATAATAATTTTCCACGACTTACAGAAAGAAATATATTTTTTAAGCGAATAATAATTGTTTAAACCATTGTTATTCATTTACAAATAGGAGGAAAATATGCTGTGTCTAATTTGAAAAAAAGAAACAATTTTCAATATTTTTCTTATAATTTTTGAGTACTTAGATGTGTAATAATAATGATAAGTGTCATAATAATGATAAGTGTCATAATAATGATAAGTGTCATAATAATGATAAGTGTCATAATAATGAATTTTTCATAATGAAATTTCAATTTTTATTATTCTCTTTCATGAAATATAATTAGCCTAATTCTAAATGCAGATGCGTAATATAAGTGCGACACAATGTGTTCTTTCAGAGAACATCATATCGGTCCGCATAGGTATTTTATAAACAAAGCTTGACTAAGCACGTAAAGGAGAGAATGCGTTTTAGGAAATAAAATGGTTTGAAGAATGGATCAATAAATTTTTTAAGTGTTCAAAATTATATAATTTTCGAACAATTTTCGGCTGAAACACAAGAAATGAAAAAATTATTATTATTATATCATTAAGCTATTTCCCTTTCGGGGTAGGCGTGACTTGCTTGTTTGGAAAATAGTAGTGCGTATATGGGTATATAGGTATAGAGTAGATAGGTATAAGTTAAATAGGTATATAGGTGTAAGGTAGATAGGTATATAGGTGTTAGGTATAGATATTTCAGATTGATCTGGAATTCTCGTGTTATTTATTTAAATGACACGTTTATTCCGCAACACTGCTCCGAGCCAGGTTGCTGATCAATCTATCTAGCGATCACCCCAAGTGAGGAGCCGCACAAAATTGTTATGTATGGTTCCCCACTTGGGCCCATTAGTATCCGAGGTCTCTGTTTCAGGCGTCATTCATTCTATTGTCACTCTGTTTACAAACTATTTGTCGCCACACTTTTCTGTCCTGGCATACTACTCTAGCTTCCTTCACGTCCATGCTTTTTTTTATGCAAGCTCTCGTGTTTCTATGGCTTCTTATGTCTCATCGGATTAGTGTCTCATTTACAGATTCTAACCATTCTTTCGGCGGTCTACCTCTCGGCATTCTGCCATTAACTTTACCTTTATACACTTGTTTGGTCAGTCGTTCATCTTTCATTCTTTCAAGATGAGCGAACCATCTTAACTGATTTCTTTCCCATGTGTCAACTATTGTCTCTTTTGCATCACATTCTTTGAGGATTGTCTCGTTTCAGACTTTGTCCACAAGTGTTTTCCCGCATATTATGCGCAGAGGTTTCATGCCGATCGCGTTAATTTTACTCCTGTCCTTTTCTTGAAAGGTCCATGTCTCGCTACCGTATAGTAAAGTCGGTACGAATATAGAATTATGTATGGCCATTTAAAATTTTTTTGATATGTGTTTATTTGTGAGGATGGACACTGCTCTACCGATAAACTGTTTACCCTTATTTATGCGCCTATCTAACTCCCCATCTATTTTTCCGTCGCTAGTGAATAGACTACCTAGATATACGTACTTGTCAACTTGTTGTAATCTCTCATCATTTAGGACAATATTGCACATTGTTTTCTCACTTTTTCCCTCGAACACCATGATTTTTGGTTTATTTACGTTAATTTTGAGCCCCATGTCCTTCATGCTTGTATTAAGTTTATTCAACATTCTTTGAAAGTCCTAGACTGATTCTGCCATAACAATCTTGTCATCTGCGAAAGCTAACCCACGTACCTTGACTGTTTGGAGATCTACACCTTTTTCCTCAAAGAGTGCAGTTCTTAGACATTCATCCATGAATATGATAAATAGCCACGAGGACATGACGCATCCTTGTTTCACGCCTTGAATAATATCGAACCAGTCACTCAGTTTCCCATTTGCTCTTACACACGCTTTACTACCAGTATATATTGTTTTTATTGCTTGCAGGAGCCCTCTATTTACTCCGTACTCTTTAAGGTCTTCCCAAAGTTTACTTCTATTTACATTGTCAAATGCTTTTTCTAGGTCAATAAATGCACAGAAAACTTTCTTTCCTACTCTCAAGCTTTTTTCTGTGATCTGTCTTAGGCTGAATATCTGATCTGTACATGATCTTCCTGGCATAAATCCACGTTGGACTTCCCATATTTTTTCTTCTGTGATTTCCATTACCCTACGAATAAATATTTTTGAGTATATTTTACTTACGGTACTTAGTAGACTGATGCCTCTGTAATTGCTGCAGTTGCTTTTGTCTCCCTTTCTTTTGTATATTGGTACGATAATCGCTTTTCTCCAATCGTCTGGGACATCTCCCTTCTCGATACATAAATTTATCAATTCGCACAACCTGTTAGGTATGTACTCGCCACCGTATTGAAGCATTTCAGCGCTAATACTGTCTACACCAGCAGCCTTACCGTTTTTCAAGTTCTTTATTATGTCTCTGACCTCAGTGACACAGACTTTTCAATTGGGTTTTCTAATGCATTATGTTCTATGTCGCAGTTTTGTTGTCCTATATCTTCACGTCCTAAAAGTTCTTTAAAAGAGTCTTTTAAAGCGTCTACTATCCCGTCTATCCCGTGTAGAAATTTGGTCATGGCCCAAACAGGGCCCAGGCTTGGCAAAACTAGGCCCTGGCCTGGCGATCTAGCCTGGGCCAAGCTTGAATGAAACGCCAAATCTGGCCAGGGCCAGGTTATATTGCCAGGCTCGATCGCCCAGCTTGGCCCTAGTTTATTATCGATTCCCAGCCAGTTATCATTTCTCAAACTACTACCAGAATCTGTGGTAACCTCAACTTCGGCGACATGGTAATTTTCATTTTCCCTTACAAGATTCTGATTTAAAATATTTTCTCCAATGATCTGATCCACATTTCCAAATTGAGGTATTTCATTGATTATCTCGCCGGGTTCTGATTCTTCCTCATCATCATCTATATACAATAATTTTTCAATTTACGTCCGCCATGCTTGATTTGTAAATTAGAGTTTTAAACATCATTACATACATCAACAATATATTTACACTCGATAATTCGATGAAAAAGTTTTCTCAATTTGAGGTTAGAAGTCACATGTAATCTTGATGTGAAAATATTATTTATAATTAATATAAGTACTTACTTGCACTTTCACCGCGTAAATGTGGGATACTGCCGAGTGCTCGATGCCTCCAGACTCTCAGAGTGCTTTTTATTTTAGGCATTTTTATCGCAATTTAATTTCAATGATGATTTGTATTTTGTTCATCGACCATCATCATCAGCACCATCACCACTATTATCAATCACTCACACAAAATTTATAAGTTCAGTTTGGCTCAAATTATGACTCGAATTACCTGTCAAGATACTTTAAGAATGTTAATTTATACCAAATTAGCCACTTTGTAAAGATTCACACTCGAAACTCCAAAGTAATAAGTAAACAAAGAGAATAGTACTACGCCATCTGTCGTCAATTTTTGGAACTTTGACACTAGCTGGGCCCAAGCTCGAGCCATTGCAAAATTCGAGCTAGATCCAGGCTAGGGGCGCCCAGCCTGGCCCAAGTCTGGAACATGGAACAAACTTGGCGATTTCTGCACGGGATATCATATAGCATTTCACCTTTGCTGTTTCTCATGCTGGCAAACTCTGTACTTTTACTTTCCATCAACTGTTTATATAATAGTTTCATAATTCCTTCAAAGTAGTTTTGTATTTTGTTCTCTTCTTCTATTCTGATTTTCTCTTTACTCTCTTTGCACGGTGTGCCTGAACCAACTTTAAATGCAAGGTCATAGCACATCCAATTTTTTTTGGATTCGATTTAGGGGTTCAAAAATAGTGTGGAAAAAAATTTTGAGCCAAATCCCCCGGGCCGTTTCTTAGAAAAATGTTTTTTAAGGGTGAAAAATATAATTTTTCAACAAATTTAATAAATTGATTTTTTTTCTGCATTTTATTGATGAAAAACATTATAAAATGGAAAAAAGAATCTTAAGACATTAAAATTTCAACTTTTCAAAATAAAACTTTACAAAAAATATAATAAATTCCTAAAATATAATAAAGTCTTTGAAGTACGTCTTGAAATATACCTATCATCATACATGCCTGTGTGAACGCGACAACAAGACACAAAAACACGTAGGGTTGCCACCTTGGTCAGGTCTCTCGCCCGGCACATTATAATGGTGGTGTTGTGGGGGGGGGGGGGGTAGCAGTGAGAAGCGGGAAATTAAATAAAAGTCCAATTTCGTAATATTTTATTTATTTGAACTACATCAAAAATATAAATATGAAGTAGTATAAATATATTAGAAATTTGCACATTTTGTCCATTATTTTGCACGAAAACTATCAGTCACTTTGTTTTGGCATTAATCCTTAAGTATCTATCAACACTTAATCACAAGGTAAAGACATACAAATTTTACACAAGCATGACTCGAATAAAACGAACAAACATGAAAATTCTGCACGAATGTATAGAACATAAAATACATAAAATGGGCTGTGTGCAGCAGAGTAATTTAAATATTTGCAAAGGTACAGTGGTGACAACTGACTTCTTATCATGATACCAACAAAATAAGCTGAAAAGTCCTATAAACATTAAAATCATGAACAAAATCAATTCTCGCCAATTCTCACTACTGTAGTTGCTGAGGTCAAATCCATCGTGAATTCGTGGTGGCGATTCAGTAATCATAATGCTAATTTTTGCTTTTTCGATGCTGACCACGAGGTGGCCCGGCAAAATTTTCAAAAGCCCGGCCGCCCGGCAAAACCTTCTAGGCCCGTCACTGCCGGGCGAGGCCCGAGCAGGTGGCAACCCTAAAAACACGTGAATGTAAACATTGATGGATTCTCTTACCTAATGTAAACATATCTAGAACAAGTTCCGTGAAAATAATTTTTGCAACCCATTAGTAGGCAAGATATCTTTGCCAATAGTGTATCGCGCAGTCTGCAGTTGTTTAGTGTTTTTGAATATTTTGACCAAGTGCGTTGTTGTGAAAAAATCGTAAAATATGTCTGCGAAATCGAAAGACCATGCTGGAACTCATGATGAAAAACGTGCGAAAATTTGCCTTCTCCGTCTTAAAAAAAAGAAACAATTGTTCAAGATTAGTAATCATTTGAAAAATCTTATTCAAAAGATTGTGAGCTATGATGCTGAAGATAATCGCCTCCCTGTAGTTGTTTGTAATACCTGCAGAATCCTTATTTATCGTTCGGTAAAAAGTGATGAAACTAAAGTGAGTATAAAATTACCAGATTATTCTACATTCAAATTATTAAATCAAAAAACCAGATCGAAAGAAGGTAAATTATGCGAATGCGACTTATGTAACTTAGTGAGAACACCAGGACACAGCAATTTCGTAAAAAACACATCAGATGCGAAAGAAAGACATAAAAAAAAAAGATACTGCAAAAAGTGCCATTCAGAATTAGTAGTAGGAAAATCACATTTTTCTTGTACACCGAAGCATTACGAACATTTAAAATATCATATTATAAACGATATGCCCCTAAAAGAAAAAGAACACTTGGTGTGTCATTCGATTAAAGTAATTTCAAATGAAAAAGCGACAAAAGTTGAGGAAAATAAATCAGATAGAAATACTGTAATCGCTTTATCTCAGAAACATGGAAAGCCTTTGAAAATTTCTTTGAGTGAACAGCAATCAGAAAGCAAAAAACGGAAGCATGTTTCTGCTGAAGATGTCTCAAAAATTGGAACAAGTTATGGGCTTTTAACGAATCAAGTACATGGTATTACAGCAGCTCTTCGCGTCGCTACGAATAACAGAAAATTATTTCAACCAGATTTAAAACAAAAATTAAAAACTTTGAACCATTCTCTTGATTTGTATTTAGGTATGAAAGAGTGTAATGTGATTAACACTAAAAATAACGATACTGCAACTACTGCAGAAACTTTTGTGTTATGCAATGGTGTAAAAGGATTATTTCAGTTTGTTAAAGAAAAAAGGGAAGTTGATGAAATGCATTTGAAATTCGGAATAGATAGTGGCGGAGGTTTTTTGAAAGTTTGCCTTTCGATGTAATCTTTGGATGAATCAGAAGTTGCAAATGTAGAAGTCAACAGAAGTATACCGAAGGCGTTTGTCGCATAAAAGTTTAAGGATTCTGGCGTCAAGAAATTACTACTGCTTGGAGTAGTGGCACATACACAATATAAATATGAAAACTTTCTATTGATGTGGTCACTCTTAAAATTGAAGGATTTAAAAGGGACAATAGCAACTGATTTAAAACTTGCCAACGTATTAACGGGCATCATGTCAGATGCAAGCAGTTTTCCTTGCACATGGTGTACTGCATCAAAGGATGAATTAAACACGTGTGGGAAATACAGAACTGATGGAAATTGTAAGGAAAATTTTTTTTGCGTGGGAAGACAGTGGAAGTAAAACGTCAACTGCGAAGAAGTATAAAAATTGTACAAATACTGCTATAATTTTCTCAGAAAACGCTAGAACAGAAATATTAGAAATAATTCCACCGCCAGAACTACATCTGATGCTCGGGGTTGTGAACAAAATGTATGAACACATGCTGATGGAATTTGAAGATAAGAGTCTCCAATGGGCTAGGATGTGTAATGTTACTCGCGAGTTTGTACATGGGAGTCCAGCGTTCGCAGGTAATTCTTGCAAAATGCTGTTAGAAAAAGTCGACTTATTACGTGGAATATGTAGCATTGGTTGTTTGAAATATGTAAGGTGCTTTAAGGGTTTTCAATCCGTCGTTGATTCTTGTTTTTCTTCAACATTAAGCCCGAAATACGTAGATTGTATATCTGAGTTTGAGCGAAGTTACTGTGATTTGGATATTTCAATTACACCTAAAGTTCAGGCGGTGTTTTTTCATGTCCCTGATTTTTGTTGTAAAGTTGAGAAAGGCCTTGGATTTTACAGTGAACAAGCCATGGAATCTGTCCATTCAGATTTTTAAACGACCTGGGCTAAATATGAAGTTTCGAGCACACACCCTCATTACCCAAGTAACTTACTAAAAGCTGTACAAGAGTACAATGCTTGACGCGTGTGAAAATAAAATTATTTTTTTTCTCAGTATTGATATGGACTGATATTATATTTATTTACCATATTTCGTTAAATAAAGTGAAAAAAATAAAAGTGCATCACATTTTTTTGCAAATTTTTATTTTTAACCCATAAAAAACACTTTTCTCAAAAAACGGCTCGGGGAATTCGGTCTGTAATCATTTTCAAGTCTATTTCTCTCCTCATCGCTAAGATCTGTAATGTGCAACGTTCTTTCGTACGCTTCTTTCTTTTCTTTTTGGGCTGCCTCAATTTCATCATTCCACCATGCATCACCAGAGTTTCTTCCTACAACCGCCGTACCACATACTTCGGTCGCAGTTTTAACGATGATATCCCGTAGCAAGTCCACATGCCCTCTATATCTTTATTGTTTAATAACCCCTTCCAAATTGTCTCATCTATACGTTCGTTTAACCTATTTTGAAAGTCTATTCGCACATCCGGTTTCTGTAAATTTTCAATCTTTATTCGCGTTTTTTTTGTTCTCTTTCTTCTCCATCCCCGCCCTAAATTTATTTTGGAAACTAAGAGGTAATGATCAGTATTGCATTCGGAACCCCTCATGACTCTTGTATCTTTAACTAGTTCTCTTAGTCCTTCATCCGCAATAACAAAGTTAATTATACTGTGGCTATTTCCTTTACGCCAGGTGTACATGTGGATCATTCTATGTCTAAACCAAGTATTTGTAATAAATAGGCCCTTTTCTACACTGTTAGAAAAATCTCTACTAAATTTAGTATACTTGTAATGGAAGCTAGAATGCATAACCTGAAATTAAATTGAGTATACCAGCGTACGGTAAATTTAGTATATTCTTACTGAATTTAGTATACACGTATATAAAATTTAGTATACGCGTGTACTAAATTCAGTATAAATATACTCAATTTACTGTACGCTGGTATACTAAATTTAATTTCATGTTGTGCATTTTTGCTTCCATTACATGTATACTAAATTTAGTAGAGATTTTTCTAACAGTGTAAACATAAGCTAACTAATTAGAAATTGGAAGAGACTGCGTTTTAAGAACTAAAATAGTTTGAACAATCAATCAAGAAATTTGTATGTGTTCAAAATTATATCATGTTCAAACAATTTTAACTTAAAAACAGTACAATTTAGTGATTATAAGTTGTTTCTTGAAAAATCTAAATTGAAAAATGTCATTTACAAATTAAAAATTAAACAATGGAAATGTTAAAGTTTACATTCAGCACCCTGAAATTCGAACGATTCGAGGTTTATTTTATTTTAAATAATTCAATTTTATTTAGTTTATTTTTGAATATTTGATTTATAATTTCTCATTTCAAATAAACAGTCAAATATTGCTAAACATTGAAACCAAAATTTTTTAATTAAAAATTTTCAAACTGAATGCTTAAAAAATTGAGTATTTTAGAATGCAATGATATTTGAATAGAATTTGAAATTCAATAAAAGCATTTAATTATGAATATATTAATTAAAATGTTTTGGAAAATTGAAAAAAGATTTAAAAAAATGGTTATTTCATAATGTATTGATATTTTCCGAAAAAATTAACGTTTGAAGTTTTTGCAAACAACTTCTAATAAAATTAACACATACTGGCTTTCATTTATGTCCATAAAACGGGTACTTTTATCACCTTTCATGCAATAATTGAGACAAAATCTACAGTTTGTTATTATTAAAACTAGGGTGCTTGTTCAACCTATTGGAAAATAGATGTGCAGAAACTTTTGCACGACATTACATATAAGAGAAAATCAATTTGTATACTCCTACATGTGCGTGAGTTATTATTTGCTTTATGTAAGATTTCAATTTCAGTTAACGTTTACCGAAGATGTTTACACATAAATCTGTCTTGGGTCGTAGTTTAAGACGCACGTGATGTTTTTTATTAGAGTATTACTGTTGATCTGTTCGGAACATGATTTCTTACAATAAGAAATTGTTTTCTCAGGAGCAGTAACACTTTTCTAATTGTTTAATAATTTTTGTTACTAAGCAGTGACAATTGAGAGGTTCTGAAAAATTGACGAGAGAAATTTTACTATTTACATGAGTATCACGTGATTTTGTAGAAAAAATAATTTCTTTCCATGAGAAAATGTTTACTGTTTTAATTTTTTTATGATATAAGTTGGAAATAAGAAAAGCAAAACTTATGAAAAATAATTGAGTACTAACCTCGAATTTCGGGACGATGACACACCCTTGTGGAAAAAAAGCATGGCAGTCTAGTGTCAGGTCTGGCCCAGGTCTGGCTTTATCTAGACTGTCTGGTCTGGAAGATCTAATCTGGTCCAGGTCTGGCGCTATTCTTGCCCAGGTCTAACTTTATGTAGATCGTCTAGTGTGGAAAATCTGGTCTGGCCCAGGACCAGCGCTGCTCAGCCATACGTGAACAATAAAAGGTCTAAGTTTAGTCTGGAAGATATGGTCTGGCCCAGGACTGGCACTGATCAGCGAACCAAGAACAAAAAATTCTATGTTCCGTCTAGAAAGTATGGTCTGGCCCAGGAATAGCGCTGATCAGCTATCCAAGACCAAAAAAGTTCTAAGTTCGATCAGCAACTTTTTTTTAGACATATTTCGAAAAATTTGCAGGGTGTCCAAAATGATTGTAGATAAAAAATTCACACTATGAAAACAACAATTTTTTTCATATCATCGTGACAGTGAGGTCTGGTCCAGGTTTGGCGCTGATCAGCTAAATACACTTATGGTAAAAAATTATTTTTTTCGATGTCTTTAAAAAAATGGAGTTCAGCTAGCGGCTTACTGGCCTCTAACTAGTGGCTGAGCAACCCATAACTCGCAACTGACCACATAATCTGGCTTGGGGTAGCCAAAAAAAAACGTTAAACTTTTGGCCAAGCCCAGGTCAGACCAATGACCATCTGGCCTGCGTCAAGTCTGGAACCCAGACAATCTGGTCTGGGCCGGCCAGCGTCAGAACATTTTTCCACACAGAAACTTCGTTATAGATAAACAGTAATTCTGTTGTTGAGCACTACGCAAACAAGTATTTTTGTAACGCACGCACAAAATGTTCGCTTTTCGAGGCATTTATTGCGTGCGGGAAGTGACCAATTCCAAACCCGTGGTAAAAAGCAGTTATAAAAAAGACTTTTTCTAGCTGCTGCGCTTGCGCTCTTTGAGAAAAATTACTTTTTCTAGCTCCTGCGCTTGCGCAGTTCGAGCCACATTAAGTTTTCTTGCTGTTATGCTTGCGCATTTCGATTCACATTCACTTTCCGGGACTTCCGCAATCATAACCTCACTTCATTATGATTTGAAGCTTGAGAGACTGCTTGTGAGTAGTGAATAGTGATTGGACAAACTCTAAGTGATAGGTTACCCTGAATGACTGATGAATTATCATACATCACCGATAAATTACCGACAATTTCCGGTAATTTAGCAATTTTCCATAAATTTCCGGAAATTTTGGAAGTTTAGCCAGATTTTCCACACTAGACGATCTAAAGAAAGTTAGACCTGGGCAAGATTAGCGCCAGACCTGGACCAGATTAGATCTTCCAGACCAGACAGTCTAGATAAAGTCAGACCTGGTCCAGACCTGACACTAGACTGCCATGATTTTTTTCCACACGGGTGTCTCATCGTCCCGAAATTCGAGGTGAGAAGTCAATCATTTTGGATAAGTTTTGCTTCTCTTATTTCCAACAAATATCATACAAAAATTAAAACAGTAAACATTTTCTCATGGAAAGAAATTAATTTTTCTACAGTATCACGTGGTACTCATGTAAATAGTGATATTTCTCTAGTCAATTTTTCCGAACCTCTCAATTGTTATTGCTTAGTAACAAAAATTATAAAACAATTCAACATTAAACAATTATTAAATAATTAGAAAAGTGGTACTGTTTCTGAGAAAAAAATATTTTTTCTAGGAAATCATTTTCCAAACAGATTAACCGTAATACTCTAATAAAAAAAGTAAGAACTGTCAGTAAATTGAAATTATTGCACGTGATAAATATATATTTAGATACATTCTTCCAATGTTAAAATTTATTTATAATATTTGTTGCTAAAGATAACAAATATTTTATTCTTAGAATTTTTTGTGATTCCCAATCACTTTGAAACCAATAATAAATTGATTTTATGAAACAATGAATACGTACATGTCTGTAAAATATGTACAATTTCATTCATCCTTCATAAAAAAATTTACAACAGCGCAGTATTAGACAATATTTAGTAATTCCTCATGATGAATATTATTCTCATACAAACTTCCAGCATTTCCGGTTGAAAGGAAATATTTTTTGTGATTGAGCATTACAAAGAAGTATTCATTTATATATAAATAATTTATGACAATTAGGGTGAATCTTGAACTAAATTTTTTTTTTTCATTGAGTATAACTGTAGGCATTAAGATGTCATAGAGTCGTCAGTTCGAGGACTGTAGGCTAAAAGTATGGTATACATTTTGACCCGGGATAGTATTATTTTATTGTGTTTAATTTTGGAGGTGTTAACATTAAATCTATAGAACTGCAACAACTTTCAACTTTGAAGGGACTCAAGAGGTCACTCTGAGATCTGTTTTAGGTGAAAAATACTACATCGCCGTTATACATTTTATCGTATCTTGTATCGTTTTCACATAAATTAAAAACGAATTTCAATCGTATTATTAACGATTAAAATGATAACCACGCGCTGTATCAAAAAATGCTTAGAATAAAGTATACCTCTTTTAGGTGAATATTTTCGTTACTGAACATTTTATTCTATCTTTTTTCATTTTTCCAAAAATTTAATTTTTTGTTTTCAGGTGCAATTTTTCATTATTCAAACTGAAACTGGAATTTATTTCTCATGTGATTGTTTGGGCAATATATTTCTTGTGGTATCCTCAGCACATGTGATCAGCTGATCGTAGTTCGTATGTAGAATAGTCGGGGATGTAATGTGACGCGTCACTCGAGGTACCTCTACTGAACTAAGTCAATTTCTGTACAAAATAACAACAGTATCCCTGTCAGGAGTGCGAGTGATTATGTTTTTGATACATGGAGCTATTTGTGAAGTTATCTTGCTATATGGAATTTCGATGCTCCTGGAGAGTAATTTTCGATGAAAATGCGCGTGCACAGCGGTTAGCAAAAGCTTTATCTAGGTTTTCTTACTCTTGTGAAATTGGCCACTTCCCGCACGGTATGCATGTCTCAAAAATCGAACATTTCATGCATGCATTACAAAAAAAATAAATGAAAACGACCCCTCTGACAGATCGAGTTTCAATTTTTTGTAATGAACTCCCCCCCCCCAATTTGTTCGTTTTCCGGAAAAAGAGATTCCGTATTTTTTGTCAACGTTAACCCAGGCCCCCGGGCAGTGGCGGATTTAGGTATTTGCCGCCTCTAGGCTAAGAGTACTTTTCCGCCTTCAGGCTAACAGAAATCAACTATTGGATTCTGAATTCACAGTAACCTCAAATATTGCCTGTCGTGTAGCGCTTTCATTTGTTTGTTTTTTGCCGCGGAAGGGATAAAAGTAAGAAAGACTAACATTATGGGATGTAAAATTGAAATTCATCATATGAATTATGTAATATTTTGAATTACTCAATAAATTACATGTATACCATTAAGCCATTTCCCTTTCGGGGTAGGCGTGACACTACCCGATTCGGGTAGTGTTTCTAGGTTGATAACTTGTAGTAAATAACTACAAGTGTGGGCTCACCACACCCACAATATGCCAACAGTACTCAGTTTTCGCGAATGGTCACCCATCCAAGTGCTAACCGCGCCCAACGCTGCTTAACTTCAGTGATCTGACGAGAACTGGTTTTTTCAGCGTGGTATGGCTGTTGGTAAGTGTGTTAAATATAAAAATAATATTTTCAGTCAATATTCATGCAAATTTTTGCCACCATACTCGGGCTGCATATGTGTAGAAAAAATCTGAATTTTTTTTTCATTTATCGCAGCAAAAATTCTGTCGCCCTAGGCTGCAGCCTATGTAGCCTATATGGGAAATCCGCCACTGCCCCTGGGCTTTTGAAATTACCATGGGGGTTTGAATAGGAAAAGCTCGATTAAGGAGTATTCAAGAAATGATTTCCACCCAATAACTTTTAATTTTAAAACCCCTAATCCCCTTTTATTGTGCCCGGAAAATGCCCCAAAAAATGCAAAATAACAGTTTTCTATTAAATTCATCATCGTGAAAAGTCATTATCTTTCGGAATGAATTATACAATGTGGATGAATTAAAGGATATTTGGTAATTATTTAAACAATTTCTATTTGTTTAAGTCATGTTTTCCTCTATACATCGTGAGAAGTTATTCTTTTCTGCAATTAGTGACACAATTAACAAATTTTAATTAATTAAATTATTTTTTTCTCTATTTTTTCAAATCTCTCACACTATGTCGCCTTCTATTTAATATTTTCTTATCTTAGAACGTAAACCATATATTGTTTAAAAAATAATAATTTATTTAAACAATTAAATTGAATATCTTTAAGTAAATGAAAGTTATTTTTCTCTCAAAATTACCGAAAATTTCCAGTAATTTAGCAATTTTCCGTAAATTTTCGGAAATTTTGGAAATTCAGCAATTTTCCATAAATTTCCGGTAATTTAGCAATTTTTCATAAATTTCCGGAAATTTTTGGATTTTTCCAAAAATCTTTGAATAACTTAAATTTCTGGAGATTTTCGGTAATATACAAAATCACCGTGTATATTCACCGCATGTTTGGTAAATAAACTCGGCGCGTGCGTGCGAACTCGGGTTCGATCCTTGGTACTTGCGAATTTTTCAATGTGCTACGTGTTAGCGATATAATTAGAATATTATCAACAATATATATCTGAGGAATAATTATGATCCTTCATATTTATAGTATAGATATTATTATTTTATTATTGCTGATAAGAGAAATTTTTTTTTTTCAATTACCCATATTGGTGTGAGATTAAAGAGAACCTGCTTTGATGTTGCAAGTACTAAATTTAGTTATTGGAGGCTCAAAAGATAATGAAATGTGCTTTTAATACATACCCCACTTTGACGCTAAACGTGAAAAAACGGTCAATTTCAGACATTTTCAGCGTCAAATTAAGGTAATAATTGCGTTAAAATCGCAGCTTATTTAAAGCGTGCTCTGCTGTTCCGAGCGCCTACTAAGGTAGGAATTACAGGTTCAAAGTACACAAGAATTCCAATATAAGGCGAACTGATTTAGTTCTTCCTAGAACTGCTGGCCCACGCAGTTTCTCAGCTGACAAGCAGTGTCAACAATGCGTCGCCACAAGTAGCGAGCGATAAAAGCGGGCAGTACGGGGGAGAGTAAGCAAGAGCGACAAAAGTGGGAGAAAAATCCAACAGAAGTGGCTTATATGGCGCTGACTGTTTACGTTTCCAACCCCCGAAACTGGCCTTATATTGGAGTTCTTGTGTAGAACCTAAATTTCAACTCGAGATATATCTCAAAATAAAAAACTTTTTAAATTGTATAATTTCAAAGGAAAAACCTCGACATTCAAACAATTTTTATTTTTAAGCCATCTAACAGAATAATTTCAAATTGAAATGTTTCAGAACAAATGTATTTGAAATAAAGATATTCAGAATTAAACGATTCTAAGTTTTGAGTAATAGAAGCCTTGGTGGCTCAGACGATAGCGCGTCAGATTTACATGCAGGAGGTCTGGGGTTCGATCCCTGAGCCGGTACCAATGAAAATTTTTTCAAGTACTTCAGCCGGGGCTTCGGTGGTTCGGGACCCACCTTAAACTGTAGGTCCTCTCAGAAAAAGCTGGTGCCGTACGAAGGTGAGGCTCCATGTCGAGGGCACTAGCCTTGGGGTTTGAAGGACGTCTTTGAGTAATGAACACATACAAACATACACTTACATAACACACCAGAACAGTGTTTTGAATATATGCATCTAACTGATGACCTCAGAGGGATCGCTCCGTTCACCCTAGTCTGGCCGTATGTCTTTCTGCGGCCTGCAGTCATTTACTGTGCGATAGCCACGCCTGGCACCTGAGAGGTATATTTTCAGAACGTTGGTAATAACGAAACCCACCGAGATCCAAAAAACACTCTGCGAAGATGGCCGGATTCGGAGTATTACCTTGAGAATAAACACGGATGTGGCACAATAGGCTGCATAGCTTGAGCGCCAGGGGGGCACCTCATGGGACCCCCCGCCCACATTACAAACTAACTAACTAAGTTTTGAGCAATCAGAATTTGTAAAAAAAAAGAAGAAGCAGTGAAGATTTTTAACCTCATAACAACTTAAATGTCAATTTTAACAACATTTAGAGACTGAAATTTGAAATAGTCTCATACATAAATTTTCAATGCAGATTAAAAAATTTGACCTCGCTCGTCTTCAGCAGAATTTCACGTTTTGAAACCCCCTGAACAAAAAAAAACACCGTTTTTTCACGATGCTGTCTGTCTTCAGTCTGAGGTTTGTCAATACGTAACTTTTGAGACAATTGCCGTTTCTCTTTGGACTAAAGAAAAGTGTGCAAAAGCGCAAATTATTCAGATAATTCTTTCGCAAGTTGCAGGTGTTTATCCAGAAAAGTAACCTGGGTGGGAGGAGGCGTCGGAAAATTGTATACATATAGAGAGCTATGACCAATTAAATTGACGAATTGTATGAACTGGATCAATTGGATTTGTTGAGAATTACATTTCATTATGAAATTGCATTTTTAAAATAATTTGCCAGAGAAAACAAAAAAAGTGAAGGTGAGTCATAAAATCCCTGGGAGGCGATCGCCGGTTTCGCAACCTTACAGACCCAAGCTTAAAAAGTTATCGTAACTATGCAGAAAGTTTGCCGTGCTCCAAACGAAGTCCAAATCTGGCTACCCTTAGCTGGTTTGGTAATGGATTATTCCAGCGCTATCTTCAGGAATTTTAATCTATCTGACCTAGTCGGATTTTCGTTTAGCTCTGCCCATATATAAAGAGAGAGCCAGATTAGAAAATTTGCGCACGCATGCATTGTGTATACTATATGCATATACAATAAATTCATGTAATTATATAACTTATTACAGACTTATATAAATACATATAAAAAATAGAGGGCGAAGCGGGATTATTTTAATGAGAATGTATTCTTTGAGGCCGATAGAGTCTTATAAGCCAATTTATTTTCGTTTTAGCCTAAAATCAAAACAAATATTACAATCTCTTTAAAAGTAGAGATCTCGAAAGTTTGTTCACTTTTGCAAGTAAGATGCTGTATATAATTTTACTGTGAATTAAGCCGAGCACGAAGTGCGAGGCCCGAAAGTAACAGAGCGTGGAGCGCGAGATAAATACATTATTGAGCGCGAAGCACGAAATGCGTGCGTCTGTCAGCACGCCCGAGGCATGCGCAAGCAAACTTGCGAGCGAAGCGCGCGACCAGAATCGGCGCGTCGGAAGATCTTTTATTTTGCTACACTTGAAAAAGAAAGAAGAAAAATGTAAAAAATTCCTCCCAGTTTTTACTGATTCTCGAACCGCAGATTCCATCCATTTATAACAAGAAATATCGTGTCTAACAGATGCCGAAAGTAGGCAGTTGTGTCTCTTGTGAAGCTCACAGTACTTGCCGACGATTCGGTTCCGAGCAGCTCGCCTTGGATTCTCCTATGGCTCTTAAAGCTAAGTTCACATTGGTTTGAAACTGCCTACTTTCCCCACTTGTTTTACAATATACCATTTAATATTTTCAGTTTGAGTACAACATTTATTTATAATGTGTAATTGAAAATCACATGGATAACACATTAGCAGAGGGAAGACAAATGGCCCTAATGTACGCCTCTTTAAAACGTTCCACTGAAACGTTCCAGGGGTCCGTGCGGAAATTTAGAAAGGGCTCTAGTGGGGTTCTGACGAGATTGTCCGGTCTCTAATCGGGCTCTAGTACGGAAAATTAGTCGGGGCCCCATCTGCAACGTAACCCTTTGGCCATGTGGGTCCCAGCGTACTTTCTAGTATGAGCGTTCTAGTGGGGGTAGCCCGCTCATAGCCCAATTAAAGAGAACGGCTCCTACGGGGACCCTACAGGGTCCCCCGTGTTCGATTTAAGTTATTGGGATGAATAATATTCTACAATAAAATTTAAATTTAGGGAAGTTTCTTCTTGATCATAGATAGACATTTAATGATTAATGATTATAATTATATATTAATATTGATTCAGAATGAATAATAGATTGATGATTATTAATGGATTGATGATAGACTTATATCGACTGTATATCTCCAACTAATCTTGATTTTTTTCCTCTTGTGACGCAGCAGCTCGGACCCTTCGCCCACCTTCTAAGTCCTTAGCGTTGTTATTACTATTATCCTAAGCGTTATTAGTATAATTAAAATATGTTAAATTATGTATACATCGTGTACCTTCTACATGGTTTTCGGAGCTAGCAGGTCCAAGCATCATAACCTCGCTCTTTTTAGGCGGAACTTTTTGGTCCAAAATTGTCCCTGCTCTTGCAGGCGCCTTTTCTCTTCCATCGCGTTGAAGAATAATTGTGAAACAAAATACAAAATTACATTTACAAATAAAAATACAAAACTTGAAAGAACTGGCGAAGCACTGCACGGCTGTACTTGACATAACCTCTTTAACTTTAACTGACACATATATGTGCCTGGCTCCGAAGAAAATGTTCTATAGTGCCCTAAATCAAGTTTTCGGGAAAGAAGCGTTTAAATACACACACAAAAACACTATTTCTGCATACCGAAACCGTCAAAAACCTCAAAATTAATAGTTTAGGCAATAGAATAAGATATTAGAGATTCTCTGGTCGGGCCCCATTAGATACAGATATTAGACTAGATATTCTGACAGGGGCCCCATCAGAACCCGACTTAAAATAGGGAAAGATGGGGAAATTTCTGCACGGGAGCGTCCACCTGGGAGCTGAAGCTGACTTACCGTTATTGTTATTATTAACAATAAATATCGCGTAAACCGTAAGAGATGGGTCAACATTGATGTCAGTTTACAATATGCATAGCATATATAGTATACGCAGTACTAAAAAAATGATATCCATTTTCACGTATCTATTACGGTTTACAAAATGTTTGCTGTTAAAAATAACAATAAAGGCCAGTCTTGTTCAGGCTTAATGGATCGTTCTGGTAACGTTCCAAGAAGGTGCACATTTTACACGTTTTGTGGACGTTGCTGAAACGTTCCTTGCTATTAGGGGGGCTTCTGATCGTTGCCGTAGTTTTACATTATGTCTTAATTATTATGTATTTAAAATAGAATATTATCCTAGTTGTTTTATAATGTTCGCCCGCGAAACTAAATTAGATCAATATAACCTAAATAAATCAACCTTCTTTAAATTCTTAAATATATTTGATTATGGTATCCATGAAATACGAAATCAAAACTTTCCAAGTGAAAAATTTGGAAAGCAGCGAAAAAAGTTGGATTTTCAAAATGTTTTGCATCTTTTAGTATTCTAATTGGATTGCCACTTCTTTCTAAAAATAATTCATAACTCTCTAATTACTGTTTAGAAATAAAAGAACACTCTATACACGAATCAGTCAAAAATGTGGTTTTGGATAAAATTAGTAAGGATTTTTACTAATTGAAAGAGACATATCGCTCGTTGACAGTAACACTTTCGCTGAAGTAAATTGGTGCACTTTGAGTTTTACTGATTGACTTCAGTGAAAATTTTACAAAATATTTACCTAATTTTCAGTACGAATATTTACTACTTTGATCCAGTTACTCATTTCCAGCAATATTATCAGTGAAACTTAGCTGATTCTTTAAAATTAAAACATAAAAGAGACAACATTTTTTCTTATAACCTAATGCGAGTATTTCCTAATCAATAGAAGCTACCATCAGGGCCCGTTTCATATCGACGTACACAAATTGATGTATCTATATAATTGTAATTGATCTTTAATAAGAAGTAAAATTCTTTGATAATATTGATGTATCTAATATACTTTTAATTTTCAGCATGTCAGAGAAACTCAATTCGGGAATTATGTTGTCTCACCAATAAGCTTGCACTTAACTCTAGGTATGATTTCCATTGGTGCTGGTGGTTCCACCTCTTACGAGCTCCATAGGGCTCTTGGTACATATAATATTGAATATGGTGTACTGGAAGCCTATGAAATACTTTCTGCGAAATTGTGGGTGAGTAAAATATGTAGGTAACGTAAAAATTGAAGAATTTTATATGATTTTACGCAAAAATGTGAGGATCATGATTCTACTTAGCTCTAATCGATTTTTTCGCCCCATGGAATTTCTTTTCAGTTAAAAATTGTCATAAACTGTTTTTGTCTGAACGTTGATTTTTTTTTTACAAAAAAAAAAAATGTTCCTATTGGAGAGCATTTATTAATAACGTAAGGTTTTTAGGGGTGAGGAGGTGGGTTAGGGGTGGCAGCGTTATCTTACGTCTATGTTAACGTTACATACACTTACTATAGAAAGATCATTACATTATCAGGATTTTTTTCAGACTCTTTATTCTAGCCTTCAACTGGAGCAAAAAATGTTGTTTTCCAGCAATTTTATTCCAAAACCATATTTTCTTGCAATGTTGAGAAAAGGGTTTGTAAATGCATCAATTAGTGGGCTTGATTTCATCAATACACAAAGTACTGTGGATATTACCAAATGGGGATCTCAAACTATTTCCAGAGGAAGCGTTGGTGACTTCACAAAACTTGGTTGGTCATTTTTTCTGTTAATAATATACATAATACGCAGCTTACATGAAATCTCAAATCTTTAACTTCTGGATATCAGTTATATTTTTTCGAATTGCCGAAAATGACTTTGTTTTATATAACTTTCAGGAGAAATTTTTCGAAATAATCATTTAAATTTGAGCAGTGAGTTGAACTTCAAGGGAGCATTGGCAAATAAATTTGTAGTAAAATACGTCACATCTCGTAAATTTTATATCAATGAAACATTATCCAAAGATGTGCCTATGATACACGTAAACGGTCCAGTTATTTACGGGCTTCTTCCTAAAATAGGAGCTTCGTTCATAAAATATGATTTTACGGTAAAAGTTGACACATGAATTATTATATTAAGATAGAGAGACATTTTTATAACTCAAATTATATGTTCTTGTTTCTATGCTGTTCCATTTATTAGGTCAATGAAATAAGCATGATCATTATTCGTTCAAACGAAATAAAGGATTTCATCAGATTGGACGAGCGACTGAAGAATATAAATATGTCAATCATCCTCGAATGTGAAAATCTGGTTAATATGTCGTTCTATCTGCCTCAATTTAAAGTGGAGAATACACTTGAATTTAAGGAAATTGTAGAAAAGGCAAGTCGTATTAGATGGCAGACAGAAGCGGCGGAGCTTTTTTTTCTAGAGGGGGGCAGGGATATAGACTTATAATATTGAATGTTACAATTTGGACATAGTAAAATGATATTATACAATGTAAAAATTTAACAAAAATATAATAATAAATAAATTACAAATAGTCAATAATACATAATAAACACAGGTATACAATTCATTTTGCCAAAGATTTCACAAAGTTTCACAGGTTTCGCAAATATTTCGGACAGATTTCGCAAAGATTTGACAAAAATTGCAATGATTTCCTAATGATTTCACAAAGATTTCAAAGATTTCGGATATATTTAAAAGACTTCACAAGGACTTTAATCATTTCTCAAATCTTTCACAAAGATTTCAATAATTTCACAAATATTCCCGAATATTTCCAAATATTTCAAATATTTCGCAAGGATTTCAAAAGAATACCCAAAGATTTAAAAGATTTCAATGATTTCCGGAATATTTCAGAAAGATTTGAATAATTTCGCAAATATTTTTAATATTTCGCAAAGATTTACAAATATTTTTCAAAGATTGGACAAAATTGCAATGATTTTCCGAAGATTTCATAAAGCTTTCACAAAGATTTCAAATATTTTGCAGATAATTCGGATAGATTCCAAAGAATTCGCAAATACTTATATTATTTTGCAAATAATTCTATTATTTCACCAAGATTTCAGGTATAGATTTCAAAAATTGAACAAATATTACAAATATTTCGCAAAGTTTTCAGATAAATTTCAAAAATTGCACAAAGATTTTAATGATTTCCCAAAGATTTCAAAGATTTTGGATAGATTTAAAGGAGTTCACAAAGACTTAAATGATTTCCCAAATGTTTCAATAATTTCACAAATATTACCAAATATGTCAAAAATATTTCAAATATAAACTGAACTGATTTCAGAAAAATTTCAATTATTTCACAAAGTTTTCAGATATATTACAAAGAGATAAAGATTTCAATGATTTCCAAAATATTTCACAAAGATTTCAAGGATTTCGGTTAGGTTCAAACGATTTCAATGATTTCCTAAAGATTTAAACAAGATTTAAATAATTTCACAAATATGACAAAATATTTTGCAAAGATTTCCAAAGATTTCACAAAGATTTTACAAAGGTTGCAATGATATCTCAAAGATTTTTTATGAAGATTTTACAACGATTTCGGATAGATTTGAAAGATTTCACAAAGACTTCTAATATTTCACAAAGATTCCCGATAGATTTCAAAGAGTGAACAAAGTAAGGAAGAATTGAAAGATTTCTAGTTCCGACGATCCGATAAATTTAATCATTCAATTTCAGAGGGGGAAAAATTAAAACTTTGCCCACCCCTGGTCGATTTCTGGGGGGGGGGGGGCATTGACCCTGTGCCCTCTAGGGCTCCGCCGCGCCGCCCATGGTTGCAGATGCTATTCACATTGTAATGATGTTCTTCCAATTTTAATATAATTTTTTAAATGGTCATTCGATACTTAATTACACTTTCCAGATGGGAGTAGTTCAAATATTTAACACCAGTGCTAATTTCAGTAGAATTTCTGACCAAGGATTGAAAGTTGATCAAATTATTCAGAAAATTTCAGTGGATCTCAGTGAAAGTGGAGAACCGGCTGCTAGCTCATCCGATATTTGTAAGTATATCGATGTAATTTTAGTTATTTAGGAATGATCAAGTTATTTGATTTTGTTAAAGGTTACTCAAAGGAAATGTCAAGGAATGATCCTGAAAATTTTGATGTCAACATACCATTCCACTTTGTAGTGCTTCATGAGCAGACAAAATTACCCTTGATTCAAGGTCGCATTACAAACCCTGCATCTACTTAATTTGACACATAATTGTAGAAACACACAATATGATAGAAATGGAATAATCTAATTATCTATTCGGAAAATATATTTATTTATAGGCTTAATATAATAAGAATTCCCCAGGAAATAATAATTTATAGATTGTAAATAAAGATGGAATATCCCTCTATCTATATTCGCTCCTGTAATAACTTTATATATATATATATATATATATATATATGTATGTATGTGTGTGTGTTACAACATATTTCGGACTCTATGCATTCATACCCTACATTAAAACTTGAATTTATAACCGATTCTAAAGTTTAGCGGTTAAGTATTTTGCGTTCCAGAGAATGTATCCTTGTCAAAATTTAGACCCTACTTTGAACCTGCAGCTTCTTATTAGACCCTGCTTTGACGCTATTCAAACCTATAGCACCTATATTGAACTTTAAACTCCTAGAGAATGAAACATTAGAGCCTCCTTTGACTCCGTTGCAATCTACGGGCTCTACTTTGCATCTTTAGAACCTACAGTGTTCTGATTCAAGAACCTGTTTTGACGCTGTAAAACCTCTCTCCCTAAATGCTGACCCTACCTTGAATCCTTAGAGGGCTTAGAACCTACATTTGACTTCGAACTCTCCTTCAATGCTGACCCTACTTTGAATCTTTTTAGCCTACAGTCCTCAAACTGGCGACTCTACTTTGATGCTTTATAAACGTTATAATAATAAACTAACAAATATTTTCACTAAAGTTAAAGTCACTCATTGGACATCTTAATGACTGGAGTTATATTCAATGAACAAAAATGTTGAGTCCAAGATTTGACCTAATTGTCATCAATTATTTATATACAAAAAAATACTTTTAAAATTGTTTATTTGAATTTGAATTTATTGATAGATAAAATAAGCCCAACAGCCAGAGGGCACTTACAGAGCTTCAAAAGTTCATTGTATTATCTATATTTATAATAATACATAGTAGTAGTATAGTAATAACTAAACGCAGAGCTTATAATATTAAGCGTAATATATATATATATATATATATATATATATATATATATACCCGGGCCCTGGATGTCTAGAAATGGACCTGATAACAACAAAGACAGACAGAGACCGAAGTAAAGTCCATGTTTTCTCTACCAGTGAGTTCGGAAACGTCGAGATTTGATGAAATCGGCGAAACACAATTTTCACGTAAAACCAATAACTTCTCATTGAGATGAGAATGTAATAAACTCTATGACAAATATCACATACTAGTTTTCTCTGTGGGACAAGAGCATTGTATCGAATGCTTGTAAAATTAAATTCAACTATTAAACTATTTGGCAGAAGATTCATACATTTTGTTGAAAAGTCGTATTTTTGTGCAGAAAATTATTCTTGTATGTTGAAAGTCGAACTTTTTGGTTGAGAATTCAACTATCTTAATAAAAATTCATCTTTCTTGATTGAAAATTATCTTTTTTGTTAAAAATTCATCTTTGTCGATCTAAAACTCCACTGTTTTCTAAAACATTCGCCTTTTCAGCTTATAAAATTCACTCTTTCGTAAAAAAGCCTAAAGTTGGTAACATAGTTTATGGATAGCCCATAACTGGAAAAATTTGCTGTGTGACAAGAACGTGGTTTGCCGCCGCCAGGCCTCCAAAAAAAAGTACCCTGGCGTGGCGCCAGGCCTCGACTACACCACTGGTGTTGACCAAAGCCGCATATAGAAGCAAATTATTTATATTAACTTTTTATGCAATTTTAAACAATCTATGTCAGCGGATTTTTCAGCTGAGACTCTTAGAAATATTAATCATAAGCATATGTACTAGACCTGTGCATTGTTCGAATCGAGTCATTTTTTTTTCGAACCGATGTAGTTGAGTTCAAGTCGAAAAAAATTCGGTTCGAGCTGGGCAGTTCGAAAGTCTTCCGAATCGAATTTCGACGCCCTCAGTTCGAATAAAAAAAACGATCCGAATTCGGCAATGCGAAAGTCTTTCGAATCGACTTTCGACGCGTTCAAATTCAAATAGACAGAAACCTGATTCGAATTCAACGATTCAAAAGTCTTTCGAATCGGCTTTCAACGCATTCAGTTCGAATCTAAAGAAAACCGATTCGAATTCGGCAATTCGAAAGTCTTCCGAATCAAATTTCGAAGCTCTCAATTTTTCGATTCGAATTCCAATTCGAACTGACTGTATATATGTATATATATTTTTAAAAAAAGGGTTGAACAACCAACGCAGCGTCCCACTGACAGCAACTACCATCTAAAGGTCTTCGCATAAGAAAATCCGTTGCAGTGTGCTGGAGACGTCTCATGAACGTGCCGTCCGCGCACGAACACATAATGCCAACCAATTGCGTGCAACCTGCCGTGGTGCTACAGTCCGTGGCAGCACTTACTCAAGTGCGTTGCGAACTAGTGCAAGTAGCGACGTACTTGTGTGCGTCACCGCTCGGATCGCAGCAGGACGACAGGTTGCACGCGATTGGTTGACGTTATGAGTTTGTGCGCGGACGGCACGTCCGTTAGACGTCTCCAGCGCACTGCAAAGGATTTTCTTGTGCGAAAACCTTAAAAATGACACCCGCTCCCAGTAGAACCGCAGTCAACCACACCTATAACCACGTCTCACAACCGTAAGATGGGTGGTCACAGGGTACGATGAAATCACAACGACAGGCCGGCGAAACCCTCTTATGTCTTGAGGACGCAAAGCGACCCGAGGATGAAAGCTTTATATATAATTTTAAAAAAAAAGTTAAACAACCACCGCAGGGTCCCACTCAGAGCAACTGCCATCTAACAATGACACCGGCTCCCAGTAGAACCGCGGTAAATCACACTTACGGCCTCGTCTCACAACCGTGAAACGGGTGGTCACAGAGCACGATGAAATCACAACGAGAGGCCGTCGAAACCCTCGTGTGTCTTGAGGACACGGAGCGACCCAAGGACGACAGCTTTCTGCATCCATCTCGCAAGTGCCTTGGCATATTTTTGGCACGCGGGTATGGCTTTAACGTTACCAACCAGTGATCGTTTCGCACCTCCGAGAGCACCTATCACAAGGACAATTACTTGTACCAAATATTTTGGGTACAGTCGTTGCAGTTCCCTTTTAAGGTCTTGATACATCACCTCCTTTTCTTTCTCCTTGGCAGTGATGTTGAATTCGGACGGAGCCGAGAATTCGATCACAAATATAATTGGTTTCTCGAAGTCTTGGAGAACAATGTCAGGCCTCGAGTGCGCAACGGAGACTGCTGCCCGAAAATCTTAGTTCCAGGAAATTTGGCACTTCTCGTTTCGGACAATCGACTCTATCTCCTTTGGAGCGTTCGGCAGGGCAGGGTCGCGGCCAACACCTTACGAGCGACAAAGATGGTAATAAAGCACTCTTATGGCCGCATTACGTCTATAGATATACGTCGCTCCTGCGTGGGTCGGACACCCTGATAGTATGTGTTTTAGGTACTCAGCGTGTACATGAGACGCTCTGCACCTATCACTGGGAACTTCTTGACATCAAATGCGGTTACGGTATGTTAAGGTGGAAATGACACCATCCTGCCATGCAAAAATAAAACCCTCTGTACCTGAATTAAGCCCTGATGATTCATGGAAGGCAAAAGTTTGCTCCTTCGACAAGGACTGCCTTTCTACATTTCTGTGAAATTTTCCGTACATTTTCGTGTAGAGTAGCTCTTAGTGGAAATGTTCATCCTCTGCCTTCTTCACTTTGGTTTTTAGAAGTGAGGCATCTAGATGAAGTAATGCACTTTCCTCACTTCTGATGTTAAAATTCAGGCCAAGGGTCTCGGCCGCTTGCTCCGCGGGTTTGTAAAGGTACGCCCCTTCGCCACTCATCTCGTGGTTCCTGACCATCTGTAGGAGAGGATCTCTGCCATTCGCAACGATGTAAGCTGTACTTAAAACAATCCGGTTATGAAGACACTGGAGATTCAGAAGTCTGCGTCCGCCTTGACGGCGTGAAATATATAATCGCGGAACTGACGAATTGATATGCAAGCTTTTATGCATATGCATGCTCTTACGTGTAGTGACATCAAGGGACTTAAGCTCGTTCTTCGTCCATTGAAGTACCCCAAACGAGTAGAGTAGAACCGGGACGGCAAGCATGTTAGTCACAGATACCTTGTTCAAGGCCGACAGATTGGGAGACCCAATCTGTCGGAGAAGATGCTTGTATCTGCTTAGGAGAGACTCCTTCACTGATGTTACGTCCTGAATGCGGTTTTGAGGCACGCCCAGGTCTGTATAGGTCTCTCCAGTATTAAGATGTCTGATAACACTTATATCCACAAGCTCAGGATCCTTGTAAACGACAGTAATCTTTCCTTTCTTCAGATGAATTTTGGAACACTTGTCCAAGCCAAAGTCCATCCCAATCTCTCCTGTGTAGTTCTTGACAATATTTATAGCACTTTGAAGTTTGCTTTTACCAGAGGCATAGATCTTCAGGTCATCCATATAAAAGACATGAGTGACCTTATGCTCGCGCTGATTAGTGTCGCCACAGAGGTATCCAGGAGAATTTCGTAGTGCGAGAGATAGAGGCAGAAAAGCAAAGCAAAGCGCTCATGGTATCACCTTGAAAGACATCTCTCTGGAAGGTGACGTTGTTCGTTGTCAGACGATAATTTCTAGATGAGATAGTAAATCTAGTTTTCCAAAGAGGCATCAATCGCTTTATGCATCTCAATATGTGTGGATGTACCTTCAAGCTTTCCGAAAGACAGATGATAAGTCTATGAGAGGTTGAATCGAAAGCTTTCCGGTAGTCAATCCAGGCCATTGACAGGACGCGCTGACGGGCTGCAGCGTCTTTACAGACACACCTGTCAATTAGCAGGTTCTCTCGACAGCCTGCTACACCTTTTTTCGAGCCATACAGGCTCAATTCTTCGAACAATCCTGTTGTTGAGGAGAGCTATAAAGATCTTGTACAGCGTGTTCAAACAAGTTATTGGCCTGTAATTCTCTGGGTTGGACAAGTTGCCTTTTTTTGGCAGGAGTATACTGCGTCCTAACACCAGCCACTGCGGAATGGGCGTCTCCGACTTTAAATATGAGGTGAATATGCGGGCCAAATGTTGGTGTGTAAAAGTAAACTTCTTCCACCAAAAGTTCTTGATACAATCTGGTCCAGCAGCGGAAAAGTTCTTCGTGCCTCTAAGTGCTTTTTTCACCTCTTCGGCAGTGATTGATGGGCATTCCTCCTCATATTTTATGAGGTTGTCACAAAACTCCTTGAAGCGGCTGATATTGTCAGTATCTTCTTTAAACTCTAGTGTTTTCGGGCTCTTGTACACCTCTCTCCAAAAAGTCTCTACCTCCTTGGGCTTGGGTGGATTTTTTACAGAAACAGGTAGATCGCTGAAGAGGCGCCATGGGTCAGCGAAAAACGGTTGATTCTCCCTGATCCATCTCTCCCTCTTCTGTATTCTCCTCCTTGCGTCAGATAACAGCCGTATCCTGTCAACAACATGCTGCTTGATTTTCAGCAGCTTTGACTTGTTTAGTGTGTGATTCAAGATCCTTAGTTCTTGGGCGAACTTTCGAACCCTTTCCGTAAACGGTCTACCAGATGTTATGTAGTCAATCACACATTGAACACGGGACGCATTCTGTCTTGCCCATCCAATCCTCTTGTTCAGTTGATGCAAGCATCTTTTGGTCTTTTGATCCATCGTCGGTTTCAGCCTTCGATTTGAATCAGCCAAAGCTCTCGCAGCACCATAAACTAAGCAATTGATGGTCCAGTGGTCGGACTCTTGAGAGATACTTCCGCGAAGGGAGGCATCCAGTTCAGGCAGATCTTGGGGCTTAGGAGCATCTTGGATGTTAATGTTCCTTCTTGTAATGAAGTTGCGATCATTTCTCAGAAGGTGCCTGCTTTCTGCGGTTGGTCTCAATGTCGCTTCCTCATCTTCGTCTGCAGCTTGATTAAGCAGCGGTTGAGGAAGCGCTTCGCGTACATATCCATTTTTCCCGAGGTTGACGGCTTGATTTCGAAAAGACTGATGCGAAACGTGCGGAAGCTCTGGGTGTTTCTGGCACCACAGGGTGTGCATACGCGCCATAAAGCCTCCGGGAACAGGGATAATTCTGGCATCGTAGCAGTCTAGCACGTCATCCCTGAGTTGATCCGTCCACTCACAATGTGGGCGTTTCGCCGGTTCGTCGTCGTGTTTTCATCTAAATTATTTTCAACACCCCGAACTCTAGGCTGATCGGCATTGTTTGCCGACCCATTTTCGGGGGCTCTGAGCGTCCGATTGTCTTGAACCGCATCTACAACATTTTGGTGTTTTGGTGGTTTCATTGTTGTTCCCATGAGCAGCTAGGGAAAGTCCATCCTGGTAGAGTCGCGCGTGCAAGGATAAGGCTGATAATCTGAGAGGTCGCCCGGTATCCCTGATTCACCGTTTGAGACACCTAACCCTGGTGCCATTAAGCTTTCGGCACGGTTGTTACACCTTCGCTTAGGAGTTATTCCTTCGGGACCATCCCTGGACAATTGTCCGCGACTGCTTATTAATTATTGTAACAGTATTCATCAGAAACCCTTGGTACAGGGACCCTCTATCCGCAACCCGAGGACGCGTTCGGTGGCGTTGTCATAGGCCCTTCGGTTCTATTCCAAAAGAGTCGAAACCGAAAACGAATATTTATATATATATATATATATGTAGAATAAATTAATATTTCTATGAAATTCCAATATTTTTGTATACTATTTTAATTATTTTCGCAGGTAATATTGATAAAACTATATTTTTGTCTGAATTATTCATTTTTCAGATATATCAATATGATAAATATATTAATGATGGACAAAAAAGTGTAAACATTGCCAGCTGAAATGTGCCTCATAATTTTTTTTAATTTGGTTGTATGAAGTTTCCTTTTTATGACATACACTTCTGTCGGTTATGTAATATCCTATCTTACTTTGAATTTTAAGTTTTAATTGAATCTTCAGAAATACGTCACCTATTGGGGTTCAAAAAAGAAACGTTTTTAAGAGTTAAATTGCTTGAAAATGAACAAAAATAAGTAACATTATTTTAGCTAGTTTAATATTGTATAAGGTAATTTTAGAATATCTGAACGGTGTTTAACAGAACAAGTAAATGAACCCAAACGAAATAACGAAATAAGTTAATTTTTTTTTTTTAATTAACGCATCTTCTTTTTTTTCTTGTATTATTCGAATTATACAGTATATTAGGTTTTATTTGTTCGTCATTTTGTATGGGGTCGGCGATTTGTCAAGCATAGCTTCAGGGCCGGCTTTTGGGGTGTGCGAGGTGTGCGGTCGCACAGGGCGCTGTGACTGGGGGGCGCTGGCATGGGATTTTACTTTGTACCTGCCTGGACCTGCGTTTTCAGGTGACTGGAAAGGAGGCAACTTTGCACCTGTTTTTCCGATTCTGCTTCTCAAGATCAGTAACAGCTTTTTCACTAATCCGTTCAAGGATCTACGCTCCTCCTCTAATCCCTGTTTTGGATTGAAATATTTTGGCGCCCAAGCCGAATGACCAAATAAATAATAGTTATAGGAGCGACACTCATTTAGAAAATTTATGATAGGGTTTTAAAATATATACGTTATAACAGAGATTAAGAATGACGAATATAATTCAAAGTAACCATTTAAACTCTCTCTTATCGACCCTACTACCGGCGCGTAAATTATAGGCATCTGCCTTTGAAGCCTAACAATTCAGCCAACAAAAATGCTAGCGTAATGAGTAAATAGTCATTTGAAAGCTGAAAGTGTTCCACGTGAATAAGCTTGAAGACGACAATGTAAAAAAATTTTGTGCTTAGCAGACTGAAAATGTAAAAAAAAGTAAGACATTTCGGGCACATTTAGGGAAAGTCAAGTTTAGAGCATTATTTCTTATACAAGAGGCAATGGGAAAAGTTTGAAAAAATTCATGAATATGAGGAAAACATTTGTTAACACATTGTAGACGAGAAATTTGAGAAATAATAAAAATTGTTGCTCAAAATTACAAAAATCTACAACTATACTATCTTCAGTTCTAATGTAGATATTAAAGCGATTCAAACACCAAACTGTAACGGATAGGCTCTGTAATTATTTACATTCTCCCGAAAGGATGTGATTCTTTTATTTTTGGTGGAAATCGCGATATTTTCGGAATTTTTTTTTTTTTTTTAAGTAAGTGATAGAAACCAGCAGGGGTGCATTTTTTTTTGCTGTCGTCCGCTGGTGCCATTCTTTGACCCGTGCTTCTGAACTCCTACCTAGACATGGACTCCTCTTCTGACCCGCAGCAAAAAAGCTGCACCCCCGCTGGTTTCTAACACTTACTTCCCAACCACAAAAATATCTGAAAATATCGCGATTTTCAACAAAAGTAAAACAATCACATCCTTCCGGGAGATTTTAAATAATTACAGAGCCTATCCGTTACAGTTTGGAGTTTGAATCGCTTTAATATCTAAATTAGAACTGAAGATAGTATAGTTGTACATTTTTGTAATTTTAAGCAACAATTTTTATTATTTCGCAAATTTGTGAACTGCAATTTGTTTGCAAATGTTTTTCTCACATGAATTTTTTCAAATTTTCAAATTCTTCCCATCGCGTCGTGTATAAGAAATAATGCTTTAAACTTGACTCTTCTTAAATGCGCCCGAAATTCCTTACTTTTTAAAATATTTTTCAGTCTGCAAAGCACAACAATTTTTTTACACTAACGTCTTCAAGCTCATTTACGTGGAACACTTTTAGCTTTCAAATGACTATTTACTTATTACTCTAGCATTTTTTTGGCTGAGTTGTTAAGCTTCCAAGGCAGATGCCTATAATTTTTGCGCCGATAGTAGTATTGTAGCTACAGAATCGTTTCAGCTCAAATTTGCCCATAACGTTATGTTCCTTCAAAAAGGAATTTGAAACACATTCTCATTCTATTACATTCTCATTCTAATGAGAAGGTATTAGTTTTATGTAAAATTTGACTTTGTCGGTTTTCATCAAAATCCATCTAGAACGAGTTCGCTAACCAGCTATTTTGGATAAAAATGCAAGAAGTGAGCACATTTTGAAAATTTTTGAGACCACTTTTTTAAAAGATTTGAAAATTCTATGGACGGTTATTAGAAGTACTCAAAAAGATAAACAAAATATCTTACTGACTTTTTCTGATAGAGAAAAATTGCCGGAGTTATAGTATTTTCAAAATTCCAAAAAACAAACGAAAATGAACATTTTAAGCCAAAAAACGCACGATATAAAAAAAAGTCGTGAGGAGAAAAACGTTGCTTTTTGAACACCCTACAATATTTTCATAACAACTTTTTAAATTTTTTGAAAAATAAAAATTCAAATTTTAATAGCACAAAAAAAAATGAAAAATTAAAAGTTCTATTTTGCTGTCAAACTACATATGCAAGATACGACAAAAGATGGATGGACCAAAATTGTGCACCTAAAAAGGATCTACAAATTTGCTATTATTTACATTTTGATATGACGCGTAGTTTTTGTTTTATTTGTAAAAAACGGCATTGAAAATAGAAAAATTGAATTTTTAAACAAATAACACAAGCTACGAAAAAAATGACAAAAACAAAATTTGTGTAACCAGAAAAGGGGTATAAATTTGTTATTAATCATGTTTTGATAGGATGCATAGTTTTTGTTTTATTCGTGAAAATAACATTGAAAGTGAAATAAATTTTTTTTTTGAAAAATGATGCAAGGTACGAAAACAGATGAAGGAACAAAAATTGTGCATTCAAATAATATTCAGAAATTTTAATCAATTTTTGTTATAAGAATACATTCAAAATTAAAAAAGTTAACATTTTTTAAAAAAGGCACAAGTTAAGATAACATTTTAACTAATCAAATTTGTCGCCTAAATTATATCATTATTTTCAATTTGAAATCAAACACAAATTTAGTAATTTGTACTTTTTGTTTCTATCATAAGGTGCACAGAACCGAGCGTGGAACGTAAGGTTCGAATGATTTTCAAATCAAATATCGAGCGCGAAGCGCGAGTGACTGGATGAGAATGTGTTCCTTAAGGTCGATAGAACCTTAAGTAAATAAAGTTCCTTTTTAGTCTAAAATAAAAACAAATGTTACAATCACTTCATATGTAGAGGTTTTGATAATTTTATAAGATTTGCAAATAAACTTTTTCTTTTCACCGAAGTTCAAAAATTTAGAGGAACCGAGCGTAAAGCGCGTGATCCAACAGCGCACACCTGGCATTTCGAAAATAGTGCTTTAAGCTAACACCTCAACGCTGCGTTAGGAAGGACTAATATAATTCGAATAGCAGACGTTACCACCGTTGGAACCGTCATCTGGTGTATCTCCACGCGCACTAGCGACCCTAGCGGCCACAAGTGTCAGTCGCCATCCCCATAGTGTCCATTCATTTGCATCCGTTGAATTCACTCAAATATTCGGTCTCATTATACCTGCTACCGCACTAGGTACTGGAAGTGATGACAACTGCTCTAAAAAGAGATGCGTAGAATGATTCACCTTCCAGCCCAGTCAGTATCGAAGGTTGTTCAAAAAATACGTGACGCGTTTAGGGGGGGGGGGGTTAACCTCGACTATTACGTTAATGTTACAGTTGCATACGCATACTATAGAAAAAGCATTGTGTAAGGGGTTTGGGGGAGGTAAAATTAAAAAAAGGTCTATATGCAATCTATCTGTATGCATTCATATCTATCTATTTATATCTATCTATATCTATCTATATGCATAACTTTTCTGTCTGGGATTTTTTTCACAAATTTACAGTTTCTAACTATGAAAAGGATAATTTAAAAATTTTACATACGCATTTCGTTCAATGCAATTTTTAAAATAAAACAATAATAAATAAAATTCCCTAATAGCACGGAACGTTCCAGCGGAACGTGTAAAATGTCCACCCCTTGGGAACGTTCCAAGAACGTTCCACTGGGACCTGAGGGGAACTTTCCATTATTGTTATTTTTAACAAAAATTATCGCATAAACCGTAAGAGATAGGTAAAAATGGATGTCATTTTTGAGTTTTGAATACCGCACATACTGCAATCTAATATAATATCCGTATCATAAACTGACATCGATTTTGACCTATCACTTACGGGTTACGCGATATTTATTGATAATAATAAAAATAGCATTAATTTATGTTTGGAAAGTTCCAGTGGAATGTTCCTTGAACGTTCCCAAGCGGCGGACATTTTACACGTTCCGTGAACGTTCAGAAAGTTCCCGCGGAACGCTCCGGGAACGTCCCAGGAACGTTCCGTGCTATTAGGGTTATGATAATTAGTAAAAAAAATGTATTCCTCATAGTACATAAATTCATGATTTTTCAAATTATTTAAAATTAATAATGAAAATATTTTCAAATACAATATTACGGGGTCCTCTTACGCGGTCCTCCACCCACTATAAAAATATAATTACACGATTAAGTCGATCAACTTGTCTCGAGTCAAGGAGCCTTTCTTATTCTTACATTAATTTATAATGATGTTAGGGAAAACGTTTTTACTAGAAAACCCCCGTTTGTAAAAACTTGAAGCGCAAAAACTATTATTTCTAAAGACTTTAATTTTTACATGGAGATGAGTTTCACGTGTCTAACGCGATGACTCAAAATGACCCTGTGAACACGCCCAGCGCTGAAACCATTAAGTCTACCTACATCATTTTTTGCATGAATATGTCGTTTATATATTTGATGCGGTAAAAATAGTTAGAACCTTGAGTAAAATACTCATGAGGAATTTGCTATGAAAAAGGAAACAAAATTTGTTTATACACTCCTCAGCCTAAGTTCAAAATTGAACAACTGTCGTTTGCGAACCTCCCAAATAAATCA
>CAKNYM010051482.1:245829-258650 GCA_932195095.1 Andricus curvator
ACCCGCTCCCAGCGAAATCGCGGTAAAATTTCAGCTGTAACCACTTCTCACGACCGTGAGATACGTGGTTTCAGTCTGCGATGAACGCAATGCGATGATCCGGCGAAAATCTCGTGCACCCTGAGGACACGGAACGACCCAAGGACGACCGCCTTCTGCATTTTCCCCGCAAGTGTCTCAGCATTTTGCTGACACGCAGGGATGCTTTTCAGGCTATTAAGCAGTGAAACCTTGGCACCTCCAAGAGCGCCAATGATCAAGATGATTAGCTTAAAAGAATATTCCGGGTATAACCGTCGCAGCTCCTTTATAAGGTCTTGATACCTCTCCCTCTTTTCCTTCTCCTTGGCTATGACGTTTTTGTCAGCTGGTGGCGAAAATCCGATAACGAACATGGTTCGTTTCTCGAAGTCAAGGAGAAACTATGTCAGGCATATATATATATATATATATATATATATATATATATATATGTGTGTGTGTGTGTGTGTTTATACGTTTATATATAGTTTATTTTTATTTTACATACATATAGTTTGATTTTCGAAACGGTGCAACGCAACGCGAAGTGTTTGGGGGATTTCAACTCAGCACACAGCATTTTCATTTTTTAAATTTAACGCTCACCGAACTGCGGTTCACTTAGCCAAGTTCTTTTTAAAAAATAGTTAGAAGAGTAGTTTATGAAACGCAAAGGAGGCAGTAAATTAGGAAATCAATATCCGTTCAGAAATAATGATGGTATGGCTCCTTTTCTCAAACGGGGACTTTTATACATACAAATATAACAATTCAAAATCTTTATTATTAAGCTGCTTTTTATTAATTTCCAAAAAGTTTGTTGTTTACTTAGTAAGAAAAATTAAAATATAAATAGAGCTTTTATTCAACTTTCTCATATTAAAAAATATTGTAGTGTGAATGAAACATTCTAGAAATTGTTTTTAACACAGAAAAATATAGTAGCCTACAAATTAAAAATAAATCATATAAGTATATTCAATCAAAAGCAAATGAATATTTGTACAAAACAAATAAACACCCCAAGAAATGTTCTAGCAGGTCCTTTTAATTCAATTTTCAGACTAAGTATATCGTTTTTTTCTAAACTGTTTGGAGCAACCGACTTGATTGGATTTCACTTCGAAACTTTCCCGATTTATAGCATTTTGCTACAAAAAAACACAATTTTTCGGAACAGTAAAAAGGTATATTTCCTCCTCTTCTTCAGCTTCTTTCGAGTTTTTAAGGTTACGATCTGTATCTTTTGCTTTTTTGTTCGGCATAGATTGAAAAGTCAGTGAATGCTGCCAAAAGTGTCCATTTGACGCTGGCGGCGCGATATGCATAACCTGTTCATTGTTGAGATTGTAGGTAAAGAAGTGAGGATAAAGTTTAAAAATAATTTAAATTTAAATAATATATATATATATATATGATGATGATGATGATGATGATGAAAAAACATCGGACAGCACTGGACAATTAACTCCGTAGCCGGTTTCATGTATTATATTATATTAAATAAAGCCTGTGAAAGCTTATTTATTTTCATTCTTGATCTAGTTTCTTAAAATTTATATTGTTTTCTGTTTTAGGTTTTTAATGTTCAATTTTGATCGCAACATTTCAGAATGAACGTTTTTTAAATGTTACGGTTGGACTGTTCTAATTTGATTAACAGGGTGGCCGTTTTATTCGAGGAAAAAAATTCCCGGTCATTTCCCAGTTCGCAAAATTTGTTAGAGGTCACGGAAATTGACAAATTCTAACTCCTAAAAGTGAAATTTTTTTCATTCAAAAAAATCAAAACTGAACTGCGGCTTAAACAAATTTTAATTCTGAAATCTTTAATTAATTAAAAATTTTCAAGTTGAATGGTTCAGAATGGAATATTTTAGACTAAAAAAAAATTAAATGGGATTTGAAATTGCATGAGAGCATTTAATTATGAATATTGGTCTTTTGAACTGGAAAAGTTCATTTTTCAACGTTGTGATCTGTGAGTTGTATAATTTCGACAAGATTCAGAATTGTCTTATAAAATCAGTTATTGTTCAACTTTTAACACTCAAACAACAGTTCAGGTTTAAAAATTATTAATTTATTGATGCCGAGCCATCTTCCAAACACATTTTACTACTGTAAACAAACTACAGAGTTTTCGATGAAATGCAAGGATATGCCACCCCAGCCATTGCCGCCTATACAGCGTTTTTTCCTAACTTTAATCAGCGGGCAAAATGTGAAACTGTGATAGAACGGAAGTGTCAAATGAGCAGCAACGGGCGCGTCGGTGATACATGCTTTGACATTTTACAGAATTTCGAGAAATATACATTGCATAGATAAAACACCCTGTGAAAGTGATCTGTGAATAATTGTGGTACATTGTGACTTCGATTACGATAAGAAGAGGCCAAAAAAGCAAAAGATACAGATCGTAACCTTAAAAACTCGAAAGAAGCTGAAGAAGAGGAGGAAATATACCTTTTTACTGTTCCGAAAAATTGTGTTTTTTTGTAGCAAAATGCTATAAATCGGGAAAGTTTCGAAGTGAAATCCAATCAAGTCGGTTGCTCAAAACAGTTTAGAAAAAAATGATATACTTAGTCCTGCTAGAAAGGACCTGCTAGAACATTTCTTGGGGTGTTTATTTGTTTTGTACAAATATTCATTTGCTTTTGATTGAATATACTTATATGATTTATTTTTTAATTTGTAGGCTACTATATTTTTCTGTGTTAAAAACAATTTCTAGAATGTTTCATTCACACTACAATATTTTTTAATATGAGAAAGTTGAATAAAAGCTCTATTTATATTTTAATTTCTCTTACTAAGTAAACAACAAACTTTTTGGAAATTAATAAAAAGCAGCTTAATAATAAAGATTTTGAATTGTTATATTTGTATGTATAAAAGTCCCCGTTTGAGAAAAGGAGCCATACCATCATTATTTCTGAACGGAGTTGATAAAGAAAAGGAGAAGATGAAGTCTGACGAACCCCGGGAAATCCCGAATTTTTAAAATCAGACTGTACAAAAATGTGTCTCATAATGAAAAAATGTGTAATAAATTCATAATAAATGAAAAAATATTGATTTCCTAATTTACTGCCTCCTTTGCGTTTCATAAACTACTCTTCTAACTATTTTTTAAAAAGAACTAGGCTAAGTGAACCGCAGTTCGGTGAGCGTAGCACATATAATTTCGGTGCACGTACACACATTGTTGATTGAACATTTTTATTTAAAAAATGTCACATCAACCATAAATAAATTTCAATAAAATTTAAAAAGAGTCAAATTCAGTTTCATCTGATAGTTAATGTTTTTATTTTTTATTGAATTTTTATCCACAAAAGATGTTTACGCTACATCAACCGTTAATAAATTTAAATGAAATTGAATGATTCATTAAATTCTTATCTGGTATTCAAATTAGCAATTGGGCGAAAGCCGATCAACGCCGCAATTTCAAAGGTGGTTATTCGTGTTTCAGAAATCTCATTTTCCTTAAGACTCATTTTTCCGAAAAAAAATAATTACTAGATTTGCAGACAATGTAAAAATAAATAATACAGGGAATGCGTTAGAGAAAATATAAAATGGGAGAAAAGGTTGGATGCTTTTCTAAAAAGGAATCATAAACTACATATGTCAGCATATAACACTCATAAACATAAGACAATATTCGAATTGAAATTGGTACCTATTGCTATTTTATCGTGAAATACACTGTTTTTGAAAATACATTTTCCTGGGAAAGTAGGGTTCTGAACTGAAATGTGGCATACCCGTATGGTTTCTCAAATGTTCAGTTATTCTGATAATTAAACCTGGTAGTCCAGGTGTTGAAAATAAATCTTCCTCGAGAAAGTAGAGTTAAGAAATGAAATTTAAGATACCCGGAAGTTTTTTCAAAGGTTTGGTCATTCTAATGATTAAACATTGTAGGGGAGAACGGGGCGAGATGAGCACACGGGTCAAACGAGACACTGCATTTTCTCTCAAAATATGTGATGTTTGTTGCTGTTCTTTTCAGAAATAACGGGAATAATGATTTTCTAGTTTCTCGGAAAAAGAAAAAAAAAGAAATAGAGTAGATAAAGTAAAAATAAAAATGAATAAAATTTCGAAACCTGAATCCTGTTATTCTATGATATCATAGAAGCGGAATGAGCCGGGTTCATGGGGTGCGATGAGACGCTCTTTTCATGCTTATCATGACCTCTTTATGGAGCTCGCAGAAAAGTTTTTGTTTCCAAGATTTGAGTGGAATTTTCTAAAATATATAAAGATTTAAAGGTGAGTTGCAATAGTGAAAACTTACAAAAGAAAAACTGACATTCGCGGTTAGAAGAGTCTATGACAGTTATTTAAAATCTGTTGTATAAAGAAATTCTAGTGGCAGAGCACCTGCAATTGGGTTTGTTTATACATTTTAGTTTTTGAGTTGTTTTTTCAGTATACTCAAGACAACATTTTTTATTTATATTGACAATGACAAGTGGAAGAAGGATTCTAAAATTTATATCTAACATCATTTCTTTACATTTTTCAGAAAAAACCCCATTTTTATGCAGGGCAAAATTATGTTTTTTTGGAGTGAATTTTATAAAAACAGTTTGTCAACTATTTTACAAACATTTTAGAAACATGTTATGAATTAAAAATTTCAAATTAATGTTAATTGAACTTGAAATTAGAAAAGTTATAATATAAAGGAAAAATTTGAATTAATTCACCATTAAATGCATTTATACTGTAAAATATTTATAAAATCCTTCCCCTGAGTAATCAGACTTAATTATACCTTACAAAATTATTTGTTGAATATTTTACAGAGCATTAATTGGTACGAATAATCATATTGCTCAATCGTGAAAACAATTATATTTTGTCGTGATACTCATTTCCATTCTCAGAATTTTTCATATAATCTTCTATGTGTACGAAAAACACGAAAAATAATCTTCTATTGACAAAAAGTAATAAATAGTTGAGGTATCTCATCTCGCCCCAATACGTGTGTCATCTCGTCCCGGAGCATGGGGCGAGATGAGACATGTGCACAAATTATAATTTTCATATTTTCATCGCAATTACTATTTTTGGAACACTTCGTCTTTTATAAAATTGATACATGAAGGTTCATAAAATGTATAGAACCACTTACACTTTTCAAAACTACTATAGATTTCAGACATTTCACTGCAAGTTATAACTATGCTCATCTAGGCCCGGCCTCCCCTAGTTCAAATGTTAAAAATACATCTTCCTCAGGGAATTTTGGTTCCAAACTGTAATTTAAGATACGCAGATGGTTTTTTTAAAGGTCTGATTGTTCTAATAATCAAATCTGGTAGTCCAGATGTTGACAGTACATCTTCCCCGTGTAATTCGGGTTAATAACTGAAATTTGAGATACCTCGATGGTTTTTTTAAAGGTCTCATTGTTCTAACAATTGAACCTGGTTGTCCAGGTGTTGAAATCACAACTACATCGGGGAAGTAGGGTTAAGAACTAAAATGTGAGATACACAGATGATTTTTCGAACATCCGGTCATTCTAATAATAAAACCTGGTAGACCAGGTGTTGTAAATACATCTTCCCTGGGGAAGTAGAGTTAATAACTGGAGTTTGAGTCACCCCGATGGTTTTTCATAGGTCCAGTCCCTCTAATTATTAAATCAGGTGGTCCAGGTGTTGATTTCAACACCTGTACTACTAGGTTTGATTATTATAACAATGAGATTCAAGACCTTAACTCTACAGATGGTTTTTTAAGGTCTTATTGTTTTAATAACTAAACCTGGTATTCCACGTGTTAAAATACAGTTTACCCGGAGAAGTAGGGTTTACAACTGAAATTTGAGATACCCGTACGTTTTTTCAAAAACCCAGTCGTTCCAATAATTAAACCTGGTACTTTCGCTGTGAATAATACAGCCGCCTCGGCGATGTTTGGTTGAGAGCTGAAAATTAAGATACGCATATGGTTTTTTCAACGGAGTGGATAGACTGCTGGTACCAGCAAAAAAGTTCTCTGCCGATACGGGTAAAAAAAGAAACATGTTTTCAGCGTACAGAAGGGACTGCCAGGCATTTTAGAGTCAGTCCATTTGATTCAGGAGCTATTTTATCAGTTTTTGGCTTTTGATGCTTCAGATAAAAAGGCTATATATATATATATATATAATTTGAAAAAAAGTTAAACAACCACCGCAGGGTCCCACTAAGAGCAACTGCCATCCGACAAAATGTGTAGGTATAGGTATGTATAGGTCTCTCCAGTATTAAGATGTCTGATAACACTTATATCCACAAGCTCAGGGTCCTTGGGAACGCCAGTAATCTTTCCGTTCTTCAGATAAATTTTGGCACACTTATCCAAGCCAAAGTCCATCCCAATCTCTCCTGTGTAGTTCTTGACAATATTTACAGCAGTTTGAAGTTTGCTTCTACCAGAGGCATAGATCTTCATGTCATCCATATAAAATACATGAGTGACCTTATGCTCGCGCTGATTAGTGTTGCCACAGAGGTATCCAGGAGAATTTCGTAGTGCGAGAGATAGAGGCAAAAGTGTGATGCAAAAAAGCAAAGGGCTCATGGTATCACCTTGAAAGACGCCTCTCTGGAAGGTGACGTTGTTCGTTGTCACACGATAATTTCTAGATGAGATAGTAAATCTAGTTTTCCAAAGAGGCATCAATCTCTCTATGCATCTCACTATGTGTGGATGTACCTTCAAGCTTTCCAACAGACAGATGATAAGTCTATGAGAGGTTGAATCGAAAGCTTTCCGGTAGTCAATCCAGGCCATTGACAGGACGCGCTGATGGGCTGCAGCGTCTTTACAGACACACCTGTCAATCAGCAGATTCTCTCGACAGCCTGCTACACCTTTTTTCGAGCCACGTTGTTCGTACATCTCTCGCCATACAGGCTCAATTCGTCGAACAATCCTGTTGTTGAGGACAGCTGTAAAGATCTTATACAGCGTATTCAAACAAGTTATTGGCCTGTAATTCTCTGGGTTGGACAAGTTGCCTTTTTTTTGGAAGGAGTATAGTGCGTCCTAACACCAGCCACTGCGGAATGGGCGTCTCCGACTTTAAATATGAGGTGAATATGCGGGCCAAATGTTGGTGTGTAAAAGTAAACTTCTTCCACCAAAAGTTCTTGATACAATCTGGTCCAGCAGCGGAAAAGTTCTTCGTACCTCTAAGTGCTTTTTTCACCTCTTCGGCAGTGATTGATGGACATTCCTCTTCAGATTTTATGAGGTTGTCGCAAAACTCCTTGAAGCGGATGATATTTTCAGTATCTTCTTTCAACTCTAGTGTTTTCGGGATCTTGTACACCTCTCTCCAAAAAGTCTCTACCTCCTTGGGCTTGGGTGGATTTTTTACAGAAACAGGTAGATCGCTGAAGAGGCGCGATGGGTCAGCGAGAAACTGTTGATTCTCCCTGATCCATCTCTCCCTCTTCTGTATTCTCCTCCTTGCGTCAGATAACAGCCGTATTTTGTCAACAATATGCTGCTTGATTGTCAGTAGCTTTGACTTGTTTAGTGTGTGATTCAAGATCCTTAGTTCTTGGGCGAACTTTCGAACCTTTTCCGTAAACGGTCTACCAGATGTTATGTAGTCAATCACACATTGAACACGGGACGCATTCTGTCTTGCCCATCCAATCTTCTTGTTCAGTTGATGCAAGCGTCTTTTGGTCTTTTGATCCATCGTTGGTTTCAGCCTTCGATTTGAATCAGCTAAAGTTCTCGCAGCACCATAAACTGAGCAATTGATGGTCCAGAGGTCTGACTCTTGCGAGATATCTCCTCGAAGGAAGGCATCCATTTCAGCCAGATCTTGGGGCTTAGGAGGAACTTGCATGTTAATGTTCCTTCTAGTAATGAAATTGCGATCATCTCTCAGAAGGTGCCTGCTTTCTGCGGTTGGTCTCAATGTCGCTTCCTCATATATATATATATATATTAGGGTGGTTCAAAAAAATCGACTATTTTTTTTCAAAGCCCCCACTTAAAAACTTCTGGAAAGGCGTAAAGAGACGCCTGTGAAAAGCAGAGCTCTTAATATTAATATTTAGAGGTCGCTCATCGCGAATTTCTGTTTCCCATTTAAATAGCATGTGAAATTTTTTTTTTTTAATTTGGAATTTTGTAACTCTTGAATGGCTTGATGAATTGCTAAGCCCATACCATATTCTTGTAGGGAATTTGACGCCCTACAACAAAGGTCTCTTATGATTTTTTCATAAATTCACTTTTTCAAAAGTTATTTAAGGTTAAAGTTGAACACATAATAAATTTATCGTTTTTTTCCTTAATGTTTGGAAAAAATTTGAAATTTATCACTATTTATTGTAATATTTTTTCGGAAATTTCATAGTTTATAATTTTCTTCAAAAAAAAAGATCGTTTAACAATTTTTGAATGGAAAAGCTCAATATCATTATGTATTACCTGCTTATTTCTTATTAAAATCGTAGTTTTCATCTATTAAGTATCAAGATAATTCTGATACTAATGGAAAGACGTCACTTTTAGAAACATACTGTTTTGGTATTTAGTATAGTATGCAAATAAAATTCAATATAGACAATTCCAAATATTAATACTAAAACAACATTATTTATAAGTTTTGGCGTTAAATTTATCAATACAAACATTAACTCTTATTTTAATGTTTTCTTCTTACAATCTGGAAATTGTCGACGATGTTCTTGCACAACTTGTAAAAGATATTGAAGTTGGTCCTCGTTTTTTGTTAAGCAGTTATTGTATTCAATACAATACCGCGTTCTGCAACATCATTTACTACCGCAAGGTCTTTAAAAATTCTACGTTTTCTCGGTAAGAACAATAAAAGACAAATTTTCAAACCATGTTAAACTTGATAATATGATTATTTGAGTTAGATTATTGTTTTTTTTTTAGAAAATTTTAAACTATAAAATATGCGAAAGAACTATTACGATAATGAGTGATAAATTTCAAATTTTTGCCAAAAATTAAGAGAAAAAACGATAAATTTATCATGTTTTCAACTTTAACCTTAAATAACTTTTGAAGAAATAAATTTATGAAAAAATCATAAGAAACCTTTTTTGTAGGGCGTCGAATTCCCTACAAGAATATGGTATGGGATTAGCAATTCATCAAGCCATTCAAGAGTTAAAAAATTCCAAATTAAAAAAAAAAAATTTTACATGTCATTTAAATGGGAAATGGAAATTCGCGATGAGCAACCTCTAAATATTAATATTAAGAGCTCTGCTTTTCACAGGCGTCTTTTTACACCTTTCCAGAAGTTTTTAAGTGGGGGTTTTGAAAAAAAATAGCCGATTTTTTTGAACCACCCTAATATATATATATATATAGTGAGAACGTGTTTAGTGACAGGTGGAGAGAGGATTTTACGGAATTTGTGTGGAAGGTGTGAGTGGAGTGTGAGGGTGGAAGCCGAGGAGGTGAGTAGGGTTGTGTGGGGTGAATTGGGGAGATAAAAAGTATCTAGCTGGATAGGGAAAGTGAGGTTAGGTTGGCAAGTAATCGGGGGAGGTCGTGGTCAGGAGTCCTGGGCTTTCGAGGGTTCAAGGGTGGTTCTCGAAAAGTTAGGGGATGCTAAGGGAGAGAAAGGGGTGTCTGCAGGGACTGAGGAATTGAAAAAAAAAAGGGCGAAAAAAAAGGAAAATTTGGCGGCGAAAGACGCCAACATTTTGCAGAGACATCTGTTGGTTGCGGCAGGTACTGCATGGATAGATCCCATTTACCGGCGGTAGAGCGGGAGGTGGGCAGCGAGAGTACTGGCAGTGCTGGTAGTGAAACCGACGGGGAGGGAATTTTCCACAAGCCACGACGGCCAACAACGCGTCGCCCGGTGTCGAGCGGTGCGTCGGGGAGAGGGAGAAATCGGGACGGTGGCAACGAAGGAAGCGAGAAGGTAAGGGAGAGAGCGTCAAGCGCAAGTGACGGGGAGGATCTCTTGAAAAGGAAGAGAGACAGCCAAGAGAGTCCGGAGAAAAGCGAGGTCGAGAGGCCGTTTAAAAAAAGCGGGATAACACCGAGGTCACCCCCCAAAAAAATGGAGGGGATGTTGGAAAAGGAGGCTCTCGGGATGTTGTTAGGCGAGATCAGGGGGCTGAGGGAGGAGGTAAGGGGGACCAAGGAGCAGATGGAAGGTATGAGGGAAGACCTGCGAATCAGAGATGAGAAATGGGAAAAGGAGGTGAAAGAGCTGAGAGAGAGAGTAGATGGGTTAGAGAGGGAAAGAAAAGAAAAAGAAGTTAAAATAAAACAGATGGAAGAGGAGATTAGGGCGTGGAAAGAAAGGACGGAAAAAAGGCTTGAGAAGGTGGAGGGCAGGACGGAAATGGAAATAGGAGTCGGGTGTAGCGGGGGCGAGATTAAAGGTATTTGGGAGAGGGTAGGGAATATGATAGAAGAGAAAGTGGGAGAGCGTAGGAATGAAAACGAGGAGAGGGCGGATAGGGAAAGGATAAGAGCAATGGAGTTGAGAATGGAGAGAAAGGAGAAGGCAGACAGGAGAAATAATATTGTGATAAGAGGGTTGAAGATGAAGAGCGGGGAAGAAAGGGAGGGCGTGGAAGCGCTGCTACAGAGCATAGGGTGGAATAAAGGCAGGGTAGGGAAAGTTAAGTTGGAGGGGAGAAAGGAGAAAGAAGTGGCGGTTGTGGAGTTGGAGAGCTGGGAAGAAAAATTGGGGGTATTGAGAAATAAAAATAGGATAAAGGATAATGAAGTTTTCATCGATCACGATTTGACGAGAAAGGAAAGGGATGTACAGAGAATGCTGTACGACAGGGCTAGGAGGGAGAGGAGTGAAGGGAGATCGGCGAAGGTAGGATATCGGAAAATAAAAATAGACGAGAAAATGTGGGTGTGGGACGAGGAGAAAGAGGTGTTGAAGGAAGTGCAGGGGAATTTGTTTCGTAGGAAGTAGGGGGGCGGGGGTAATGCAGGGTAGAGGAGTTTTGAAGGTGCTTTACTGTAACGTAGCAGGGGTAAAGAAGAAGGATGAGGAGTTCTGAAGGTATATCCAGGAATTTGATGTGGTAGGACTGGTAGAGACGTGGGTGGAAAGAAAGGAATGGGATAGAATAGAGCCAAAGCTGCCAAGGGGGTATAGGTGGAGACTCCAGGAGGCGGTCAGAGTGAAGAAGAAAGGAAGGGCTAGTGGGGGAATTATAACGGGGATTAGAGATGGATTAGAGGAAGAAGCTCACGGAGAGGTAGAGGGGGAGGGAGTGCAAATAAGGAAAGTAAAGATAGGAGGGGTAATGTGTAAGTTTGTGACAGTGTACAATAAGGATGGGATGGAAAGAATTAAAGAAAGGGTGGAAGACCTGTTAGGTGAAAGAGAAGAGGGTATGCTGGTACTGGGTGGGGACTTTAACGCGAGGATGGGGAGGGAAGGGGGCATTTACAGGGAAGGGGAGAGCTTCGAAAGGAACTCAAAGGATAGGTTAATAAATAAGGAGGGGGAAATTCTAAGGGACTGGATGGAGGATAGAGGCTGGGCGGTGGCAAATGGTATGGCAACTGGGGACGAAGAGGGAGAATACACATACGTAGGTAAGGTGGGGGTATCGGTAATAGATTATGTAGTTATGAATATGCAAGGGTGGGAAGAGATGGAGAGATTCGCAGTAGAAGGGAGGGTAGAATCAGACCATCAGACATTAGGGTTGTGGATAAGGGGTGAGAACGGCGGAAGGCAAGGTGGGGAAGAAGTGTCGACGGGGGAGAGTGTTAGCTGGACGAGGAAGGCGATAGAGAAATATAAGGAGCAGTTAGGGAAGGTACGCTTCGAAGGGGAGACGGTGGAAGAGATATGGGAGGATTTAAAAGAGAAAGTGAAAGGGTGCGTGCAAAAGAAGGTATTCAAAAAGAAGAAGAAAGGAATGGTGAAGCCGGGGTGGGATAGGGAATGTAAAAAGATGAAAAGAAAGGTGAAAAGGAAGTATAAGAAGTGGAAAGAGGGTACTGCGAAAAGGGAGGAGTACGTAGAAATGAGGAAGGGGTTTAGATTGATGTGTAAGAAGAAAGAACAGGAAAAGGAGAAAGAGATGGAGGAGGAGTTAGGAAATGTTAAGACAGAAGGGGACGTCTGGAAGATAATAAATAGGTTTAGGAAGCGTAGAGTAGGGATAAGCGACAAGATAGGGAGTGAGGAGTGGAGGGAGATTTTTAAAGAATCATTTCAGGGCTCAGATTCAAGGAAGAGAGATGATGGGAGTAGAAGAACGGGGGAGGCAGAGATGGAGGAGTTGAATGACGAGGAGATAGAGAAACAGATAAGGAAGTTAAAAAGGTCAAAATCAGCAGGGCTGGATGGGCTAGAGAACGAAGCATGGCTGTTTAGTACACAGGAGGTTAGGGAGAGGCTGAAGGAGGTAGTGAAGAAAGTATGGAGGGGGGAGGGATTCCCACGAGGGTGGAGAGAAGGATTAATAGTGCCTCTGTATAAGAAAGGAGAGAGGGATAGGCAGGAAAATTATAGGGGGATTACGCTAATGAATACGGCGTATAAAGTATACGCGAAGGTAGTAGCGGAGAGGCTGCGGAAGGATGTCGAGGGGAAAGGAATATTGCCAGAGACGCAGGCGGGCTTTAGGGCAGGTAGGAGTACTATCGACAATATCTACGTTCTGCAGCACGTGGTGGATAGAGAATTAGCGAAGAAGGGATCGAGAGTGTACGCGTTTTTTGTGGATCTAAAAGGCGCGTTTCCGTCGGTGGATAGGGGGAGGTTGTGGGAGGCGATG
>CAKNYM010051482.1:270804-296051 GCA_932195095.1 Andricus curvator
ATTATATTATATTATATTATATTATATTATATTATATTATATTATATATATTATTATAAACAAGCAGCAAATTATTAAAGAAGCATCATGTTAGAATAAAATGCCTTAACTAACCAGAAATTAATTCAGGGACGTTTTTTGTGGACATATTTAAATATTGTCGAGTACATACAAGTGTGCCCATACAGGTATAAGGGTTAAACCTAGTGACATACCCGACAAAAAAGAGCGTGAACTTTTGCCAAGGGGCTAGTAATATCATATTAATGTAAATTGAGAGAACATACTAATTTGATTTACAAAAAACCAAGGAGAAATCACTCACGACACAATAATTCGATAATCATGAAAAAACATTTGTGGGCGTCTGCATAAAAATTTCCCTTATGGCCAGTATTCCGAATTCCCGGAATGTGAGGCCCAAAACAAACCCTCTAAATTGAAAAACGAGTCAACGGGAGACTCTTGAAATTAGAAGTTCGAAAAATCGTTTTTCGAGAACAACGCATCTAAACTTGGTGAGTACCATACGTACACGTGTTTGCTTTTTTTCAAACATGAAATATACCTACACTGTTAGAAAAATCTGTATTAAATTTAATACAAATGTATATGAAGTCATTTGCATGCACATTAGTTGAAGTTTAATATACATTAAAATATGAATAGCTGTACACTTTATATTAAATATAATATACAGGTCGGTATAGCAGCGTGCTCGAAAACTCAAAGTGCTTTTATTTCTTTAAATCTTATCAAATATTCGAAATTAAAGTAATAATCTATAATTCGTCGATTGAATTGCTTTTTATGATTAAAGTGCAACGTACATGTAGAACTCTTTCCAAAATTTACCCTGAATGGTAGAATTTTAATGTGAGTACAGTTAGTTGTAGGTTAGGTCTGTCATTTATTTACTTAATTGAACTTTTCAACTTAAAATCCAATTTTATTTTTGATAAATGATTGTAAGTAGGTATCATGTTTTATTATTAAGAATCAAAAATTACTGCTAATCTTATTTTGATTCTGTGTAAAATGGAATTATCTGAGCGATTATCATGAATGTATATGAAATTTAATAAACACGTACCTAAATAGCGATTTCATATGCTTGAGATGTTAATTTCAATATACATTGGTATTTTAAATCATCAATACCTCCATGCTGATCCCACTCCTCTCCACCTCTACGCACTCCTCCAACCAGTGCTCCACTCTTGCATCCCCCTTCCCACACAGTTCACACATCCTCTTTTCCCTAGAGAGCCAGAACCTATTAAAACCCTCCATGCACCCACATCTCACCCTCGCTACAAGCTCCTGACTTTCTTTCTCTCCTTTCTCACACAAATATTGCGCTTCTCGCCCCTGGCATAATCCACACATAGTCCCCGTTAAACCTTGACTCTCTGATTCTCTCTTCCCCTGCTGTCTTCTCCCTCCATGCTGTTTTTCTTAACCAACTCATATACCTTCCGTCCTTTCTCGTGCATCCTTCTCACTTCCTCCATCTGCAGTCCATTCATTCTAAAATAACTTTCCCTTTCAACCTCCATCTTCCCACCCCCTCTCCTGTTCTCCTCCTCCCACCAACACTCCCTAACCAGCTTACTTCCCCCCTCTTCAAAAAATTTCTCCTCACATTTACACGCCCGACTTCCCGCTAGAATTCCTACTCATCAATCAATCACAACATTTACCCTCCTCACTCTCTCTTTAATGTGACCATCCACTCCCCCATTCCTCCGAAACAAGAAGCCCAGGTACACAAACTCTTTCACCTCCTGCACCGCCTTTTTCTTCCACTTCCACTGCCCTTCCTTATCCCTTCCACCTCCTTTTCTGAACACCATAACCTTGGACTTTTCCGCATTCAGTTGTAACCTGTTCTTATCCGGGTATCTTCTTAACCTCTTCATCATCTCCTTTAAGGCCTCCTCGCTTCTTGTCAACAACACTATGTCGTCTACATACGCTAGTGAACAAATTCTAACCCCTCCTTTTCTGACTCCTCCTACCACTCCGGCCTCCAGCTTACTTTCCATATTAGCAATTCAAATCGCAAAAAGCGTTGAGCTAAGCGGACACCCTTGCCTTAACCCCCTATCCATCCTCCGAAATCCCCTGCCCTCCTCTTACCTTATCTTTGGTCTCTTCATATATCTCCCTTACCCTCTCGATCAAGCCACTCTCTACTCCCCTATCCTCCATCGCCTCCCACAACCAACCCCTATCCACCGACGGAAACGCGCCTTTGCGTCTCCGGCCATACTCCTTTCCCCTCCACATGCTTCCGCAGCCCCTCCGCCACCACCATCGCGTATACTTTATACGCCGTATTCATTAGCGAAATTCCTCTATAATTTCCCTGCCTATTCCTATCTTCTTTCTTATACAGTGGTACTATTAACCCTTCTCTCCACCCTCGTGGGAACCCCTCCCCCTCAATACTTTCTTCACTACCTCCTTCAGCCTCTCCCTAACCTCTTGTGTACTAAACAGCCATGCTTCGTTCTCTACCCCATCCAGCCCTGCAGCTTTTGACCTTCTTAACATCCTTATCTGTTTATCTATCTCCTCGAAATTCAACTCCTCCATCTCTGCCTCCCCCGTTCTTCTACTCCCATCATCTCTCTTCTTTGAATCTGAGCCCTGAAATGATTCTTTCAAAAACTCCCTCCACTCCTCACTCCCTATCTTCTGGCTTATCCCCACTCTACGCTTCCTAAACCTATTTATTATCTTCCAGACGTCCCCCTCTGTCTTCACATTTCCTATCTTCTCTTCCAGCTCTTTCTCCCTTTCTTGTTCTTTCTGCTTACACACCAATCTAAACCTCTTTCTCATTTCTACGTACTCCTCTCTTTTCGCAGTACCCTCTTTCCAGTTCTTGTACTTTCTCTTCACCTTCCTTTTCACCTTTTTCCATTCCCTATCCCACCACGGCTTCACCATTCCTTTCGTCTTCTTTTTGAATACCTTCTTTCGCACACACCCTTTCACTTTCTCTTTTAAATCCTCCCATATCGCTTCCACCGACTCCCCTTCGAAGCGTACCTTCCCTAACTGCTCCTTATACCTCTCTATCGCCTCCCTCGTCCAGCTCACCCTCTTCCCCGTCGACACTTCTTCCCCACCTTGCCTTTCGCCGCTGTCACCCCTTATCCACAACCCTAATGGCTGATGGTCTGATTCTACCCTCCCTTCTACTGCGAATTTCTCCGTTTCCTTCCACCCTTGCATATTCATGACTACATAGTCTATCACCGATACCCCCACCTTACTTACATATGTGTATTCTCCCTCTTCTTCCCTAGTTGCTATACCATTAGCCACCGCCCAGCCTCTATCCTCCAGTCAGTCCCTTAGAATCTCCTTCTCCTTATTTATTACCTTATCCTTCGATTTCCTTTTGAAGCTCTCCCCTTTCCTGTACAGGCCCCCTTCCCTCCCCATCCTCGCATTGAAGTCCCCACCCAGTACCATAATACCCTCCTCTCTTTCGCCTAACTAGTCTTCCACCCTTTCTTTAATCCTTTCCATCCCATCCTTGTCGTGCACTATCACAAACTTACACGTTACCCCTAGCCCTTCCTTTCTTCTTCACTCTGACCGCCTCCTGGAGTCTCCTGCTATACCACCTTGGCACCTTTGGCTCTATTATATCCCATTCCTTTCTTTCTAACCACGTCTCTACCAGTCCCACAACATCAAATTCCTGGATATATCTCCAGAACTCCTCATACTTCTTCTTTACCCCTGCCACGTTCCAGTACAGCACCTTCACTACTCCTCTACCCTGCATTACCCCCGCCCCCTACTTCCTACGAAACAAATTCCCCTGCACTTCCTTCAATACCTCTTTCTCCTCGTCCCACACCCACATTTTCTCGTCTATTTTTATTTTCTGATATCCTAACTTCGCCAAACTCCCTTAACTCCTCTCCCTCCTAGCCCTGTCGTACGGCATTCTCTGCACATCCCTTTCCTTTCTAGTCAAATCTCGATCGATTAAAACTTCCATATCCTTTATCCTATTTTTATTTCGCATTAACCCCAATTTTTCTTCCCAGCTCTCCAACTCCACAACCGCCACTTCTTTCTTCTTTCTCCCCTGCAACTTAACTTTTCCTACCCTGCCTTTAACACAGCCTATGCTCTGTAGCAGCGCTTCGACGTCCTCCCTTTCTTCCCCGCTCTTTAGCTTCAACCCTCTTATCACAATATTATTTCTCCTGTCTGCCTTCTATTTTCTCTCCATTCTTAACTCCATTGCCCTTATCCTTTCCCTATACGCCCTCTCCTCCTTTTCATTCCTACGCTCTCCCACTTCCTCTTCTATCATATTCTCTACCCGATTCCAAATACCTTTGATCTCCTCCCACCCACCCCCGTCACCTACTTCCATTTCCGCCCTGCCCTCCACCTTCTCAAGCCTTTTTTCCGTCCTTTCCTTCCACACCCTAATCTCCTCTTCCATCTGCTTTCTTTTAACTTCTTTTTCTTCCCTTACCCTCTATAATGCTTCTACTCTCTCTCTCAGCTTTTTCACCTCCTTTTCCCATTTCTCATCTCTGATTCTCAAGTCCTCCCTCACAATAGATGCACTATAGGTGCCAGTAACATAATTTGACCTCAACTTAGACAAACGTTGTGAAAGACGTACAAAAAGGATAAATTCAAAAAAAAAAAGTTCTTACGTCTTTTAAGCTCTTTTGGATTGCAGAAAATGTTTAATTTTCAAGTAAAATTGTGACTTTATGTAAGTTTATTTGCCACCAGAATTTTTGTCTTCAACAAATAATATTTGAAATCATATGGCATATTGCAATAAACGAATTTGTGTAGGAGACATGATTCTGATGATAACTGTGAAAGCAGCATTGAAATAGGTCGGAAAAATAACTTTTTTTATCTTTTCAACTTCAAATCATTTTTGCTAAGGGAATATATCGTTTTAAAAATCTGTACAAAATCACAGAAGTATATTTTTATATATAGAATGAGATTTTTTCTATGCTGATCGAAAAACTAAAAAATTTATTTTTTCGGCCCACCCTAATCTATAACATCGATTATTTTATCATTGTGGATTGTCTTTACACGTTTTTAGACGTAAATGAGTAATAACTTCTATAATAATAGAGATTAGTCATATATGTAGATTTACATTTTAAGTTTTAACATATTAGGAAATATTTATTTTGAATGTAAGTATAATGTTACTTTTACTAGATTCTTCAAACTAGGCTAATATAGGCTAGTTTACTACGAGTCAGGAGTTGTTGCATCAGCACAAAGTAATACTTTTACAAAAACAACTTCACCAGTTTGGTATAGTAAAGCATACCCTTAAATCGCAGTTTTAGAAATGTAGCTAAACGAAGTAGGCCAAATTTAACCCATGAAATATAGTTATTTTTTTAAAAACTATTTTTTCAGCGTATTACATACCTGAAAATAAAAAACATAGAGATTAATATAGAAAGTTAATTGGCCTAATTTTCTATTATTTGGCACAAACATGAACCATGTAGTAGTGATATGCGAATGGTAGTTTGCCTAGTCTGAGGTTATTATATGATTGAGACAAAGTTTGCACAGAGCAATGGTTTGTTAAAATTAAACGCCCCCTGGGATTCTGCCTCTGAAATTATTTCAGCGCTCTCAGGATTTTAGGGTGATATCTTCCTGGATATTACTCGTGCAAATTTCCAACGGTCGCTTGTAATTGGTGTCAATTCGCAGAATGCCGTAATTTTGCAGCAGCCCCGGCTTGCATTAATGCCGCAAAATTCTAGAAGTCTCCGCAAACCTAGAGCTTAATTATACAAATAAAATTGTACTCATACCAATAAAAGTTGAATTTAACAAATGGACGTAACGGAAGCTAAAGAGGTATGCCATTAATCTGAAAATCTATACTTCCACCCCAAACCCTCCTCGTACACTGAATTTCTTCATCCCCGACAATAGAACAAAGCTGGAACCGAATGAGTCACGCTTACCCCGAAAGAAATTTCGGTTAATTGTATAATAATAATGTAATTCATAACACAAGAATTTGTTGCAAGAGAAATAACTCTAGGTTCTTTTATATGAGTATTTTCAAATAAGGAATTATAATTTGTAATATTGAGTGAATGAGTGTCTGATAAAGAAAATTATTTTATAAATTAATATTTTAAACAGTCAGGGTCATTTTAAAGTTTTATAAAATTCCCTAGTAGGAAGTATATAATTATTTCAATATACAATTGTTAATATTAAAAGATATTAATCTTTGTTAATAACTATAAATTGGTCTCAATAATTTATTACTGATGATAAGAAATATATTATTAATTCAAATCTATGATTTATTGTTTGTTATTTTTTATTTGTTTTATTTGTAAATTTCAAATTTTGAATTTTTCTACTTATTTTTTATTTTTTTATTCTTCATTTATTATTTATTATGCTGAACACATTAGACACTAAACTAAATATGTTACAGAGAAGCCACCTGCTGAATTCTCTTTAATTATTTCTATCCCCTGAAAACCTGCCTTATGCAGTATGCACTATCTATCGACGAAATAATACATTTTTATACTTTTATTGCTGCTTGCAATTGATGTTTCAGCTTCGAGTCGTTGCTCGAATTATAGTTTGTACATATTTAACTCTTTATTTTTTATTTCTATAAAGCTTTTCGTTCTCTGTCGAAGTCCGACGGACAGTTGAGAAAGAGTTGAAACTTAGCAAAATGCCGTCGCATGTTATAAAAATATCAAAAGTAAACATCCTTCAAAGTAGTAATAAAAATAGTCGCTTCGCATTTTTTCCTATCTCGAATTTTTTTGAAGCAAATATATTTAATTTTGTATTTCATGCGGCGTAAGCAGGTAAGCAAGATTAGGAAGACATTTTTGTCATGGAACAATAATTAATGACTAATGTAAATAAATTAAGTAAATTTTAAAAATGCGTTGTCTTTTTTTTAATACAGAATTTAAAGAAAATTCTTAAATTTTGGTTCACATCATAGGTTTACCACTCCTAGCTCCTACAATATTTGTGCTGAAGGTTTGAAATTTGGCATGTATATTAATAAGCCCTAGAGCGTTTGAAGACAAATGTATTCGTATGTTGGTCTGTCATTTTTGTTTTGTTTGTTGCTCAAATTGAAGCTCATAGCATGTACAATTGTGATAAAAAATAAAAAATTGTATGTTATATTCTTCTTTTTTTAATATCTGTGGTACAAATTCACTTTACGCAATTTAAGCAGAAATTTGAAATCCTCGAATTTCTTCGTCATTCTCGGGGCCTAAAAATAAAAATAAATTGATAGAATTTGAATTTTCTTGATCAAATATGAATATGAAGCCTTCGTTGAATATGTGCTTTCGCCCTCAAAGGCTTCGTATCGCCTGCTTTCTTCCAGACCTTTTTTCTATAGAAGCTTTGAAGTCCTTGAATGTCTATACATAGAAAACAAATACGTCTTCGTATTTGCTCGACAATTGCATTCAAATTGGTACACAAATACCCTCATTAAGGGATTTCATATTTTACTAGCCTTTAAAGAGTTTTTTAGAACTTTTTGTAACCTGTGATGCCAAGACATACAGAACATAATTGTGGAAATATTAGGGAAGTTGGAATTTAACTTAATTACTAAATAACAATTTTCTTTCAAATTAGTTTAAATATTTGTTTAAGGTTCAAAAAATTTACTTATTGCATTTGTCGTGGGAAAATGAGGCATTAATGTATTACTGATTAAACAGAACAACATAAGTATGCATCAGTCTGAATAGTTTTCATTGAAAAGTTAGTTTTGTGATCGCAAACAAAAGAATGTTTTTTTGGAAAGAAAAGTTCTACAAAAATAATAATAATTCATGATATCTAATATTGTTTTTGATAATCCACATACATGAAAAAATCGCGTATACATTGCGAGCAGACTTATTATTTTAAAAGTTAAAAGAATTTTTCCTAAAGAGAAAAAAAAAGCAAAAGTAAAAAAATCTAAATATAATAATAATACGTCTAGTTTGAGGCTTTATATTTGTTTTGGAAAAAACGGCGCTTGTACTTCACAATTTTTTTCTTCAATCTCTGTTTGTCAGCCTGTATAATATTAAATGAATTTTATTTCAAGGAATAAATAAAATAGTAAAAAATACTTTTTCAAGTTGTTGTCTAGTATAATTACGTATGCGAAAGTCAGTCCTGGCGTTCTAAAATTACGAAACCAATGATTATACGAAGTATTTTCCTAAAAAATTTCAAAAAAATATATAAAATACTGAATTGGATATGAATTAAAATCTCTAATTAAATACTTTTCTTTGGGGAATTATAAAGAATAGAGTCAATTGTCCTCACAGCTTTACTCGACATGAGGATATAACTTAGCAATCATTAATTTTTTATACTCATGAGTCATCCAAAATTGACCCAAAGGTGAATATGCGAACAAATCAACGTATATGTGCAGCCGAGGCCATTTGATTTGCGTGTGATACCTCTTGTCTCGTAAAGTATCACACACCACATAAAAACACAAATACCCTTAATACCACAGGGTCATTTACTGAAGCCATTAAGAAGCTTACGTGAAGAATAAGAGACGTATTTTGAGTGTTTCTTATAAGTATAATTGACGATATTACTTTCGAGAACCAACAATAAATTTATTATCATTGCACTATAATATATATCACTCGAAAGCGATCGTGTCAACTGCTCTGTGTTAGGCATTATTTCAAATCATATCAAATTTTAACGGATAGTGTTACGAAAGTGAAATTTGGAAGTTTTTGGGCTACTAACTCTAAATCCTTTTCCAAGTGGTGCAAAAAATCATAAACCCGCAGTTCGATCCGGTTTATTCGCCTTCGGTAGTATGCGGGCTTGGTTCAAGCTTTATCAAAAGACAGAAGACTTTGGGGTTCTCAAATACGTTGAGGCTTTCAAACAGTTTCGGTTTTCCGATGTTTTCCTTATTTTCTTGACAAAAGTAAGTTTGTTGTAAAGCAAACCTATGTAATATACATTTTGGTCAGGCTAAAAGACACTCAAAACATTCCAGCTATGCGAATGTTTCAAAAGTCTCAAACTGTTCAGGAACCCGAACGATTCGAGAACCCGACCCAAAGTGTCGGGGTTTTCAAACAACTCTACCGTTTCCGAGACTACATCATCGTGTAACGCTTCTTCACATAACCAAACCTACAAGTTTCACAAGCTCCATTTTTGAAGCTTCTAAGTAATAGAAATGATAGCCCAAGTTGACAAAAATATTCGAATCCAGCATGAAAAAATGTATCGAAATTGATTTCTCATTTGAATATTGATTGGCGTTTTTGATTAATTGTGAAAAATGAGAATGTTTTCTGAGGTTATTGAATACATCAAAAATATAATAAATTTACAAAACAGTAAAATGACGAAATGTACATTTCAAAAGTTATTGCGTTGGAAAGGATTAGACGGCTGATCGGTTTATGAGAGAAGGAGCATGGTTCCAAGAAGTGTGGATGAGAAGAGAAGGGAAGGGAGGAGGAAAAAAACCAGTGAGATTGGTATATTGGATAGGGATGAGTTGGAGGCGTGAATTAGTTCTAAGTGAGGCGATAAAGGGAGATGAGCGAGGTGGATGGGGATATGGGAGAGACAGTAATACGATTATTAAGAGTGAGTAAGCTAAATGGTAAGCCGAAGATTAATGGAGGGGACAGGTTCTGGGAGTGGTAGAAAAAAGGAAGAGGGAGGAAAGATAGAGGCTGAATGGATGAGGGAGATAGATGAATTGGACAAAGTATTAGTTTATTGTAGGTGAACATCTAAGAGGAGTAAAGTGAATGATGCGTAGAGGTGGAGGGTAGATAGTTTGGGAAGACGTCAGAGAGTTTGAGAGAGATGACAGAGGTCCAATTTTGTTGAGGAAAAAGTGTGAGATGGTGGTAGCTGAGTGAAGAGGATGTCTACTCAATCAAGGGAGCATGGAAGAGGGGAGTAAGGGGTGTATAGCACAAGCTTGATGGTGATTTTGCTAGAAGAAAGAGGATATAAGGAGAGGAGTATGTAGATAAATTAAGAACGGCTAAATGAACAAGGCGAAGAATCATAGGAAAGGGGTGATGATGTGGAGGACGGATAACACAGCGACACAACAAAAGGAAAAATTCTGGAACTTTTTACGAGACACATGTTATCATATGTATTTTGAGTCGCTGTATTCGAATCTGAGGTCAAAATAGCACCTTTCGCAATTGGTCTTCGACATAACCTCAAAAAATCGTATTTTTGAGTATATCATGGTAAAAAAACGATTTTATCATAGATTTCAAGCTGCTGGATTCATATATAGTATCGATTCAGTGATATAATACCTTCCCAGTGCTAAGTATGAGGGCTTTCCGGCTTTGATGAGGACAATGTCAACTCATCGCCAGAGACACTACAGCTTCATTCTGACACCCTAACGTCCACCTACAGGGCAGCGCGCCTTCGCTGGCTTCGTTATTGACTGGGCTGGAAGGTGAATCATTCTACACATCTCTTTTTAGAGCCAAGTGCAGTAGCAGGTATAATGAGACCCAATATTTGAGTGAATTCAACGGATGCAAATCAATGGACACTATGGGGACGGCGACTGACACTTGTGGCCGCTAGGGTCGCTAGTGCGCGTGGAGATACACAAGATGATGGTTCCAACTGTGGTAACGTCTGCTATTCGAATTATATCAGTCCTTCCTAACGCAGCATTGAGGTGTTAGCTTCAATCACTATTTTTGAAATGCCAGGTGTGCATGCGGCAATTGGGTGTAAAAATAAAGAAGCAAATGGCTTTCCGAATATCAAAAAACTAAGGAAACTGTAGATAATGCCTTGTGCCTGCGTACAAGGTATATTTCCACTCACGGTGCTGCCCTCTGAGCTGAGCTTGAGAAATCACCGTCCCCATAGTCCGAGGATTTATTATTAAATCATAACACAAGAGGCTGAGAACTCACAGTTCTGAAGAAACGTAGTGAGCCTACTTACGATTAATATGATGAGAAAGACTTCTCTAAGAGAAGATTGTTATAATAAAATATATTCTTGTAAGAATGTAACAGATTTGTTCGGTACTATGTAAATTTGAGGTACCAACTGGGGTTTATGGCTCAAAATCCATGAAAATATAATGATAGTTTGCATTTTGCTGCTGAAATGAGTTTTTTTTTGAAGTTATGTCATAAAATTAGCAGGTATATAACTAATCTGGCTCTATTTTTTGAATCAGCAGCTTAAATCTCGTAAAAAAAACATGTTTTTCCATGACATACTCAAGAGTGCGGTTTTTTGAGGGTATGTCGAAAACCAATCGTGAAAGGTGCTATTTTGACGTCAGATTCGAATTCAGCGACTCAAAATAGATATAATAACATGTGCCTCGTCAAAAGTTCCAGACTTTTTTCTTCTTTTGTGTGGCTGTGAAGGTGGTGTGAGGGGGAATGTTGGAGGGAAGAGGATTTGGGATGACAGCTAGAAAAAGTGAAGGTAAGATTATATTGAGGCTAAATGGGTGCGGGTAATAGTTGTAAGTTCGTTCTGGGTATGAAAAGAAGTTTGGAAATAGAAGGAGAACAGACAGAAAGTGAGGCGAGAAATGGGGGTATAAGAAGAAGGTATAAGAAGTGTATGAGCACACTGGATTGTAAAACCCGGATTTTCGTGAGTGTTTGCCACCCTCATCACGAATGGATTTTATCTACCTAAAGATGTTTCCCGACGTAAATTTTATCTTTCTATATCAGTGAAAATTTAGTCCCACATCGTGGGGAAAAGTTTGTAAATAACATAACTCAAATTGCTAATAACCATTGATCTATATTTTTAGTCCTAATGTATATTCAAATTCCATTGTTCAAAAGAAGAAGAATTATATTTCTATATACGCATAAAGTATTCATACAAAATTAGCCGCTTAACCTCAATTTAGGGGAAATCTCAGAAAGAGGCATCCAAAATGGATGAAATAATCTGTTGAATTTTTGAACCCTCAACTATGCAAGTGGTGACCACATACTGGCCCTCATGAGGGTAATGTTTACGTAGCTTGCGTGATGGCGAAAAGGTGCCTCGAAGCTCCATGCTGTATGCTTGCATCATGCGCCTTGTGTGTTCTCCCTCAGACTTTCCTTCTCCCCATCAACCCCACGAAGCGGAAGGTTCACACCAACGGGTAACGGGCTTAGACTCAGTAATATTTGATGTATGGGTCCGGGGGTATATGGTTGCCATATTTCTGCCGACTTTGCCAACCGTTTTAGTTTTTCGTGCTAGTTGGAAGGCTTCCAGTAGCCAGGCTACGAACGAGCGACCCCTTGTATGGCTAAAATATACTCCCCTCAATATGTGTGAAAACGTATGACCGGACCGTAAGTTCACCGTGTAGATGTAACCAAGCGAAACCACGTTCGCGCAACATGTAACAATAATTTCCACATAAAGCGTTCCTCTACTTATTTATTGTCTATTATGAACAAAGAAGAGAGAATCAGATAACATGTTTCGAGAAAGCTATCAGATACGGTAGGTTGGAAAAATGTATGTTTGTTCATCGGTCATAAACACAATAAACGTGAGGATTGTTTTCAACAAACGCGAACGACATACACATGGCGATGTTATTATTAAATTTTTCCTAATATTTATTTTTTAGTATTAGTAATATCCGGGTCTATATTACTAATAACCTGCATTGATAATAATGTTGATTTTTTCAGATTCACATAGTATCATTTACATGCAAAAATGAATTTAAAATATTAAACTTACGTTTAAAAACTTTTAATCCGACCAACGTAGAATATGAAGTGTGGCGGAATATTTCATTCAAATAGGCCATAAGAGAAGAGACTTTTAAGGTCGCGATGCTGCCTAAAAAGAATCCACAATCTCGTTGACAGACAAATTGCTGCATTCTCGTTTCTGAAAAGTTTTAATGCAAATTGCAGGACGTTCCTCACCGTGTACGTATATAAGAAAGAAAAGAAATCAAAATATTCAATATTAATTCAATGCATATAAGGCGCCAGTTATATTTTATAAAAGAAAAATTAAAATGCCTAATTTCAACTATCAATAGAGTAATAAATAGGCATTTATTCTCTCACGATATAATTTCAGTTGACAACCTTCAAATTTTTATACGCAATTTTAATTACTTAAATTATTATTGTTTCGGTACTAGGCATTTGAAAAATATTTAGTTTGTTGTGTTCAATGGTAGCCAATTTTAATAATCACGAACATTCAAAAAATTATCAACCTAAAATTAGCATCGTTCCAAAATGTAAGTTTTTTATTCTAAATCGTTCAGAAATCTGCACGAAATGTACCAAAAATACAGACTCCTTTTTTATTTATATTCACTCACTTAATATCTATGAAATGTTAGATCTTAGATATTACGAACATATGGTGAGGCCCGATGGACTGAAACTGAATTGCATTGTTGTTGATTGTATGAACAATTTACATTGCCGAACTTCTGATTGATATTTGAGTAAGACGCTCATACATTGTCCGACAATGGGGTGACTACCCGTATAATTTGAAACTTGCGAGTTCTTAGTCAGTTGGCTTTATAACCGAGTTTCCTGTGGTTTTCTCGTGTTACAGAGCAGTTACCGGTGGCTTACTTCCGTACGGGTGCTGAGAGTAATCGTCTGGGTCTGCTTATTTTTCGCGGCATGCAGTAATTGATCGTAGTCGACCTTCTTTCCTCGTCCCCAAAAGTTTTGTAATGGTTTTCGAAACTCTTAAATTTCTGAAACTTTTTAATTACTGTATAACACGCAACCCCGAAATTCCATTTCTTTATTATGCTCTTAATTATTATATTAATGTGAAAAGTGAATTTTGTTGATTAATATCAACGCTATTTGATAATCTAGATAAGGTGAGCTTAGCAGTATAAACGCGATGATATCGAGTTTGTAACATTCGTCGCCACTCTTCTTAGGACGTTTTTCCTCCCTTTTGTGGAATAATGTGACGCTCTCTTATAACTTTAGTCACAACATTTTGAAGAGTTACTCAAAAAGACTTATCCTTGTGCTAAGGGAATTTATATTTTGAGAAAAAATATTTATTTTTGGAAATTACAAAATTCAATCATAGCACACACGAATAGCTGAACGCCGATAACCGTTTGCAAATTTATTTTTTTACGCACAACTTTGAACTCGGAGAAGAATCTCGTAGGTTTTCTTGTATCCCAAGATACCCGAATTGCCGACGTTGAACATGGATTTCGCGATTTACTTTGGAAAACAGAAGAAAAACGCGAAAAAAATGGCACGTCCTATGTGTGGGGACCCTGACATTGTAGTGTGAGGCTGCAAGACTTGCTGCGTTCCTAATGGCATGCTTACTTTTTGGGGCATCTTATCGGTACCCAAGCTTACTTATCGGTATCCCAGAAATACCATTTAAGACACCTAACTCAAGTGCCATTCAGTTTTTGGCACAGTTGTTACGCCTCCGCTTGGGGTTTATTCCTTCGGTACCATCCCTGGACAATTGTCCGCGACTGCTTATTAGTTACTGTAACCATATTTAACAGAGTTCCAAAGGAACCGAATCCGAAATCGAATATATGGGGCAGAATACGTCAAGTGTACCCACCTAAAATTAATTTTTTTTTTAGATCGGGTTGAAACTTGGCTGAATTACAGTCCTAGTAGACCTATATTAATTCACGAAACCACAGGTCCATTTATCAACTGGTTGTCAATATACAGGGGACTCTTTTCACACGTTTTTTCACCGTCAAGTTAGCGTAACCTCTTTTAGGATGATTCGATTGGACTTTTATTATAGCATTTTGGAAAGATCTTTTCATGTACTTCAAGACTATAATAAGGATATATATTTTTTCTGTATTTTTTATTTTTTTTCGAAAATCAAAATTGAAATTTATGTTTTCATAAAAAACATATTTAAGAAAGACACGCGTGAAAAAGTGAAAACTTCAGGCCCCTGTATATTGAAAACCAGTCGACAAATGGACCTGTGATTTGGTGAATTAACATAGGTCTGCTAGGACTATAGTTCAGCCAAGTTTCAACCCGATCCAAAAAAAATAATTTGAGGTGGGTACACTTGACGTATTCTGCCCCATATATATTTATACACTCTAAATAACAAAAAAACAGATTCACAATGGAATCTGTCTGTTTGTCTTCGTGTTGTCGTTGTCGATGTCGTCTATATACTGTATTACTTTTGAAGGACTAATCGTATTGGCGCTCGTTTTAGCACACGTGTTTAGGGACCAAAAATAAAGGTCGAGTTCGTTGACCAGTCTTTTTTGACCAACGGTTGTGGTTACCCAAACTGATTCAAACCTTTATTATCACGTTATTCTTGACTGGACGCATAGTTTTTGTTTTAATTGTAAAAAATAACATTAAAAATAAGAAAAAAAACTTAAATGCTTGGAAAAGCGATACAAAATGCGAGAAAAATAAATAAACAAAATTTATTCAGCCAAAAAATATGTACACATTTGTCATTAATTGTTTCTTGATAGGACGCGTAGTTTGTGTGCAAGTGGTAAAAAATAACATTAAAAATAAAAAAATTAAATTCTTGAAAAATCGACATAAGATACGAAAAAAATGAATATGCTAATGTTCTTCCCCCGCAAAAGATATACAAATTTGTTATTATTCATTTTTTATAGGATACACAGTTTTTGTTTTAATTGTAAAAAGAAATTAAAAAGAAAATTTGTTTGGGAAAAACAACACAAGATACGTAAAAAAGTGAATTGTCAATAGTTGTTCACCTAAAATAGATCTAAAAATGTTTTAATAACAATTTTTTGTATAGAACACGTATTTATTGTTTTAACCGTAAAAAATGGCATTAAAAATAAAAAATTAAATGTTTGGAAAAACTAGACCAGATACAATATAATGTGTAATAACCAAACTGTTCGCCTCAATTAGATCGACAAAGCTTCAGAACATTTTTGATGGGACGTGCACTTTTTTACATTGTCAAAACGTAAATATGAAAATACGTCTGTTTCAATATTAACAGATATTGTGTATTACAATAATATACATTTAATGAAATGATACATTTGTCAGGGTATACGCGAATAAAAATTAATACAGAATATAGAACAAATATTAAAATATTCAGGAGAAATAAAATTTGTGCTTTACTTTGCAATATCTGAATGAGCAGTCGCAGAACGGGGTACAGTAATTAATATCATATACATTTAATATAATAAAGTTGAACATAATATAGAAATCTTCACGTTTTGGATATATTTTCATCAAGTGCGAAGCACGAGATACGTGTTGAGAATGCGTTCGTTAAAGCCAAAGGAACTTCAACAAAAGAAAATTCGCCAGCGCCAAAATACAATTGACGATGGTTTAACCCAGGCCTGCCCAAGTAGGGGAAAACTGCTCATTTTCCAGATGGGAATTTAACACCACCACCGACCTCTATTCATTCAACTTCACGACAGCGACCGCCCCCCAAGCCTCTGGACCTGTGAAGAGGGACGTGGTGGTGGAACTCGAACATGTGGTGAACGAGCAGTTTTCCCCTACTTGGGCAGGCCTGGTTTAACCTTTAGTTTTCAAAGGTGTATGCGCGCTATGAGAAAGTGCCCGAACGTCAGGCAGATTCTTTATAATAACTTTCGATCTACTAATAGTTTTAGTTAAAAACGTCTATCATTAATAACATCTTACTCTGTAGTATAGTTTTTGTGTTTACATTAGTAGTTTTCAAAAGCAATTTGAACTCGAAATAAGTCAAAATATTCAGTATTCGAACATATAAGACACTAAGATATGGAATTGAAGTTCTTCCTTTGCACTTTAGGCCCATTTGAAGCCCATCTGAAGAGATGTAAGTAGACTAAGTTCCTTAGCATTCCATTTGGCCTACACTCTCAGTCGGCATGCCGGTGACTGCTACATAAATCCTTTGTCGTGTGAATATAAAGCCACCCACGTCAAGGAATGAGAAACCTTTAAAAGGGACTTGAACTCTTGGGGATGATTTAGTAAATCTGTATACAACCTTCAAAATACCATCAAAGTTCCTTTTCCTTGTGAAAGATAGTATATTGAAGAACCAGAGAAAAAAATCTAAATTTTAAATATTATATTTTTCAATGATCAATTTTTTTTTTTCAAGTCATCCAAGATGAAATACATATATTATATATTGTAGTTTTCTGTCTACTCACATTTATTACGTATATTTATGTTCAGTATGGAAATGATTTAAAGCAGGCCCCCAAACTGCAATGCATTTTACCGCGACAAGGTTTCATGTAGATAGTTTAGTTCTGCAAAATCAATATTTATTAATGGCTTCGAGAACAGAAAGTTCATTGCGTAAAAGGCGCAAAATCAGTTATGTGGAAACTGAATATTAATTTAGCGCAAAATCACGGAATATCCGCGGGGAAATGTCAAAATTGATACTGACGTTATTGTGTAACCTCTCGATCAATTTCACTATTATAATTATTAGATACCCTAAATATTTTAACCTAAACTCAATTTAAAATAAACACTGTGTAAAATGTAGGTTTATGAAATAAAATCGGTGACTAAACCTGTCAACTCTCTTTTTTTACACACGCAAATTGAAAGGACGAAAAGAATATTTGGGTTTGAAGAATTCCTCGTTCACAAATTCCCAGGTTTTTCAAAATACTGGAGAAATCAACAGCATTAAATATTCTTTTGTTATTTTTGTCAAATTGATTAGAGGTTATACGATAACGTCAGTACCAGTTTTGATATTTTCCACTAGATTTTTCTGTGATATTTCGCTAAATTAATATTTATATTCCACGGAATTCATTCTTCGGCTTTTAGAAAATAAATTTTCTCTTCTCCATGCCACCAAGAAATTAATATTTATTTCTTTTCGTGGCTCATAACCTTCTTGACAGTTTTAATGATCATCTGTGCGACACACTACTGACAGAGGATTTTTTGAACTATCTATACACGCTACTTTGTCACGGTCAAATGCATTGCAGTTTGAGGGGCCTGATTCATAGCACATAAACATGATCATTTCTGAAAAATTATATGCTACAAGATCCCTGCTGCATCCTGTAAGCTAAAAAAAACACTCAGGCTCAAAACACTACACTGAAAGTATGTGAAAAATTTAACAGCTTTTAAACCGAGTTAATTACAAAACAAAGGACAAAAAATACAAACAAAAAAACTAATCTAGATCATATATAAAGCTGCCTTTCTCAACGTTATGTACTGTGGTGACATTTTTACAATAGCTTTCCTTTCGCTTTCGTGTTTTTTTTAGCTGACCATCATTTCCAACGCACCTAGAACCATTGAAAATCTTTCCTTGAAAAAACTCTCTTTTTTTACGCTATTCTCGTTCCCGGAGATAATACGTTTTTAATTCGAGGTTGTGTTAACAAATGCTTCACGAGTTCAGAGCGAATCTTTGCCAGTATGATTTGCTCGACCATTAAAGTCTGACACCGCACGTAGCCAGGATCTTTCTCGCCTACAATAGACTCGACCCGAAGCAAGTTCGTAGGTGATAGATCGGGTAATTGGCACTATTATGAAGCATAATCTAGTGGTAGAACTGGACATGTAACATACACATACTCATCCAGTATTATGAGGCCTTTATGAAGCGTTAATTGGGTTATGATCAGATCATCCGTCGTCACAAGGGAGTTTGTATCAAGTAAGCTTTTGTATTATTATTAACTTCGGCACGCCATATTGACTATTATTATCCGTGGTTACCGAAATTCTATTTCAGAGATAGTCAGAATCTGCACATTTATAACCAAGGATTACTAAATTATGAGGACTATTTCACCTCAAAGTTTGTGAATTTTCAAATAGAATCAAGTACATTCAGCGCTTGGGAATACGCACTAATAATTGTAACTATGAAATGCATTTCTCTGATGAGTACTGACTGTCAAATTTAATTATTGCAATGCAATTAAAGTAAAAAGGTATTATAATTAGGGCTAATGCTGGATGTAATGATGGTCAAAATATGCTGAATTCCTATAGCAGATAAGATAATGTTATTATATGTAGCATCCATACTAACTCGTACGCTTTCGCAATTGCTTCCTTCATCAATAAATAATAGATATTTTTCTCTCCATTATCGACGTTATGCTGAAACTTGTAACCTTATTTTCTTATAAATAATTTCTGACGCTTAATAAAAAAATTGCATTAGTCATATCTCATTAAATAGTTATGGAGAAAGTCCTACGCATGAAAAAAAAAACATATTTTATAACAGGATGCCCGGCTATCCACCGCTGTTTCTGAAATTCAAAGAACCGCAAATAATCGACAGAGCGTATACATTAGCTCCGGACCGGGATTCGAGCACAGGCCACCGATGTATTAAACCGGGACGCTATCCACTACACCAAAGAGCCTGATTGAAATCAGACTCCATGATCTCGAAGATGTTTTAAATTTTCTCTACAATATTGACTATATGTGACCTAACGTAGAGCTAAAGTGGTAAGTAGTGGGGCTCGTTTGCGCAGGCCTCTCGTTCCGTCTCCGATTGCGCTTATTATGGCTATGTTTGCAACCTATTAACAAAAACAGAAATTGACTCACAAAATTCATGATTTTCACAAATTAAAGATCAAATCAAAAACTATAGATTGGTGGCAAAAGCTAAAAATCGATTTTTCGTGAGTTAGGTCCCTTTTATTGCGGATGGTCTCATATGCTTCTTACGGAATCGGTAGAAGGTAGTAGACGATAAGTCCACAACATCAATCACTTTATCATTGCCAAAGTCCTAATTTTCACCTGCTAGATTCGACTTATGACGGCGAACGTGAAAGCTGCTAGTTGACAGGACGCTCAGGCACAGGTAAGCGGTGGCGGGCCGGCACAGGTGCAAAATATTATGGATAAGTAATGTCATTAGCATATTCGTGAAAGTTCGTGTACGTTAGAAATATCACCTGTGCATTGGTGTGAAACTCGCCAATAATTTGCGGAAGTTATTGTTATAAGTGAAGTCTTCAAATCAATGCTTATTTATTATTTATGCACAAACGTAATTATATAAGAAAGCAATTCAAAAAATTGCAGCATAAAACCCTGCCAGTTAGCGAAGAAGTGCGTGCGCCACGCGATAAGATGCAGTCCTCAAATAGAAAAAATATTTATTTCACAGGAAAACATTTTTTTTCAAAGTGGGACTACTCCGAAAGATACATATTTTTATAATTAATACATTTTTTGATAAAATTGATAACGCGAATTCAATTCATATTTATTTGATCCATTGATTAATATGAAGCATCTAGCCTACGTTGTGATATCTGACTTATTACTCAAAAATGTATTTTTTTCTTCTAAAGGAAAAACGTCAAATATGGGCTTTAACATACATATGGAGCAGGTTCCAAGTTGATGGTAACCTAACAAGGAATCATATTTTTTGTGTCGGTTGATCAATGCAAAACATAGTGTCCAGCCTATGTACACTGGAACCTCGTTTGAATTACGGTTTCGGACATGGCCAGTAATTGGCCTTGAAGCTATTTCCATGGCCTCAAAACGTGAACGGTCAGGGTCGTGTGAACCATTTCCAACTGGAATACGTAATATTACGCAATATACGCGCGTGTGTACCCACGCACTGCAGCTTTGTCGCTACGCTGCTGGTGTTTCATGCATGGTTGAGCAAGCCTCTCTCGACCCCGCGAGCTCCCCTCTCACCAAGAAACTGCAAGGCGATCTGTTCTAAGAATTAGTGATTCCGAGGTAACTAATTCCAGGACTCAATGTGTGAGGAATTTGAAAAATATAAATAATTTTATATAAAAATTTTTACTTAGCGGGCTCTTACACGCGTATAGTTATTAAAAATATGTATGAACATTTTTTTTCTTTTGCATCATCGATTATAAATCTAGTACTATATTTTTCTTCTTTGTGATATGAATAACATTACATTTTTAAATTTTCAATTCGAAACAACACATATACATAAATTTGTCATAATCAAATTCGCCTCTGAGAAGGCCTAGACGTAATTATTATCAGCTGGAAAATATTTAAAAAAACGATGTGCCCATAAAAAGGCTGAAAGTTTTAAATTCAGTCAAAATATCAGAATTTGAATCTTCACTGTTAGGAATATCTGGTTGAATTTTCAGCCACATGTGGTTAAAGTTTTATACAATTACCGTTATTGAAATTTCAACTACTTGTGAATGAAAAATTAGCTACACGTGTAATTCAAATTTCAGCCATGCAGTTGAAATTTCAACAACATGTAATTGAAATTTCAGTAACGAGAAAAAAATTTTATTCGGCACAATTAGTGAATTTCAAAGCAATTATAATTTTTCAAAAATCTTAAATGAAACCCATGAAGATTCTTGAAAAATACTGTGCTTTGAAATTCACTAACTGTACCGAAAGAATTCTGATAAGGAATCAGTGGTTTATTTCGTACGTCTGTGTCATGTGATCCATGAGATTAACAAAGTGCATATAATATTTAGGAAAATAAGCAGCTTTAAAGAAGAGAAACAAAAGGTACGTTAGAATTATATTACCATAATGAGTTGAGCGCCCAATCAGACAAACTTTTCGACACTCTGTAAACATAACATAAAAAAGCATACAGCAGTTAGTACCGATAGTGTGAATGAAATTTTCCCATTATGATAATAATATTCCAACGTACCTTTTGTTTCTCTTCTTTAAAGCTGCTTCTTTTCCTTGTATCTCATGATACAAACGTACGAAATAACTCCTCGCGGGACTTTGTCTCGTTGGGGTCTGGCATCGCGGGAAGTATGAGGGCGCATTGTGTATGCGCAAACGTCTTATTGAATTTGTAACTACATTTGAATGAATTTGATTTCAATACAGTGGATGAACGAGATTTGAACCGCAAAAGTGGTTGAAAATTGGTTGAATGTTCAACATATTTCTAACAGTGATCCTTAGTTAGTTATTTTCAAAAATACATTGACAGAACTTACGTGATAGAAGTCTGTGGATTTTTAACCAAAATGGCGAATCCAAAATTGAAACGACTTACAATACTCAAAACTTTCTTTAAAAAGATGCTTACTAAGGAGTTTTTTTGGACTGCTTACTACGAACTTTAAGTCAAAATTGATCATTTCAAAATGACCGAATTACTATGGTACATTCAGTGCTTTGTTATTTCTACGCGGATGGTACTGTTTAACCTCTGAAGGTCGGTGTTCGGCCATTTGATGAGCTTAAAGGAGTACGTGTGGACAAGGATGGCATAGGTGTTGGTTACCCTGATATTGTTGGCCGAGTTCAGAGAATGCTTCGAAATCAATCAGAGTCTTGTAGCAAAGGCAGTCGTTAGGCTTTTCTTAACTATGGTATGCTGAAAACCCTCAAATTCTAGAATACCCAGGTATTTATTGTTATTATTTTTTTTTTGTACACAGCCTACTTATATACTGCATTTATTAATATGAATATATACATTATAACAAACGGTGTGGCTCTGCGTGTACTCCATGTATGAGCTCTGACCGCTCGCTGTACTATAACTGCTCACATGCCATTACTCCCCCACCCTGTCCACAATAAAGGGTGAGGGGGTGACAAATGACTCTAATGTGACCGATCAGACGCCGATACTCACCTTCCCCAAATCCTGATTAACCCCACTAACCCCTGGATAGGGTGAGGTTTGTGGGCGATCACTCTCGAATCATCTATCACACGTCATTCTTGCCTCCCCCTCCATTAACACATGCAAAGGGTGTCAGCTGTGACAGATCACTCTCCTGTAACCTAACACAAGTTATTTATTTTTACCCCCCCCCCCCTAATCCACAGGAAAGGATGTGGGTTGTGATCGATCACTCTCCTGTTGCGGTTCACGCGTAAAAACTTCCCCTCAGCCCCTGGAAAGGGTGAGGGCTGTGCCTGATCACTCTCATGTGACCAGTCAAACATTATTTTTCACCCCTCCAAACCCGGCAAAGGGTGATAGCTGTGACCAAACACTCTCAAGTGACTAGCCAACTTCCATTACTACCCTCCGCTTTTATGACCATTCAAACGCCATTACTTCTACTTCAACCCCTGGAAAGCGTATAGGGTATGACCGATCACTTTCCTGTGAGTTAGAAGATTTTCAAAAAATACGTAACGCTTTTTCAAATAAAGCCCTCCACGCCTCACCACGTATTAGTTTTTCTATAGTAAGTGTATGTAACTTTATCGTTAGCGTCATGCTCGAGGTGGAGCCCTACACCCAGGCTTTACGTATTTTACAATGGCCCCTTCGTATTAATTATAAATGGATCTGCATAACATATATTTGGTAAATAATATAATATGTAAGTAGTAAGTGTACTAAATATATAAGGACTTGCATGTTGATGGCGGAAGTGAGAACGTGTTTAGTGATATTTGGTGAGAGGATTTTGCAGAATTTGTGTGGAAGGTGTGAGTGGATTGTGAGGGTGGAAGCCGAGGAGGTGAGTAGGGTTGTGTGGGGTGAATTGGGGAGACAAAAAGTAGGTTTCAGCGTGGGTGTGAGGTGGGATTTAGTTAAATAGGGAAAGTGAGGTTAGGTTGGCAAGTAATCGGGGGAGTTCGTGGTCAGGAGTCGTGGGCTTTCGAGGGGTCAAGGGTGGTTCTCGCAGAGTTAGGGGATGTAGAGGGAGAGAAAGGGGTGTCTGCAGGGACTGTGAGAAATTGAAGAAAAAGAAAACAAGGGAAAAAAAAGGAAAATTTGGCGGCTGGTAGTGAAACTAACGGGGAGGGAATTTTCCACAAGCCACGACGCCAACAGTGCGTGGCCCGGTGTTGAGCGGTGCGTCAAGGAGAGGGAGAAAGCGGAACGGTGGGAAAGAAGGAAGCGAGAAGGTAAGGGAGAGAGGGACTAGCGCAAGTGACGGGGAGGATCTCCTGAAGAGCAAGAGAGACAGCCAAGAGAGTCCGGAGAAAAGCGAGGTCGAGAGCCCGTTTAAAAAAAAGCGGGATAACAAGTAGGTCAGCCCCCCCCCCCAAACTGGAGGGGCAGTTGGAAAAGGAGGCTCTCGGGATGCTGTTAGGCGAGATCAGGGGACTGAGGGAGGAAGCAAGGGGGACCAAGGAGCAGATGGAATGAGAAAAGAAAAAGAAGTTAAAATAAAATAGATGGATGAGGAGATTAGGGTGTGAAAAGAAAGGACGGAACTGGAAATAGGAGACGGGGGTAGCGGGCACGCGATTAAAGGTGTTTGGGAGAGGGTAGGGAATATGATAGAAGAGAAAGTGGGAGAGCGTAGGAATGAAAAGGTGGAGAGGACGGATAGGGAAAGGATAAGGGCAATGGAGTTGAAAATGGAGAGAAAGTAGAAGGCAGACAGGAGAAATAATATTGTGATAAGAGGGTTGAAGCTGAAGAGCGGCGAAGAAAGGGAGGGCGTGAACGCGCTGCTACAGAGCATAGGTTGGGATAAAGGCAGGGTAGGGAAAGTTAAGTTGGAGGGGAGAAAGGAGAAAGAAGTGGCGGTTGTGAAGTTGGAGAGCTGGGAAGAAAAGTTGGGGGTAATGCGAAATAAAAATAGGATAAAGGATAAAGAAGTTCTCATCGATCACGATTTGACGAGAAAGGAAAGGGATGTACAGAGAATGCTGTACGACAGGGCTAGGAGGGAGAGGAGTGAAGGGAGCTCGGCGAAGGTAGGATATCGGAAAATAAAAATAGACGAGAAAATGTGGGTGTGGGACAAGGAAAAAGAGGTGTTGAAGGAAGTGCAGGGGAATTTGTTTCGTAGGAAGTAGGGGGGTGGGGGTAATGCAGGGTAGAGGAGTTGTGAAGGTGCTTTACTGGAACGTAGCAGGGGTAAAGAAGAAGGATGAGGAGTTCTGGAGGTATATCCAGGAATTTGATGTGGTAGGACTGGTAGAGACGTGGGTGGAAAGAAAGGAATGGGATAAAATAGAGCCAAAGCTGCCAAGGGGGTATAGGTGGAGACTCCAGGAGGTGGTCAGAGTGAAGAAGAAAGGAAGGGCTAGTGGGGAAATTATAACGGGGATTAGAGATGGATTAGAGGAAGAAGCTCACGGAGAGGAAGAGGGGGAGGGAGTGCAAATGAGGAAAGTAAAGATAGGAGAAGTAATGTGTAAGTTTGTGACAGTGTACAATAAGGATGGGATGGAAAG
>CAKNYM010051482.1:296451-309542 GCA_932195095.1 Andricus curvator
GAGGGGAGTGGAGAGAGGCCTGATCGAGAGGGTAAGGGAGATATATATAAGTGCGGACACTTGAGTCTGGGACACCCGCATATATTATAGTATAAAGAATTGATCATTTAATTAGCCCGCCCACTCTTGACGATATAGAACTGTCGGTTTTTCTCCATAGTTCAATTGGTTCGACGGAATATCCGATGGATATGGATTTTGTCTCTAATCTTGTTAGTCTTCCAAAAATCTAAATGACCTGGTCGTATATTTGTTTAAGTTTATTTGGTTTAGTCGTCCTAAAAAGTTGGACGAGTAGACACGACCCTAGCGAAATGTATTCGAGTTTCATAAGGTACAAAATAAATGAGTGTCAGTAAAATTCACCCTAAGGCCTTTTCTGTACAATTTGTGCAGGTTTTTTAAATTACACAGCCACACAAAAAAATTGCCTGGCCTGGGGGTCAGGCCATTTTTACTATGTGTTTTTGGGGTCGCTGAGACCGAATCCGAAGTTCGTTTCACTCAATCATGTCAGGTTTTTGACATAACTTCTGAAATCTTATAATCCAAGTCCAATTATCCCGCTATACCTAATGTATTGAACCTCATAATCTCTAAACCCCATCGCCATTCGACCCCTTTACCCCTTGACCCCATAACCTCTTTACCCTATAACCTAAAATTGCAAGAACCACATACCCTAACAAATTAAAAATAACGAATAAAAAATGACAGGTTATGTCACAAACCTGACAGGATGGGGCAAAATGGACTTCAGATTCAGTGTCAGCGACCCCAAAAACATATAGTAAAAATGGCCTGACCCCCAGGCCAGAATTATTTTTCATTTTTGTGTGGCTGTGAAGACTTTTTGAAGTTATGTCAAAAACTTGACGTGATGGGGTAAAATGGACTTTGGATTCGGTTTCAGCGACCCCAAAAACATATAATAAACATGGTCTGACCCCCAGGCCAGAATTTTTTTTGTTTGTGGCTGTGTTAGTAGATACATTTTAAGCTGCCTTGACTCTCGACTCAATAATAAAAATTGTAATTATAGACTGAAAATTTGTAATAAATGCAGGAGACTGTAACTCTAAATAATACTAACTTTTTTTGTTAAACTTGCTTCATATTCCATATTTGTTTTAATCTATTTCATCGACCGCAGAAGTAGTAGTCGTGCCAAAAGTTGTCTAACATAAGAATAATTTTTGGATGTTATTTTTGCGCTAGTTTATGAAGTGATTTTGAAGACAATTCTGAAAATATCAGACATTTTTGTCTGCAGAAAATAGTATATTAAGTTGACGATTTACTTGACCCGCATTCGAGAAATAGCATAGATTTTATGAAAAATTTGATGTAGCTAGATGCTTTAGATGCTGACGGACATGTTCTCGGCAGAGCATGCGAAAGTATTTGTAGAGGGCAATTTGTAGGTGAAAGAGCAGCTTTTATTGCCGCGACTCGTATCTTCCATCAAAGCCCCACTCTATCTTCCTCTTTTACGCAACTATTCTTTTACTTCCTTCCTTGTTGCTGCTATCAGGATGACGGCTACAAGACAGGGCATGGTAAGCGGATTTCTTATTCCTTGCAGCCTGCAGGTTCGCTCGACCGAAATAAACACAGACAGAGGATGAAGGAGAAAATGGAGAAAGGCGCTGGCTCTCGTTTGGCAAGATATCGAGGCAATCGCGCGGAATAAGATGCAGCTCATGGTGGCGCAGAAAAGTCTTTTCTTCTTATCGCTCGGAATCCTTTTGGGCACTCTCCTTTACTAAAGAAAGCTATCATCATTCTCATTGAAGACTCCAGACGACGATTCAACTATGCAATTATTACAGCACTTTTGCACTCTCTAGAACTTTTACTACTGCTAGCACAAAGACCCGTATTTCTCAACCTAGTCGTAATGCCTTTAATCCAAATCTTCCTTTCTGTTTGTATAGGAAATTTTATATCAAATTTGCCAATCCGAAAAGTGTCATTCCATTAAGTGGTACTTTTCGCAATCAAATATTCTATTTAAAAACATTTTTCCGAAATACAGGGGGACAGATGAATATGGATATTAGTAATAGAAAATTATAAATTTAAAAAATGTTGTTCAATTTCTAATTTAAAAAATACATGTTTTATTTCACTAAGTTCATTGCCCACTTCTTTAAAAAAAGTTGAATACGTTGAACCTAAATTTGTTTAGCTTGAATCGGAAGAACATGCTATTATTTTGCTTTCGCAAAAAACAATTTTTTTCGTGACTTTGAAATTTCGGGATCTTTTATGCTTTTTCGCCATATTTTCCAACCGAGCAAGTCACGCCTACCCCGAAAGGGAAATTGCTTAATGGTATGATAATAATAAGGTTTTTAACATCGAAAATAATGTGTTTCATTAAAGCAAAATAATGGCATGTTTAGTTAATGAAAGCTAAAGAAATTTCCAGTTCAACCTATTTAACTTTTCCCAAAGATGTATGCATTTAACTTAATCAGAAAACAAGTTTTTTGCATAGTTTCCGAAAATTCTTAATTGAACAAAAATTTTTATTTGTTATGTATAATTTATCATTACTGTCTACTAGCAAAAACTTACATGAAACACTGGGGACTCCAGTGTAATTTGGAACGCTTAAATGTAAGTTTTTTTAATAATACCACTTAAAAACTTTTTATTCACCGGGCCACAAAATTTAACTCACGATGCCCGGCCGGGCACTGAATAGGGTCCCGGTCAATGCGTCCGACATTTCCCGACATTTTACGCCCAGAACTTTCCACCCCATTGGGTTGCAAACCGAATCACCGAGGCATTTTTATTAATGTTGGAATTTTGACAACCCGCTCTTAGATAAAAACACATCAAAATTTGGCGAGTGCCATAAGCGTATATGTTAAGCTTTTTGTTCAAACGTAAAATGTATACGCTTCCGGTTCTTTTCTCGATAATGATCGACAGAGTGGTAGTTTTCCTGTGTCATTCACAGTGCACGATTCATGCGCTCAATGGGTTCATTAGGTAACTGAAGTACATGTCTTTCGTAATTCCTGGTCCCGATTAACTTGTCCTGGATGGCCACCAGAAACTCCTCCGTGAAGAGTTCGCCTTTCCGTAATCAGTGCAGATTAGATCAGTGTTCGGTAAACTTTTTGCTCACTTTTCAAGTATGATCAGGCCCGACCCGACCTAATGTTTTCTACTACTGTAGGGTCTGTTCACGTATTTTCTCCGTAAGTAGGTGATGATAAAGAATGTTAAGAACCTTTAATTTTTAACCTAGCGACTTCAAAATAGCATAATCAGCGTTTACGATTTTTTCCAATCCCAGGGATCTAATACTTGCCTAAAAAATCTGAAAATTTGGAGGAGTTTAATTTGAGAAACTGCAGCTCAATATTAAATTTAGAACCTAATACTTCTGAATTTGCCAACCTTTATAGGCCCTGCCCTGGTGAATAGCGTGCCGAATACTGCATTAGAAGCACGGATGCTAACGTCATTCAAAGAGCAAGACGCATAGGTGTATAGTTATTATCTCTTCTACTGATAGAGTCATAAAGTGGTATGTCCCGCTTGCAATTAAAGGAGATAATCAACTTCGTGAACTGTGATACACACAGTTGACGGACATCCAGCACGCCTCTGCCGCCTCCACAACATGGTAAGACTATCCTCTCATTGGACGACATTTTTTGTGCAGAAAGTATTTCGCCATCTTCACGCGAGGAGGGAAACACGTAGGTATTAATGACCTTGATCTTGTTAGCTGAATTAAGGCATTATTATTGATATGATTTTTTATCATTCATTGTTGCAAGATGTTCTAAGTACAGTTTCCTGCTCTTCAGCAGCCCAAGTTCCATATGGGTGCCGTTTATAAACTTCAAAATGATTTCGATTTACCTTAAAAATGTTCTCCTTTAAGTTGACGTACACCTTCAGGTGAATCATGTAAGGCAGGTGGACAATACATTATCCCATCCTGCTTTTCTTTACGTTGTGTACATGAAGCGTGTCATAGAATGTCCTGCTAAGTGGTTTCAGTGCTCAGCAAAATACCTAAGCGTCGTACCCCATGAAGGCATGCCATGACTTAAGAATTGAATTACGCTTGGGCAGGTCTTGTATGAACTGAGAATCTCAATTAAGTAATCGTCGAGTATGTAGGAACATCCTTGTTTCTAGTTGATGTATATCATAGGTGAGATTCAATAATTTTTTCGCCTCTGTTTAAGCGCACTGTAGATTATCACCAAGTCCTTTCATTATCTCGTATTATTTCCTTTTGCAACTTCTTCTCGAGTAAACTCAGTTTCTTCCATCTTTAGTCAAGGACTATATCAAGCGCATATTGAGTTAAAGGTGTTTCCTTATAAAACTATGTTCGAAAACTCTTGCGAAAATGTTGTATTGAGGTAAACATTAGCTTTGGATGATGAGGTTTCAGTCACCTACTTCTTGGTGATGTAGGAATTTTCTTACAATGCGACATGCATTTAGTAAAACTGCTTTTTGAGCTGCTGCCAGTACCCTACGGATATTCATAGATATTCATGGGGTGCAGAGCATTTTGCGGGCACATTGCCTGTAGTCGAAATTACAGCACGATGAATAAATGCATACTTGACATTCCTTCACCTTAATTAAAGGAGGTGTTTCGGGCTTCAATCCGGTGCAAAACTACGAATCTTGCCGACGTTTCGTGAACATTGCAGTTCACTTCAGTACAACCATTTAAATCGCTGCATTACTGTGTTGCATTGGATGCCTGGTCATTTTCAACGCAGATGTTTCCGTTCATTTTTTCAATGTCAGTGTTTGACCGTCCGATGAACCAAAAGAAGTGTATGGTTCAGTTGATTATTATCCTCGTTATCATGTATTTTAAACCCATAAGACATGCGATTTAATGTTACTGACGGGGTTTAACGCTACACAGAACCATAATGCTTTGACGCAGTCTCCTGGGAAGAAACCCGCCGTAATACGTTCTAAGTGAAAAAATTGGTATCAGAAATTTAAAAAAAATTAATAAGTATTGATGAGGGTGTGCTTCACAAGTGACTATTGTTTAAATTATAATTTATTTAGTATTTTAATCAGCAGAAATAAAAATAAAAAATAAATCATTTTGGCTCTGGATCGAGATTCCAAGCTGAAATATAGATCGAAAGAAGCTTCTAGATTCAGCGGTTTTATCTCAAAAGTTGAAAAGTCAATAAAATTAATCATTTCTGACTAAAAACTTCTGAATATTACCATCTTGATGAGTTTTAGTTCTGGATGAGTCGTTATGAAAAAACGTCCTCTTGGGCATTTGTCTTCTGGACATTGTCCAATTTAGCTGTAACACTGATCCCTTTAAAAAAGGGTCATCCTGTGCCCGCTGCCGAAAGCCGTAGGCGTAAACTATACCTACTTTTAACTGCACAGCAGACGTACAAATATTCAAGCTATCATTTAGCCTTTATAGTATGTAATGTACAATTAAACAAATTTTTGAATTTAATAAGCTGCTTTCTGAGATTTAAAAAAAAATGTGATACGTGAAAATGTTCTATTCGCATGATTTGAATGAGTCCTATCATAAAGTAATGTATTATTGATTGAATTAATTGATTTTCATTATTTACAGAATTTGTATAATTTAATTGAACAAATGTATAAAATGTTCGATGAATTTTTTTTGTATTGACATGAACTTTTGCAAAAGTTGTATTACGTGTTAAACAGTTTTTTGCCTTTTTCCATTTTTCAAAAATATTGTGGGTGCTGAAAGACTATTATTTGAAATTAAATTTTTTTTTAATTATGAATTTTAAACTTATCAATATCGTATTATTCAGAAGTTTTTCAGTCAGAAATTATTCATTTTCTTGACTTTTCACTTTTGAAGTGAAACTGCTGAATCGAGAAGCTTCTTTCAAGCTATATCTTAGCTTGGAATCTCTGCCCAGAGCCGAGATAATTATGTTTTACATTTTTAGCTCTACTGATTACAATAATGAATTAAAATATAAAAAATTGCCACTTGTAAAGCACATCTAGAAGAATACTCATAAATTTTTTCAAACTGATACCAATTTTTTTCCTTATGGAGGACCTCAAATTGAAGGTATTGAAAGTTGAGGGTCATATCTCCTGTTTTTTTCAATTATTTCTTGTTACAGTGAAGAAAAAAAATTTACGAAAATAAAACTGAAATAATTTCAGAGCTGTAATGTTGTAAAATGCTTTTGTCTTTGACTCAAAATTTTGCGATTTTTGCTTGCCGAGTACTAAAGATTCAAAGTCAGACTTAAGGACTTTTTGTCCCGACTTCAGTTATCCATGGTTTTCCATGCTCAAAATACTTTTTGCAACACCCGCATCTTAATTTGACGTTTTCGTGCTTCTAAATTGTGCCTAAAGCACCTTATTTGAGCAGACTATGTGCGAACATTTTCGCGCATGCGCAGTTTGCAGATGGTTTACTTTAGGCACTGGTGAAAAAGCTGCGCATGCGCACTTTCGAGATGAGGTACTTTAGACACTGGCATAGGTAACTTTAAACACTGGTGTTAGTATCTTCTTAAAATAAATTTAGATTTAACTTGAACTAATCTTTTAATGGTTGAAATTTTGTTTTTAGGGTTCCGTAGCCCGCCCGCCCCCCGGGCAAAAGAGCATAAACGCCAACATTTTTTTTTAATAATTTTTTTTCAACCAAATTTTTTTGTTTCACAAATTTTTTGTCACAAAATTTTTTTTCAGCAAGTTTTTTGCACACAATTTTTTTTCAGAACATTTTTTTTCAAACAATTAAAAAAACAAATTTTTTTTTTAACTTTTAAAAAACGCAGTGTCTCGTCGTCCCGAAATTCGGGATGACTAGTGCAATATTTTTCATGAGCTGGGCTAGTCGTCCCGAATTTTCAGGTGGGGGCGGGAAGGAACCCCTGTGATTGGCCATAGAAATAATGTTGGTGAAACACCTACCCCTTTTCCAACGTCTCGTGGGGGCGGGAGGGCACCCCTGTGACTGGTCACATAAATAATATTGGTCCAACCCCCCTAATTTTTCGGGACGACTAGACACAGCCTTTAAAAAAACAAAATTTTTTTTCAACAAAATTTCTTTACTCCACTCTGTGCAATATAAAATTAGTACTTTTCATTACCTCCTCCTAACAACTTTTTCGGACGGGCGTTGCAAAAAAAAGTGTGTGATACACGTGCGCATAGGTGATTGGTAACTCGTGTGATTGCATCATTCGCCTGCGGCAACGGCCATACCACGCTGGAAACACCAGTTCCCGTTAGATCACTGAAGTTAAGCAGTGTTGGGCGCGGTTAGTACTTGGATGGGTGACCGTCTGATACTACTGCGTTGCTGTTGGCGGTGGTGGGTGTGGTGAGCCCACACTTGTAGTTATTTACTACAAGAAACTATCCACCTAGAAACATTACCCGAATCGGGTAGTGTCACGCTTACCCCTAGAGGCTCGCCGAAAGGGAAATAGCTTAATGGTATACCTATAGAATTCACTTTTACTCCTTCGAATCCTTTTAGAGTTTTTTTAAATTCTCTAAATTTTATTGAATTTTTTGTGTTCTTTAAATTTTCTGAATTCCTTTCAATTTTCTGAATTTTTGTTAACTCAGAATTCTTTTGTATTCTCCGAAATCTTTTGCATTCTCTGAAATCTGTTGAATTCTCTAAAATCTCTTGAATTATCTGATTTTTTTTAATTCTGTGAATTCTTTTGAATTTTCCTGAACTCTTTAAACTGTTATGAATTTTCTGAATTCTCATGAGAAGAGTGCATTCTGATAATGTTTTTTAAATTTCTTGAAAATTATTTTTTATTCTCTTAGAATCTTCACAACACACCATCCGTTATTTAGAATCTCTTTAAGTATTCTCGGAATTTTTTTAATTCTCTGAATTCTCTTAATTCTTGTGGATTCAGTCAATTCTCTAAAATTCTACGAATTATTCTAAAGTCTCTTAATTTTTGTGGATTCTGTCAATTCTCTTAAATTTGGTGAATTCTTTTGATTTACCCAGAAAAAGATTTGGTTGAATAAACAAAGTTTTGTTTGAATCAGCACTAGATTATGGTTATTATATGGACAACAAAATATTCGGTTCACCGATGAAATTTTTTTTAGTAATATTTGATTGATTATACTATATCCTTCGGTTGATCCAAGCAAATATTTTCGTTGATCCAGGTAAAACTTTTGGTTCATTCAAGCAAATATTTTGCTCAATCCAAGAAAATATTTCAGTTGATTCAAATAACTTTTCAGAATTCAAGGTTTTGTATTTGTTATTCCACGGAATTGGTTATGGTAAGAAGAAAACATCAAGTATTAGAGAAAGCTAACAAAGTTTTGGGGATTTAAGGTTATGTTTGGAGTTTTCTACATAATTGGATATTTTAAAAGAAAAATCATGACGTATTGAGGGAATCGTACAATTGTATAATTTTTACGAATTTAAGGTTGTGTTTGTGTTAGACCCACGGAATTGTTTCTCGTAAAAGGAAAATCATCAATTATTGAGGAAAGGTAACAAGATTTGCGAATTTGAGGGTATTTTTGGGTTTCCTCAATAGAAATTAATAATATTTTGGAAGAAAAATGACCAAGTATTAATCCCCTGTTGAAACGATTCCATTGGAATCGATTGAATTCAATTCGGATCGTATGTACTTTGAGTGTAACGTCTTGCTAAAAAGCTAATAAATGTTACCAACGTTTTACGAATTTTGCAGAAGATGGCCCTGCAATTGTACAGTATAGTGATAACTTAATAAGTTTGAAAATCACTTACATATTTCAGACTTACTCAGTACGTAATTACACGAGTGAAATCGTTGCTTCGACCCTCGTCATGCATACAAGTTTTTATCATACCGATAATCGAAATTCGACTTGATATGCCTAGAGCTTGAACAAATTTTGTAATTTTATCGATTTTTGTAGTGAAGAAGACTCTAGTGAATTGAATGGGGGAAATAGGGTTACCAACTCCGACAGCGATTGGTATTATTGTTTGGCCCTCGGCGTGCAGACATCTTGGATTCTCCCCACCCTACCTGAAATACCTGATGCGCGAGTGGACATAAAAACACCACCATTTACATTGATCTGTCACTTTCTTCCCTAGGGTAGAAAACTCTATTTTCGACCCGCTCCACAGGCATCGAAAGTGGAATTTTCGATTGAGGTATGATGAAAAATATGAAGCATGTTCTGCTGGTGGCGGATTGAACGTGATCTCTCTTTTCGAGTCAGCGCAACCAAGTGCCAGTAAATGTACCCGCTTTGCGCTCGATAATGTATTTACCTCGCGTAGCGCGCTCAGTCTTTATATCTCCCCCACATTTGTGCACAGACATTTTAAAATTAAAGGTCAAATCATGGACAACTGTAATTTTGTGATTCTGAATTCTCTGTTGTTAAAGCTTCTTCAGCTTTAACGAATACATTCTCATCACGTACATCGTGCTTCGCACTCGATTTTGTCCAAATGCGAAATTTTCTACATTATATGTTCGACATTATTATGTCAAATGTATATTACATTTATTTCTGTACGTCGCGTCGGCCTGTGATTGCTTATTTAGATATTTCAAGATAAAGTACAAATTGCATTTATCATGATTACGTTAATATTTGTTCCTGATTTTGCATTTAATTTTATCCTCAGCTACCGTGAAAATTTTATATCATTTCAATAAATGTATATTATTAAAATTTATAATAGGCATTGATATTAAAAACAGACGTATTTTCTTTGTCTTGTTTTCATAATTGAGAAAAAGTGCGCATCCTACAAAAAAAAAACAATTTTGTTATAATGCATTTTATTGCAGCTTGTGTCATTTCTTCACAAATTTTATTTGTTTATGTTGAATGTTATTTTTTACGATTTGAACCAAAAATATGCATCCCAGCGTAAAGTGGTTCTAAGAAAATTTGTAAATGTAATTTAGGCGAAAAATTTTGTTAGATAAAATGTTATTGTAGCGTATATCGTTTTTCCAAAAAGTTAATTTTTTTATTTTAAATGTATTTTTATAACAAAATTAAAAAAAAAATTGTAGATCTTGTTCGGCTGAACAACTTTTGTCTATTCATATTTTTTCGTACCTTGCTTTATTTTTCCAAATATTTTTTTTATTCTTAATGTTATTTTTCACAATTGAAACAAAAATTACGCATCCTATCAAAAAATGATTGATGAAAAATTTGTATCTCTTTTCTCAGTGATCAACTATTGTCCATTAATTTTCTCGTAGTTTGTGTTGTTTGTCAAAAAATTTAATTTATTTTATTCTTAAATCAGTTTTTTACAAATGAAACAAAAACTACGCGTCCCATCAAAAAGTGATTGAAAACAAATTTGTAGATCTTTTTGGCGCACACAATTTTTGTCAATTCATCTTTTTTCGTATCTTGTATAGTTTGACCGCAAAATGGAATTTTGGATTTTTCATTATTTTTTTGTGCAATAACAATTTGAATTTTCGATTTTTTAAGAAAGTTGAAAAAAGTCTCTCAACAATATTGTAGGATGTTCAAAAAGAAACATTTTTATTCTTCTGTCCTTTTTTCATATCGTGCGTTGTTTGGCTTGAAATGTTCATTTTCGTTTGTTTTTTGGAATTTTGTAAATGCTATAACTCCGGGAATTTTTTTTTATCAAAAAAAGTCATGTAAATATTTTGTCCGCCTTTTTGAGTACTATTAATAATCGTCCATAGAATTCTCAAATATTGAAAAAAAGTGTTCTCAAAATTTGCAAAATGTGCTCCCTTTTTGAATTTTTATCCACAATGGCTGGCTAACGAACGTGACCTTCATTTTAGGACACTTGAAGATTATACCAAAGCTCAATCCAATCTGTCAATCCTTTCGAAAGTTATCGTGCTAACAAACTAAAAATATACACAGACTTTTTGTAAAAACCTGTTTCTTGGGTTCAGGGGTTCTCAAAACGTGGACATTTGACAAAAACGGGGAGGGGGTTCAAATTTCATATAAATCTAATACCTTCTTATTATAGGATGAGAATGTAAAAATTTGCCCTTGACGGGAGTTTTGTTTGGCTGCCATTTCAGCCATTTTGTGTTTCTCGCTAAAAACATCGGTATATCTGTCTCTTTCTGACCGCGCACTACTGCGCATGCGTCTACATTTGATATCTGACATATAATGTTTGGACCTCATACATCACTGTTCTACTACGAGGTTCAATATTATATATGCAGGCATCTGGAAGTATGCTTACGCCTCTCGAAAAGAGATATGTTAGGGTCAATCCGCAAGCAGTAAAACACGCTCATTTTGTGCGGCTACCATCAAAAATTATATTACAGTTTACATCGGCGGCTGTGTGGCACGGTACCTTATGGTGAGCGGCACCAAGTTCGAAAGTTATATGTCGATTTTTAGCATTGTTATTCCATGGCGGGCGAAGTCAAATATTAATCTTTATTCAGTATTAGATTTCTGGGTTGACTGTCCACTTGACTTTCATTTATTTCATTTCAAGAAGAAGGCGTGCGCTGTTGATACTCTTTTCAAGATTACCTTATGTATTTCAGTCAAAATCTAAAATGGGTTTTCTAGTTGGAAAATTTTTACTATTCGTAATTAGGTTTGTGATTATTGGAAGTTTGTCCCTGTAACTATTGTTCCGCGCGGTTACTTTCTTTCCTTACGGGTTCTTTTAGCCTCGCTTTTAGCCCTGTTTGAGGCCAAGTTCAACACGCTACATTGTTTAAAGTGATAATAATAATTACTGGTTTAAGTTCCGTCCCTTTTATCTCGGTCTGGTTTTGTTTCTCACTGTGAAAGGTCGTAAAATAGTTAAATTCAGACACAAGTCTCATTCATACCGTGCTCGTGATTATTGTTTTAAGTGTTTTTCTATTTCAGATTATTGTGGAGTGAAGTGATTTTTCGGACTCGATCGTTTTCTTTTGTTGTGCGGAGTGACGAGTCAGATGACTTATACTTCCAGTAGGGTGGGCAAAAAAATAAATTTTTTCTTAGGATTCAGACTAGGATAGGAAAAAACACAGTCTGTATATAAAAATTGATTTCTCAGATTTTTTTTACAGATTTTTAAAACGATATCTAGAAATATTTTGAAGTTTCAAAGTTCGAAAAAAGTGATTTTTTCGTCATATTTCAATTCTGCTTCCATAGTTATTTCCAGAATCATTTTCACCTATAAAGATTGGTTCATAGCAATATGCCATATGATTTCAACAAACTTTAAAAAAAAAAAAATTCTGGTCATAAATAAACTTACGTAAGGTCACAATTTTTCTTAAAAAACTAAACATTTTTTGTGCACTAAAGTATTTAAAAGAACTAAATTTAGTTTTTTATTTATCCTTTTTGCACGTCTTTCATAATATAAATACGCACAAGAATCTAAGAGGGCACATCATAATATTTAAAAATGTCACTCTAATGCGTCAAACAGTAAACAAATATTTTTCATGATTAACAACTTATTATGTTTTGAGTGACTTCTCAATATTTTTTTGTAAATCAAATTAAATTTTCTCTTGATTTGCAATAGTACGAGATTACTGACTCCCTTGCAGAAGTTCACGCTTTTCTGCTTCGGATGTGTCATTATGTTTAACCCTGCTACTTGTGTGGTTACGATTGTGTGTACTGGACAATATTTAAATATGTCCACTAGGGTAATTCTTATTTATACTTCGTGAAACTTTTTTTCAAATTTCTTTGGTCACATCCCCCAGTTTCTGCAGTTCAGAATTCGTCAGAGAAGAAGAATCGATCCTAAATGTTGGTGATTTAATTTGCTTGAATAATCTGTTTTTCTTTAGGTAAGTTGCAAAATGAACGTATTTTCTAGGCTTTATGAGTTCTTTATTCACTAATTACAAGATGGCCAACGGCCATACCACGCTGAAAAACCCAGTTCTCGTCAGATCACTGAAGTTAAGCAGCGTTGGACGCGGTTAGTACTTGGATGGGTGACCATTCAAGAATACTGACATGAGTGCTGTTGGCACATCGTGGGTGTGGTGAGCCCACACTTGTAGTTATTTATAACTACAAGAAAA
>CAKNYM010051482.1:309642-332044 GCA_932195095.1 Andricus curvator
GGAAATGGTTTAATGGTATATATATATATATATATATATATATACAAGAGAATAAATTGTTAAAATAATTTTACAATAATTATTTGAATAATGCGTGTTTGGTCAAGTATATAGTTTACCTAAAAAAAGCAGAAGAAAAATGTTATCGCACAAAATTTTCGACAGATTTTCGACAGTCACTTTTTCAAATAATTTGATGTGCTCTCTTAGATTCTTATGCGTCTCTATGTTATAAATGACTTGTGTGACTATTTTTATATATGAACATACAATATATATATATATATATATATATAGAGAGAGAGAGAGAGAGAGTGAGAGAGAGAGAGAGGGGTATCAAGACCTTGAGAGACAGCTGCAACGACTGTACCCAAAACATTCGGTACACGTAATTGTCCTTGTGATAGGTGCTCTCGGAGGTGCGAAACTATCACTGGTTTGTAACCTTAAAGCCATACCCGCGTGCCAAAAATATGCCAAAGAACTTGCGAGATGGATGCAGAAAGCTGTCATCCTTGGGTCGCTTCGTGTACTCAAGACACACGAGGGTTTCGCCGGCCTGTCGTTATGATTTCATCGTGTCCTGTGACCAACCATCTCACGGTTGTAAGACGTGGCCATAATATATATATATATATATATATATATATATATATATATATATATATATCGACACACTAATGCAATTAAACGAAGTAAAAATTACTTATCTAAAGCCGTAAACCTATAACAAGAGGACACTTGTTAAATCAGTCGAAATTACATTTGAACCTCTTAGGAGAAGAGTTTCGGAATGGAGCTGGACGATTTCAATTGGCCGATAGCTTCCACGATCTTCCAGTATGTCGACGTTTAAATTGAATTGCAAAGAAGGAACAGTACCTCTTCGTTTTTCGTCTTGCTTGTATAGTACTCGCACTTGCCCCGTGTACTTGATGGTACGAGCGCGATCGCTATCAGAGAATTACATGAGCTCCATTCCACCGTCCGTAAACACCTCCATCCTACGGCTCTTTTATTTCCACCGGAACGGGCCATTGCTCTCCATCCAAGATCCAGATTCAATCTAAACCACTCTCATGCCTCACTGGCCGAACATTTTTACAAAACATGGTTGGAGTATTATTCCGCTCTTTCATACCAGTCTTTAGAATTTAATGAAAATGCGAAAAGACATAATGCGCTATAAAGGTCGATCAGTACATCTTAAATATAAAATAAATTATGCTTCTGTTGGATTTAGCATTGTAGTGTTCGGTATGTTACTCAAATACGGAAATTTTTACAATAGATTTTTTTTTAATTCTGGAAGATGATTTAAAACCCTAATGCAGAATATCTGTTACATTTTCTAGAGTTATAAATTTTTTAGACTATTGTCAATTTTAAATTAACATAAGGGAGCATGCAAGCCAGGGCTCCAAACAATGAGTATACAGCTCACCAAGTTTTTTATTTACACAATTTACTGCAGATAGGAAAAACAATATCACTGCTAAATATGTTGAAGTTTGCTATCTGTTTTTGTTATACGTTTTGTTATTGAACTTTACTACAGTTTCTTATCAAACATGACTATGGATTGTTACTGGTATTTTTTACTAGTTAGTATTAACTGTCAGTAGGAGTTGACCTTCAGAGGCCGCTGTTTCACTCAGAGAAATATGCTCTTGTGCCAAAATGATGTTTCATGACACAGATGGAATTTCCTCTTAAATTGAAGGGTGACAGGATTTTTATTTGCCTCGAAAAATATATTTTTACAGAAAACATCTCGTTGCGACAATTTTGGATAAAAATAATTCTGTTTGTGTAAGGAAGATATTCACTTGACTCAATACAAAAAAACACACGCAAAAGGATGCTGCTTTTGTTTCAGGACAAATTTTTCTCTGAGTGCTTGTGTTTTTTTTTTCAAAAATAGAATATTTACTCATTATACACTAAAATGTTTGACTTAATTTTAAATTTTGGTTGTGTGGTCCATTAGAAGTAAATTCTTCATTTTATCAGTCAATTTGGCATTAAAGTATAATTTGTATTTACCGCCTACTTCCCAAACTAATTTGCAGTGACGTCTTTTGTCAAATAAGTTGATTATAGTATAAAGCAATTATCAAGTCAATGACAGTTTTATCAATTCCTGAGTATCTTTCTCAACGAAATTCTAAACTTGATTATTGATCAATAATTTTAGGTTTAAAATAAAGTTTCGAATTAAAAATAGTATAACAAGAATCTACATTTATGAACTTTTACGAAGAAAGGAAGCTTTTCCCAAATAATCGATTTTTAGTTGTTTACACCAAACGATAGTTTTTGAGTTGCTCTTTCATAATGAAAAGAAATCTTCCCTCTGCGTAAGTACATTCTCATCGTGCGTGGCTCACTTTGCTCACAAGTTCGAGCGCGACTTAAGTGTGCTCAAATTTGCAAGTCGAATCCTCGGATTGTGAATTCATTTTTGTTGAAACTCCTTTAAGTTTAACACGAAGACATAATAAGGAGACCGAACTCCGTATACACGATAAGGCAGGTTGGGTAAAACGGTAATGGACAAAGTCAGTAGTAAGTAGGGTTTCAAAGAATGTTGTGTAGAGGAAACCCTGTTTGACAACAGTGAAAGGAATTTTTTGAGATGGTTTAGTCATGTTGAAAAGGCAGTGAGAATATGTGAATGAGACTCTAAAGCGCAATGTGAGACAGAGAGTGTCTGCGAAGTGATAGATGCCTGAAACGTAAGATTTTGAGTGCTTACGGGCCGTCGATGAGAGCTGACTTTGTTATGCTCTCTACACGGAGAAAAATGGATGTTTAAATGTAGATGTTCAAAGGGTAAGATTGTTCCGCCTAACATGCAGATATTCATGCCAAACATCTACTATCTTTTTGAGATGTTAGGCGTAAAAAATTTTTTATGTTAAACTGTAACATATTCATATGTTAAAATCATCTGAACGCATGCGCATTGCGCATTAGAATTTCACGACTATATTTGACGGCTATATAATTTCGATATTACAATTATGGAATATTACAATTTTTAAACATTTTCAAAGAATCAAAATTAGCTATCCTTAATTAAAATTGCATAAAGACTTTTGTCTGTCTACACGACGGAACAATGTTCTTAAGTTTGAGGTTATATTGACTCGAACACCTTTGAACATTTGACACGTGATTTGACAAAATGTTTGTGAATTTATAATAAAATATGAGTTTAAGTAACCTCAAATAGATAGAATTTTAAACGCAGATTACATATTATTCGTTCTTAGCTTACTTATCCCGTTTTTATTTTTTATTGTGAATTAAAAATATTAAACATAACCTCAGCTAGACTGAATGTATTATCTGATCGGCATTTCATATCCTGTATCTGTTTTTCGTTCATGTACGAAAATTCAAGTTTAGTTTTAAATTCACAAATAAGTTATCAATTAATTCCTTAAATGCTCAGAAATAAGTAAATTCTTCAAATATTTACAGCCGTTAGTTGACATAACCATACATGTAATATTTCGGATATTTCAGGTTGAAAATTTTGGATGTTTCAGAGTAACATCTCACTTTTTAATATCTACAGATCCTAACTTTGAACATCTAGATTGCTGTCCTATAGTTAAATATAAAATATGTTAACCCTGAAGATCTAGATGTTACGTTTAAACATCCATTTTTCTCCGTGTATCTGGAGCGATTGCTAGAGAGATGGATTAGAGATCCCTGTCGTAGTGGTTTTGTGGAATAAGCATGTTTTTTGCGTAAGAAAAACGCGATATTTTGATTGATTTAAAAATCTATCCCCTTTCCTCAAAAATACCTTACTTATCCGTACCATAAACATTCCTTGATACCAGTAGTATAAGAAGACCAGAACCGAACGAGTGACACTTACCCCGAAAGGAATTTGACTTAATGGTATCATAATAATAAGAAGAAAAGAAGGATACTAATTATTATTATTAATAATAATAATGAGTAGGGATGTGGCGACCCCATCGCCCGAGAGCTCCGGCTCTTGCAGTCAGCCACGTTGCTTTGGGCTAACTCCCCAATGCAATGAATTATGCGGTTACGACACCAGTATCGCGCAGTGCCACCCACAATAGGCCTCTCTCGGATGGAGGCCATGGTTCAGTTGGGAGTGGCAATAGGACCGAACCGAGGCGACGACCAGGCAATGGCCCCGGACAAACGCGAGAACATCGATTTAAATGGTCAGACCAACTCAGGAGAGACATCCTTACCTGTTGGCAAAGAAGCTCACCGGCGCGAAGAGGATTCATGCAGAGGTTACATGACCGTTGGGTCAATATGCACCCGGAATATGCTCATCAAACGCCTCAGTATTTAAGAGATCAGGTATCCTTTTTGCGAAAAAACGGATATGAAGCTCTTTGTCAACAAGAAGAAGAGCAACATCCTCCATCGAACATTCCACCCGTTCCAGCAAGACCACCTTTGCAGATAGCCGATAATGCTAACATGAGAAATAGGAGATCTATCTACCAAAAAGTCTTTCTCAGGATGAACAAATTAGCTGAAGCTAATACTGCTCTCCCCGATTTGCTCCCCGAAGATGTTTATCTCTGGAATCTGAACTGCGTTGTTTACGAGAAGGCGGTGTCCTTGCTTAGCGACAGTAGAAGTAACGAAACTTCAGTACGTCTGAGTAAGACTCGCGAGCGTATTGCACAGCTTCAATTCAAAATTGAAACGGCGAGACGGCATGCATCAAATATTCAGTGCGTGATTAGCTACATAACATTAAATAAAAAATTCACTCCAAAAGTTAGGGCACTTGCTCGAAACTTGAGGAAAGCAAATCACACGCTGAACAAGTGTAAACTGTTGACCATCAACCAGCACTGGACGCAAAAAATAAGATTTCTTTCAACAGCGAAACAGCGTCTTGAACGGCGAGTAAAGTGGATTCAGGAAAATTCCACCTTTTCTACTCATCCTTCCCGTCTGTTCAATAAAACGTCACGTGCCGTTAAAAATCCGCCTAGTCGGGAAGAGATTCAAGTCTTCTGGGAACAAGTATATGGAGATACTTATCAGCTAAATGAAGACGCTTCAGATATATCACTCTTTCGTAACTTTTGCCAAAGGCAAAGGTTACAAGGTCCAGAGGAAGAGTGTCCACTAATTACTGCTGAAGAAGTGAAGAAAGTTATCGCTAGAACTAAGAACTTTTCAGCGCCCGGGCCAGATAAAATCAACAACTTTTGGTGGAAGAAGTTTACTTCTACGCACCAACATCTAGCTCGTATATTTACTACTTTCATAAACGGAGAACAACCAGTCCCGCAGTGGCTAGTGGAAGGACGCACGGTATTGATTCCTAAGACTGGAGATTTGTCAAGTCCAAAGAACTGCAGGCCCATAGCTTGTTTAAACACCAGCTACAAGCTATTCACTGGCATCCTCAAAGAGAGGATATTAACATCTATCGAGCCGGTTTGGAGTGCAATAGTTGAACAACGTGGATGCAATAGAGGTCTGGCAGGTTGCAGGGAGAACCTGTTAATAGACAGGTGTATCACCCAGGACTCGATCAGGTATCGACGCAATCTGTCCATGGCTTGCATTGACTACCGTAAGGCATTCGATAACACGAACCATGAGCTACTTATTAAGCTCACTGAATGCATGGAGGTGCATCCAAAAATAGTGAGATGCATAAAAGAGCTTATGCTCTTGTGGCGGACAAGATTTGTCATAACATCTGACAAAAGACAAGTGACTACAAGCTATATCACATATAAGAGGGGAGTCTTCCAAGGAGACTCTCTAAGTCCGATACTTTTCTGCATCTCCCTCTTGCCTCTATCTATTGTGCTCCGAGGCAAAAGCTCTGGATACCTATGTGGCCCGCCGAACAAAAGAGAACATAAGGTCAACCACCTTTTATACATGGACGACCTTAAACTCTTTGCTTCCTCGAAAGAGGACCTTAACATGCTTGTGGCGATTGTAAATAGGTACTCTAAAGCGATGGCCATAAGCTTTGGACTGGACAAGTGTGTGCGTCCACCTACACCAAGGAGGACTTGAAACTACATCATCGCGTGACAATCAGGATGTTCAACTCAAAAGCGGAAATACCATTCAACATCTTGGTAATGGAGAAAAATATACATATCTTGGAATACCGCAAGCCGAAACTTAAAATGTGCGTGTGTTAAAAACGGCCCATGAAAAAGGGTGTCGCCAAATTCTCAGAAAAATTTGGGCTTCGGAATTATCTGGGAGGAATAAGATCCAAGCGACCAATATGCTGGTCGTTCCTATACTGCTCTACACGCTTGTTGCAGTAAAATGGAATACCGATGAGTTGAAGCAACTTGACCGAAGCACACGCAAGATGATGACTATCCATTTAAGTCATCATCCTTGATATTCCAGAACCTATTAAAACCCTCCATGCACCCACACCTCATCCTATGTCCCTTGGCATAATCTAACCATAATTCCCATTAAACCTTGACCCTCTTATTCTCTCCCCCACTTCTGTCTTCTCTCACTCCATGCCATTCTTCTTCAACACCTCATATACATTTCTCCCCTCCTCATGCATCCTTCTCACTTCATCCCTCTGCATCCCATTCCCTCTAAAATACCATAATTTTTTTTTCTCTCAACCTCTTTCAACTTTCAATCTTTCTCTCTCCTCCCCTGTTCTGCTTCTTCCACCAACCCTCCCTAACCAGCTTACTTTCCCCCTCTTCAAAAAATTGTTCCTCTCACTTGCACACCCTCTATCCACCCTCCTGGAAATCCCTCTCCCTCCATACTTTCTTCATTACCTCCTTTAGCCTCTCCTTGACCTCTTCTGTACTAAACAGCCACGCTTCGGTCTCTACCCCGTCCAGCCCTGCTACTTTTGACCTTCTTAACTTGCTTATCTGTTTCTCTATCTCCTCGTCAATTAACTCCTCTATTTCTGCCTCCCTCGTTGTTCCAATTCCATAATCTCTCTTCCGTGAATCTGAGCCGTAAAGCGATTCTTTAAAAAACTTCCTTCACTTCTCACTCCCTATCTTCTCGCTTATCCACGCTCTATGCTTCCTAAACCTATTTTTTATTTTCTACACGCCTTCCTCTGTCTTAACACTTCCGAACTACCCTTCCAGATCTTTCTCCTTTTCGTGTTCCTTCTTCTCACACATCAATCTAAACCCTTTCCTCATTTACACGTACACCTCCCTTTTCGCAGTTCCCTCTTTTCACTTCTTGTACATCCTCTTCGCCTTCCTTTTCATCTTTTTACATTCCCTATCACACTACGACTTCACCATTCCTTTCTTCTCCATTCTGAATACCTTCTTTTGCACACACCCTTTTACTTTCTCTTTAAAATCCTCCCATATCTCTTCTACCGACTCCCCTTCAAAGCGTACCTTCCCTAACTGCTCCTGATACTTCTCTATCGCCTCCCTCGTCCAGCTCACCGCCTCCCTCGTCCACACTTCTTTCCCACATAACCTTCCGCTGTTCTCCTCCCTTATCAACAACCCTAATGACTAAAGGTCTGATTCTACCTTCCCTTACACTGCGAATCTACCAGTACCAGTACTACCACACCCTTCCCTCTTTCGCCTAACAAGTCGTCCGCCCTTTCTGAAAGTTATGTTATGTTATCAAGTTATGTATTCCACGAATTTCTGCTGTAGGCTGGTGCCTGTCTTAATATACAACACAAACCAACCATGACTCTTTCGGTTCTATTTCTGTCCCTAAACTTCTCCAACATTCCACAAGGAATAGTAGAAATAATAAAGAAGCCTCGGAATGGATTGAAACTTTGGTTAACGAAAGGCATGCATCAAGTAAAGGTAGAGGTAAAGTTTCAGGCGCAGAATGAAGACTGGGTGTTTGGAATGCTAGAGGTTTGAATAATTTGAAGAAAAGAGAATTACGAGAAACTATGCGCGTAAGGAAGCTAGATATTTTATGTACACCTGAAACAAATAAAAAGGGATGTGACAGTACAAGTATAGCACACGCAGAGTGAGAGAACAGACTCGAACTTTGGTCAGGAATAGATGGCGAATAACATGGTAGTCAAGGGGTCGGTCTGATTATGAATGAGAGAAAAAAACAGCATGTCAAGAAGTATGGATTTGTATCTCCCTGATTGTTGTGGGTTAGAATGAAAGTGGAAATCAGAAGACTATTTGTCATACCGAGCTACGCCCCAGTTGATGATGCAATGAGTGAATCATTCTACTAAGAAATATAAATGGAAGGGTTGGAGTCCAACGTTAGGGTACGGAAAGGGTGCTTTGTAATTTTGGTACACTTGGTGCAGAGAAGATAGCCATAGTGTAAGTGAGTATGTTGTTGCGGATGAAAGACTCACAGAGCTAGTAAAAGAAACAAGGGTTATAATGGGTGCTGAAGGTAATACGGATCACTACCTTCCAGGGCCGGCAAAACGCGTTGAGCCCATGTGGGAAGTTTTTCTGGCCGTGGGAGTGGGCAGGAGGAGGGGAAAGGTCTTTGTAATTATTATCTTCATTTTGTTCGAATTTTTAGGTGGGGAATTACCCACCTTCAGAAATTTCAAGTGGGTAGTACTGCCCACCGTACATAGGGCTTCCGCCAGCCTTGCTACCTTCTAGTCTCAAAAATGAATTTAGATCAAGAATGGAGAAGAAAGAGAGCCAAAAAGACGAAACAGACGTAAATCGAGATTGAGAATTTACGGAAAAGGGAAGTGCAACTAGATTTTTACAATAGGAAATACGAACGCATAGATAGGGCAACTATGCTCCATAATAACATCCTTAGGATTGAGACTGAAGTGTGTGGTACTGCGGTTGTAGAAAGAATGTCTGGTGACGCGTGTGAGATTGATAAAAACCGCATAGCCGTTCACGAAAAGAAGCAAGCGTATCTAATAAAGTTGATCATTACAGGCCTTAGCGATGATGAGCGAAATAGACTTAAAAATGATTATATATACAAAAACAAAAATGTAAAACTACTAGTTAAGGTAAGTAAGGGGAAAATCAAAGCGGAAGAAGAGAAGAAAATGCAAATAGATTTTGAAGGAAGCAAGAAACTGCTTTAGAGATTGGCCCTGATCATAATGAAAGGAAGTAGTAGTACAGAGTTTATCGGCATTGGAAATAGCAAAGGGTGAAATGGTTTATGATACAGATGCAATACTAGACGCTTTGAGAGACTCTGTTAAGGAATTATTTGGGGGTGAAGCTATAGGTCAACACAACTGCAACCTAGAACAGGATACGCTTGAAAACCCGGTTGAGAGAATCTGTGCCTCTGAGGTTAAAGATATAATTTATATCTTAAAAAATGGTTAGGCTGCTGGTGTAGATAGTATTAATGCTGAAATGCTTAAATACGGTGGCGACTATATACCTTACAGGCTGTGCTTATTGATAAATTTATGTATCAAGATAGGAAAAGTTCCTGATGACTGGAGAAAATCGATTATCGTACCAATATACAAAGGAAAGGAACTGGAAAGAAACTATACAAAGAACTGTAATAATGGCTGACGTATCAGCTTACTAAGTCTCGTAAGAAAAATTATTCAAAAATACTTATTTATATTTCAAGAAGTTATTCCGAGAATCCTTTTAACCCGCCGTCTACTGCTAACATTGCTATTTTACTTTAACCACATCATTCTTAATCAAATAAATCCAGAAAGATAAAAAAATGAACAAATTCAAGAGTAAATCGCGCAATACCTTTTAAAAACACTTGTTTGGTCCAAGAATAAAATATCAGTTTTGGGAGATCAAAAAAGGTTAATACTTTGACCAAAAAGACAAGATATATTTAAAACACATATTCGTGATCAGCACCTCAAAATACGTTATTATACGTGGTTTGAGCAAAGATGAAGACATCAGCACTTTTCGGAAGTTAAATCCAGATTTTAATTTTTTTTTGGAAGCATGCGATGAAGGCAAATGTTCTACTTGTTTGAGTAGGAATTGCCTGTGCGCACGTGAAACACACGCTATTTTTTGCAATAAGCGTCCGGAAAAACTATCAGTTTTTTTACACTTTTTCGCGAAATTTCTGATTCCGCATGGTGGTTTTCAGCCAAATTTGTGTAAAATTTTTTTTGAAGAATTTTTAAGAATATTTTTATTTTGTCGGTGTTTAAAGTTACATACCTCCATAGTGCACATGCCCATTGCGTTAATTCGAAAACAGATGTGTTCCAAAGTGCCCATGCGCCAATATTATCCTCGCACAGAATACTGAATTGAAGCACTTTGCACGTCATTAAGAGGCATGAAAGTCCTTACTTTTGATGCGGGTCTTGCAAAAAAGAATTTCCAAAATGTTTTCAACGATTTTCGTGAAAATACGGTATATTCATCAAAGTGAACAATTGCAAAACAATTAATATTACTATTGTCTAAAACCTATGTTTTAAATACTATGTAATGTAGAAGGTTTTTCACTATGCTAAAGAGTCGACCCTGATGTATTTTTTCCATTTTTTATTCGCATAACTCTTCCGTTTTATCTACATTATAGGTTCGACTTTATAACGAATAACTTATATTCTATCCCCTTGCGGTTATTGATCCTAATGTCAGTAAGCTGAGATATATCATAAATCGTGCTTCAAATCGTATCTCTTATTGTACTAAATCTCGCAACCATTATTTTCAATCTCTAAAATATGGGTATGAGTGCACTTCTCTCTTATTAAATTTAAAAGTTTTCAATAGTTTCAGCCAAAAACTGAATTGGCAATAATTTTAAATGATGAAACTTCGAAAACTCACCTAATATTGAAGAAGAGGATGTTAATTTTGTTGGTATTATGATCCAATTTTATTGGTTACGAAAATTTTTCCTTAATATACACACCTGGTCAAATACTAAGAACCTGAGTTACTTTACTATTATACTTGTAAAACTCTCAGTTCATACGTATTTGATCTAAAAGAAATTTCAATTAAAATTTTGTTAAAATTCAAATGGAAATGTATTAAGGGTATTCTTAAAAAAGGATTCATACTTAACACCTTTTTCATCATACCTCAATCGAAAATACGACTTTCGATGCCTGTGGAGCGGGTTGAAAATTCGATTGTCGACCCGCTCCACAGGCATCTCAAGTCGAATTTTCGATTATCGACATGATGAAAAATTGTATGCATAACTCGGGCCAAGGCCACGATTTGCCTTTCGACCCTCGTCACGCAATATGCTATTACGTATTGCTTATGTATGATCTCCCTTTCAAGCTCAAAAACCCTTCACTTGTACCATTTTGATTTTTTTTGTGACAATGGTGTCGCTACTTTCACTGTAGAGCATGATTTGAAATTTATTCGGCCTAATATTTTTTAATGAAAATAGGAGATAAAAGTTAGAAACTGAATAATTTAATCGTTAAATCACAGTGAAAGTAAAACTTTAAAAATAAAAATGTCTTTACTTCCTGATATATACTTTTGAATACAAAACATTTACTGTAACATAGGAGAAGTAGTTTCATCATTTATATTCTTCGAGAAGGCGGAGTTTCCGCATAATAAAGCAGGCTAAAGGACGACCGTGATACAATGGGCGTCCAGTTCCGCGTAGGAACTGCGTTTGCAACGTCTCTGACTTCCGTAGGACATTTCGTTTTCTTCCGGTTCCGGTGTTATAACGAAGTATATGAACCCGAGTTTTGCGAATGTATTCGCAATAGACGCAGTTTGTGCTCTATTTGTTTTAATCGACTAATTTTTATTTTACAGTACATCCCAAAGATTTTTTCTGAGAACTACAATAAAACTTAATATTCGTAAATGTGGCTGCATTAATTATATGAATATTATTATTTCTAAATAGTATGCGCGTATTTTGCGCAAAAGAAATGAAATAATTGTGAGAGCATTTTTTTTTAAATATTGAAAATTTCAATTAACAAAAAAAAAATTAAATGAAACACCTTTTTTACTTAGTGATTCTTAAAAATGTAATGTACAGTAAAAACAGTTCTACACAATTTTTGTAAAGCTGTAACTACTGTTGTATCTACAAAGGGCTATATATGCCTTTAGTCCAAAAGGTTATTAACAACTTTTATTGCTGGACTTTTTCTGTAGAATTTCCTCTTCGGATGATATTCGAATATTTTTGATATGCAATTTAAAAAATCGTGGGAGCGCTTTAAAAAAAACTAGTTCTAGTTTTATTTTTTAATTGCAAGGTTTTAAATATAATAGGCTGCTTTCTGCTCAAAAGCTAGATGAAAAAATATGATGAAATTATATTTCAAAATGAGAACTGTATTTATAATCAATAAAATCGATGTGAACGAGAGAAATGAGCTAACGTTAGATGTTTTACTGCATTTTTATTGGTTAACTCTGAAAATTGAATATAGCAATGTAAAACTCCGCGAAATTTGAAAATATAAAATGGGAAAAAAACTACCATGAAATAAAGATAAAATGACTAAAATAATTACATGCTTGACGTAATAGAATTATATACGAAAATTAATTTACGTTAGTCAGATTAATTTTAGATAATTACACGAAAAAGAAAATACAATATTTTAATTATGATTCACAAGAAGAGAGAGAGAAAGCAAGTGCGCGCGTTTGTGTGTGCAGTGTCCGCAGTGATGCCAATTGTGGGGGCCGCGCGCTGGTTGGCTGCAGTTGGCACGCAATTCAAAATAGGTATTAGAAACAATTCTTGTGACTAAAATAAATAATTATCATAAAATGCACAAGAATGTATATTAATTGTATTTGTCAAAAAAATTTGGTGAAATATTAGAATTTTCACCCAACTTTTTGTGATGTTAAATTTTGACAGGCAGTAGAGCGGGCGAAATCGCTTATCTCACCTGGATAACACTGCACCGTGAAAATACTTATCCATTTTCATTCAAAAGGATACAATTTCCATTCAAAGTAACATTTGCAATGAGAAATACTTATCCATTTTCATTCAAAAGGATACAGTTTTCAGTCAAAGTAGCATTTGCAATGACAATCAACAAATCACAAGGTCAAACTTTCGATCGAATTCGAATTGATCTGAAAAAAGATGTTTTCAATCACGGACAGCTGTACGTAGCTTTTTCGAGATCGAGCTCTTCGGATTCATTCAGCGTTTACTCACGGGGGGGGGGGGTAAAGTCTAGAGGGTAAAAAAAGCGTTTTTTCAGCAATTTTGTCTGAAGCAACGGTAAAAGTTATTCGTTTGGCGACTTTTGTACATATTTAAGTAAAATGTAAAGAACATTTCATGGAATTTTGGTAAAAAAATATAAAAAATTGAGCCCTTGCTAAGAGATTTTCCGTGACGCCTTTGGAAAAAGATGCTTTGCGGTGCACAGAATAACTTCTCAACGGATCATCGGAAATAAAAAACATTCGATAACTTAAATGAATGCCTATAACACAACGGTCTGTTTACATTTTTTTACGGTTTTGGCGGTCAAAAAACTGAAAAATTCGATTTTTTGCCTAAAAAATCCGCCATTTTGTTTCTGTAAAATCGCACACACAAAAAATCGATCAACAAGACCGTTGTGTTCTTGCGATATATCTGTGAAAAGTGTATACCAAATTTGGTGAAGATCGGTGCAATAGTTTTTAAGACAGATTGTCCACCGACTTAAAAAATGTAGTTTTGAGAAAAACACGTTTGAAGTTTTAGGCACGGAAAAAGTTCAGCTAATTTTTTTTTTACTTACACTGAATCATCGATTCCAGCTCCAAAACAGAATACGAAAACGGACTAAAGAAAAAAACGAAAGAGAGACAGAAAATAGCCTTTGACCACCGCCTTTGACGTTGACCACTATCTGCGTGTAGTAGCGCCGCCATATAAAATGACAAGAAAATCAGAAATTATGTTTTTCAAGAGATTTTTGCCTAATTAGAAAACTCCGTGTCTCAATATATTCGAAAAGTTTGATATAATATAATATATGAATATAATGAAATGTCTACCATAGACTAAAATTAAATTTATATTCGAGATGGAAATAATTAGGTTTGATATTTTCAATAAGTATTTAGCCTTAGAAATGGAGCTTTATTTAAATAATATATGCTTCTAATTAGATTCATTTTGTATTTGCATATTTTCAACAGGTGGCATATTGCTTCTAATTTATCTAGATTTTATGAATAATTCAATTCAAAAATTCATTAAAAAATATTTTAATCAATCTTAATTCACATTTGAATGGATTTAAATTTGAGTATTCTTAAGTAACAGAATAATAGAATTTCCGAGCGCGTAGCGCGCGCTATGTTATAATGAATGTTTAAATGAAATGATAATAAACTGTATAAATGAAAACTGCACGATATACGCAGTAAAATGACGAAATAATATGTAATAATGTAAATGATCATAAAAATAAAATAGAATCAATTTTCAGGCAAGTTGAGTAGATAAAATTATACTAAATTAAACACACAACGATTTAGTATGAGATTGTCATTCGCTCCGGTGTTTACTTCAACGGAGAAGACATATGGATATCGGTTTGGTCATCTGGAAAAGTGGCCCACCTCAAATATGAGGAAGCGAATATATGGACTGGTTATCGTCCGATTTCGAACCCAATCTACCCTTTGATCATGAAAAGAACAAATGAAATGGGACACCATAAAATTGGCTGAGAATTCCGGTCAAAGTGACACAAATATTCAATATTGGAAAACAACGCAGCGCTGCCAACCGGCAGAAACTATGCGGGTTTTTATTTACAGATTCATAAGTATTAGGCTGATTCATTTTATAAAAAAAAAAAACAATATTTTTAAATCTGAACTGTACCTTTTTCATGAACCAATTTTTTATCTTCAAAAATTCAAAATCGGATATGATTCGAAGGTCTCCTATTTGAGTTTTACTACGTTATTGTTTTATTTCCTCAATGTGTTGAAAATGGAGGTATTAAATTATGATACATATAGAATTATCCCCTTTTACATTGCCCTCATTGTACATTATTCAATAAAAATTTTTGAGGAAAATAATTTTATCTTACGTGTTTCATATTTTTCTATACGAACTAAATTTACAATGATTTACAATGATGGTAATGTAAAACAGGATAATTTTATATGTAACAAAATTTATTACATGCATTTTTAAGACATTGATGACATGAAAACAACAAAAGAGCAAAGCTTCAATAGTGGACCTCTAAATACGTATATCCGATGTTTATTTTTTTAAATAACTGGAACTTGAAATTATGGCGTCCCAGTTTATTTCCTGCCGCGAATTGATGGCCTCGGAATGTGGTGATGTGCGGTGCAAGGGAAGCTTGCTCAGTGAAGGGTGACAAACAAGCAGGAATGCCGCACTCTCCGAGCGTTAGTTACAGCAGTTTACGTCATCCGCTCAAATCCCTAGTAGAAATGTCCGTAGTATGCCGGAATTCACCACCGGCAGAGTACTGATTCAGTACTGACAGCCAGTACTGACCTCCGGAATCCTGCCAGTACTGGCAGAACGTTGGTCTGAAGACCGAATCAGTACCAGTTCGGTGGTAAATAAAAATTCTTATTTGTTAAAGAAATTCTTAAAAATGCTACTAGAATGTTTTCGAAGGATGAAAAATATCAAATCGTGGACAAGATTTTTTTTTCACTCAAAAATTGTTTGAAGTCCCTACATAAAAAAGCATGTTAAGAGTTCTAGAAAATCAAACTCTAAAAATAAAAATTATTAAAATGTTCTAAATATATATATATATATATATATATATATATATAATTTATGGTAAAATATTTTTTAATCCCACTTTCTAAAGATCAAATCAACGCGCGTCAACATAAGAGACCCGTGCGGAAAATGTCTTTTTTAGCCTTATTTGAAAAAAGGCTACTACCAGGCCCTGATAAGGTTGCCTGATTTAAAAATGTATATAACGGCCCTGATCAGGTCCAAATACGGCCCGGATAGGCTAGCCTTATTTTTAATTAAGGCAATCTGATAAAAGGCCGTATTTACGACCCTGATCAGGTAAGAATAAGGCCCGGATAGATTGCCCTTTTTATTCAGTAACGCAGTTTATTGAAACTTTTCATAATAATGATAATGATTAATAGTCGCTTTCGTAAAAAAAGGAGAAAATACATTAATTCATGTTGATTTTTTTTCATCTAGTATATTAGATTTTTTTACAATAGTTTAACAATAATCTACGGTGCTCTGCTACGTAAAATGCTTGAAATAATAATATTGAAATTTCATCGCATTATTAATCACTATAAATAATAATTAATCAAATTCTGATATCGTAAATTATTTATTATGTATTATGTTGAACAATAATTTTTATTCTAGCTTTAATAAATAAGTTCGTATATTCATATATCTAACTATCATAATGGTATGAACGATGAACCGCGATTCATGGATAAAAGATCTGACACAAAAAGATTTGATTTAAAATTTGAAGATTTGAATCTTACCGCCTTGGGCAAAAGTTCGGCTGTGGTGCGCCAGGGCGCGCAACGATTTGCCTCTCTCGCAGTCGAAACGGCGCGCCGAGTGTTTAAGACAGGAGTCGAGGCGTCGAAAATCATACTTACTTGGCATAAATGCTACCGTGATCAACAAGATGGTTACTGCAGGGCGACGCTCTTCTATTGCACTATGGTCGAGCTGACCCTTGCTGCTGCGAGATATCCGAATGTGGATATCTCGGACGTATAATTTTTGTTAGTCGCGACTGTGTACGCGGGCTGTACGGATACGGTAAATTGTATAGTACTTGACAGAATTAAAAATGATTTTAATATACATTATTGTATGTTAATAATATGTATTTTAATAAAACTTCACATTATATCCCATTTAACTCCCTGATTATTCCTACGATATCCCTGGGACAATACAGAACACAATTAGAATCAAATGGGATATCGCGCAATATTCTATTGCTATAAGGAGCTATTTATATGCCAGTAGTGTGCCAGTACTGTGCCAGTACTGATAGTCAGTACTGAGTCAGTACTGGACAAGCTCCGAAAATCAGTACTGGACAGCGTTACAAGCCAGTACTGGCCCAGTACTGGGAGTCAGTACTGCCAGACCGGCAGTCAGTACTGGGTCAGTACTGCGCCGTTCGTACATTTCTACTAGGGATCCAATAGAAATTATGATTCACGCATTACTGCCTGCTTACGTTTAAAGTTTCTGGATTCATGTCCAAGGCTACTGCGAGCAATGCCCAAAACCGATCATAACTCCGAGTTTCATTGTAGTCGAATAAAAAGTTAGAAATTAGGCTAGTGTGCGTGTTCAGATTTTAAAATATTTTTTTTTTTAATAACCCTAATAATTATATGCCAAATCATACATATTAGAAATTACCAGTCTTTTACTACACATACCTCCACGAATATCACCGAATGCCTAAAACATCGCGTTATAAAAAATCTGCCCGCTTCGCGGGCACATTCTCATCGCGCGCTTTGCGCGCGGCTCGCAAGTTTGAGCGCGCCTAGGGCGCGCAACTGTTGGATCTCGCGCTTCGCGCTCGATCATATATTTATCTCGCGCTTCGCGCTCGATTATGTATTCACCTCGCGCTACGCGCTCGGGCGTATCTACATCGCGCTTTACGCTCGGTTGCTCTAGATTTTTCAACTTCGTGTTCGACTTCGATGAAAAGAAAAAGTTTGTTTGCAAATATTATAAAATTATCAAAACCTCTACATATTAAGTGATTGTTAAATTTGTTTTTATTTTAGACTGAAAAGGAACTTCATTTACTCAAGGTTCTATCGACCTTAAGGAACACATTCTCATCCAGACACTCGCGCGTCGCGCTCGATATTTGATTTGAAAATCATTTGAACCTTGCGTTCCACGCTCGGTTCTGTGCATTTGATTTTTCTATTTTCAATGCTGTTTTTTACGAATAAAACAAAAACTACGCGTCATATCAAAAAGTGAATGATAAGAAATTTGTAGATATTTTTTGGGTGCACAATTTTGGTAAAATGATCTTTTCTCGTATCTTGCATAGTTTCACAGCAAAATGGAATTTTTGATTATTTTTTTGTGCGATCAAAATTAGAATTTTTTATTTTTCAAAAAATTCAAAAAGCTGTTATGAAAATATTATAGGACGTTCAAAAGGCAACGTTTTTCTCCTTTTGACTTTTTTTCATATCGTGCGTTTTTCGGCTTAAAATGTACATTTTCGTTTGTTTTTTGGAATTTTGAAAATGCTATAACTCCAGTAATTTTTGTTTTATCACGAAAAGTCATGAGAATATTTTGTTCGTCATTTTGCGTACTACTAATAACCATACATAGAATTTTTAAATCTTCAAAAAAAGTGGTCTCAAAAATTTTCAAAATGTGCTCACTTTTTGAATTTTCATCCAAAATAGCTGGTTAACGAACTCGTTCTCTATTTTTCGGCCATAAAAAAGTGTGCCAAAGCTCAATCAAATCTGATCATTTTTTCGAAAGTTATCGTGGCTACAGACAGACAGACAGACAGACTACAGACAGACAGACACCTTGGTAAAAACCGTTTTTTCTGGCTCAGGGGGTCTCAAAACGTGGAGATTTGATGAAAACCGACTATGTCAAATTTTACATAAAACCAATACCTTCTCATTAGAATGAGAATGTAAAAAGTGCTTAATACGAGCGAACTTGATCGTCTGATCACTCGCATGTAGCTTCATTTCTTTCGACAGTTCCCAGACAACCCGTTACTAATGTAAAAAGTTCCAAAGTAATCACACGTTATGAGAGGAATTGTGACTTGTATGTTACTACCCTAGCGGGTAACGAGATAATCGCCGTCAGACTAGTAACATGGTGGTAACGTGGTAACAACTTGACGAAAAAATTGTGCGCATGTGCAAGAAGTAAGCATTCATTGGCTCTATGATTTCCCGCTCAATTAAAGAGTGCAAGCTTAAATGGCTTTGACGTTAATTTTGCAATAAAAAAGCATGTTACATTTTTGCTTCTAGTGCATACGTTTTATAAATTATAATTGATAGTGGAATTATCTAAATGACACAGGAAAAGTGTTTGTTTTCAAAATTGGTACATAATGTGTATAGGATTCACTATTTTAATAATTTACAATTAATATTTATTATTTACAAATTTGAAAGTTAAAATTTAAAAAAATGCAATCCTTATAGAAACAAGTAAGAGTTTTTTTTAATTAATTAATTTTTAATATCGATGAGCCACTACAAGCAATATATAACAAATATTTTCTAAAGGATTTAAACGGCGAATTTTTTATAATAATTCAATAGTTAATTGAACAACGAAATATTGCGAAAACCTTAATTGTTATCTTATAAAATTAACTTCTTACATTATTTGATTATGTCGTACCGACTGGAACAGATGGACCATCTGGTTACTGAATTATTTTATAAAAATCTTACGAAAAATAAGTCGAAGGTGATAATCAATTTTGTAAGAAGATATTTGAAAAATGACGAAAACTAATGGCGAAATATTATTAAATTTATAATTTGTAGGAATTGCTTTCATCTTTAGCTTGGGCTTATTTTTTGTATAACTTTTATAGGTTTACAGCAATTGTGTACAAAACTGTGATCTTTGACATTATGGAAGTCAAGAGAACTTAAACGATCTTTGAGAAATCGGTGATCTCTTATCAATAAAAAATTCCTAATGCGGTAAGTACTGATGATAATATACCTACGTATAAAATTACAGAATTTTACCAATGTTTAAGCACGTTGAAATAATCGTTCGATTTAACTCTACTAGAAAAAGGCTGAACAATGTCATTTCTGAAAGCACAAAATGTTGAGTCTAAATAATTTAAAATCGCTTTCGGTTTTCAAAATTAAAATATTGTATGATAATAAAAGTTGTAGATATAATAATTCTTTAATTTTGGAAATCAACAAGTATCTACGTTAAACAATACCATATTTTCAAATAAAACTGGTTTCAATTTTTAATAAGTGTGATTTCTAAAAGTGCAAAATATGGAATCTGAATAACTTACAACAGAAAGATTCAAAACTGAAATATTGTAGACTAAAACTCCTTCAAAATGGAAAATTTGTAATGTTAAGACTTTAGAATTGGATAAAGACTTCTAAAATACAAAAATTAAAAGTTGTTGACACATAAATCTTCAAAAATTTAGAAATTGACAAGTTCCTAAGTTAAATAATATCAACTTTTTTTATTAAACTGGTTTCAATATGTTAATTTTTGTAATTGAACACCTTCATTTCAAATCTAGTCTATGATATTTTACAACTTTTTTCAATTATTGAGATTCAATTAGTATAATAAGTATAATTTTCAAAAGGAGAATATTTTGCATTTGAATAATTTATAATCGGAAGATAAAAAATTAACATATTGTGCTAAAAATTCTTTAAAATGGAAAATTTCAAATATTTTGGCTTAAAAATTTGAAAAACACCTCTAAACTACAAGAAAAAAAGTTCTAACATAATAATCTCAAAATTTTGGAAATTGCGAAGTTCCTGAATTGAACATTAACTTTTTAAATTAAACTGGTTTCGAATTGCAAATGTTTGAAATTACACTTTCATTTCAAATCAGTTGAAATAAAATTAAGTCAATTTTTGAATTTGAGAAACATAATAATTTTAAATAATTTTTCTAATCTTTAATATTTTATAACCTTTTTTTCAGTTAGTGTGATAGAATTAGTTGATTAAAATTAGTGTAATAAGTGTAAATTCTAAAAGCTGAAAATTTTGAATCTGATTAATTTAAAATCGAAAGATTCAAAACTTATTGCAGACTAAAAGTTCTTAAAAAAATAAACTTGATTTCTGAATGTTTGTAAACACTATTGATAAAAATGAAATTCTCATTGTAAATGACCTATTAAAATTGAAAAATAATTCTGTTCTTAACATTTTGCCACCTCGCTATAATTTGTAAACGGTTACCGGTCGGTACCAGTAACCAACAAATTACCGGTACTGATAATAAGGTACCTGAGAAAATTTAAAATGTTTTGGGTTTTATTTAAAAATATGAACTTTAAGTCTTAAATATTTCAAAATATTTTGTAAAAGAATTTGGAAAATATTAGAACAATTTTTCTACTTTTGCAGGTTTTTCAATTTTTTTAAGGAAAAATAATTTTTTGCCAAAGATATTCAGAAGTTTTGATAAGATTAGAAAATAATTTGAATTTTGAGAATACTGAAAGGTTAAAATAGGATAAAATTATAGAAAAATTTCAAATAATTCATTATTTGTTCAAATTAATTCTCAGAGAATATTTAAAAAGATTTCAAAACATTTTAGAAGATTTCCCAAATTATCAAAAAAGCATCAGAATGATTTGAAGACAATTTTTAAAATTTTGCAGAATTAACAAAATTTTAATCATTTTAAAAGATATTTAGAAGGTGAAGAAGTATTGATAAGACTGAAAAATAATTCACAATTTAAAAAGATTTGTAAAAGATTTTGAAAAAAATTAGAAGATTTTTGAAATTTTTAAAAGGTTTTAAAAGAATAAAAATACTTTCTGAAGATTCCCGAAAAAATAGAAATAATTTTTCAATTTTAAAAATTAATCTTTAAGGAAAATTTCAACAGATTTCAGAAGAATTCTGAAAATTTCGAAAAAATATAGAAGATTTTTAAGCCATTTTTTTTTTATTTTGAAAGATTATTCCAAATTATCAGAAAAATTTGTGTCAAATTAAAATACAATTAGGAATTTTAGAACTTCTAAAAGTTCCACATATCTTTTATACGGACTCGAGTTTGTCCTAAAATCTTGTAAAATCCTGCACAAAAAAATTTTTTTCAACAATTTTCTAGATTGTTTTTCAACATATCTGAAATCATCAAAAATTTGTTTTAATTTTCTCAAGAATCTCAGGAAAATTATATTTATTACTTAATTTCAAAAACAAACTGATAATACTTATTTCCTTGTTATCTTTTGCATGGGCAATAAAATTACAAAACTCGAACACTTAAAGCTAAAAATGTTCTCATTTGAACTAATAAAAACTTGAACGAACTCTTGAATTTTAAATATTTGAAATTGAAGTTTAAACATTTGTTTATATAAACGCTCAATAATTTACACGTATAAAATAAAATCTATTAACACTTTTTAATTAAACAATTTTTAATTAATTGCAGTTATATGCCAACGGCCATACCACGCTGAAAAACCAAGTTCTCGTCAGATCACTGAAGTTAAGCAGCGTTGGACGCGGTTAGTACTTGGATGGGTGACCATTCAAGAATACTGACATGAGTGCTGTTGGCACATCGTGGGTGTGGTGAGCCCACACTTGTAGTTATTTATAACTACAAGACAAACCTAGAAACACTACCCGAATCGGGTTTTGTCACGCCTACCCTGAAAGGGAAATGG
>CAKNYM010051483.1:30370-61493 GCA_932195095.1 Andricus curvator
CAGGGCTGACCTGAAACTGAAGTTTCAGGTCATGTTGTTCTTAGGTCTGTATTCTCTACGATGCCTGTGATTGGCCAGAGTGCCCCCTGGTGTGGGCTGGTTGAACTTGATTGGCCAATCAAGTCTTTTTTTTTTTTTTTTTAAACTTTTTTGTTGAAATTTAATCTTTTCTGGTTTAAAAGTCCACTGTTTTCTAAAACATCTGATATTTTGTTTGAAAACTCATCTCTTGTGGTAGAAAATTAATCTTTTTTGATTAAAAATTCTACTACTTTGTTGAAAATTAACCTGTTTTAGTTAAGGATTCAACTATTTTGTCGAAAATTCGTTTTCATTGGTTGCATTTACCTGTTTTTTATTTAAAACAAAAATATTTTTTGGTTGAAAATTCATCTACTTGGTTAAAATTTAAACTACTTGGTTGAAAATTCATTTTATTGGTCGAAATTCATCATTTCAGTTAAAAATTCATCTCTTTGGTTGAAAAATTAACTATTTTGTTGAAATTTCGTCTTTTTTTTGATTGAATATTATTCAATGAACTATTTTGTTAAAAATTTTTTTTGTTATGAGAATTGATCGTTTTAATCGAAATTTATCTATTCCCCTTCTCGTTGAAAATTCAACCATTTGTATAAAAATTAATGTATTTTGTTGAAAATTCGACCGTACGTGGTTGAAAGTTGAACAACTGTGTTAAAATTTCATTTTGTTGTTGTTGAAGATTCATCATAGCAGTTGAAAATTCATATCTGGTTGAAAATTGAGTATTTTGTTGAAAATTCGTTGATCCCAAATTTAAAAAAAAATGCTTAAAAAGTTCACTGTAGATTAGAATTTTATTACAATGTTGGCAGAAAAATGTATTACTGTACGAGGATTTTTTATTGTCGCTAAAACAAATGAATGAAATCCCACCTACTTTGTGTGTAAAAATTCCGCTGATTATATATGAGTATTAATATTTTTTTTATTTATGTTTAAGGTATTTAAGGTTGCAAAATCAAATACAAAAAGCATAACATTCATAAAAAGAAGCCTTTTTTAATAAAAGGAATTAGTTTAATAAATAATTATGTTTGATAAAAAAAAATTGATATTGAGAGGGGGAAAAAAACAAAAAAAAATTGGCGGGCCTATTATTGTATTTTAATAATAAACGTAAGTGTGGCAACATAATAATAATAAATTATATAATACAGGCCCAAAAAATGTTTTCTGTTTTTTATCAAACAAATTTGTTAAACTAATTCATTGAATGAATTAATGATATCGTTAACATATATAAAAAAATATTCATGTACTTGGTGGAATTTTTTTTACTTTTTTGAATAAATTTTTACGTTCTCACATTTTCAGGAGTGAATGCTGCCAGTGTGAATGCGAAAGCATCGCCGCCGGTGAAAAACCCTCCGAAGGATCCAAAAATGTTCTCAAATACCAAGACCATCGATCCAGCTTGGCTGGCACAAACAAAAATGGAAACTGCCAATATGGTAAACGCTCATAAGCTTTTGGTTAGTGTTTTTGTATATTATTTGCTACGAACGCATACTTTAAACTTCAAAGTGTCCAGGTTCTCCAAAAGTATCTTACTAAAAAAATTAATTTTCCTCAGGCCTCACAGGCTTATTCCGTTTCGTGAAAAAGTTTTCTTCCTTTAAAAGTTCCTTTACTTCTACAAACTGTGAGGCCTGTTTTTGTATTATTAGTTTAGTTTTATTAATGTATAAATGATGCTGCTTCAATTGTCCATTATTGCCCTTTAACAAAAAAAGTCGTAACTACTTTTCATATAAACAATACCAGGTTTATTTTATTTTCATAGACGTATGTCCCAGCAATTTTTTCATTGAAAGGTGAGGAAATCCATCTCTTTCTCACTTTTTAATGAAAAAATTGAAGTTGGGACATATGTCTATGAAAAATAATATATTTTGTTTCTTATAATTGATAGGTAGTCACCGCTTTTATTTTTTGCACAGTAGAATGATTTGCTAGAAAATTGCTCCAGCTATTCGTAGAATATAAGGAGCCGTCCATAAACTACGTTTATGAAACCTCTTTTTTCCCCCTGCTTTCAAGAAAGTACATTCTTTTTGGTTGACAAGTCTACCAGATTATATTTCTGGTTCGGAATTCATCTCGTTTAGTTAAAAAAATCTACTACTTGGTTGAAAGTTGAACTGCTTTGTTAAAAAATTAATTTTTTTTCGTTGAAGCTTCATCTGTTTGGTTAAAAATTTAAGTAATTCATTGAAAATTCATTTCTTTTTTGGTTGAAAAAACGAAATTTGTAACCGAAAATGTAACTATTACATTTTTTATTTAAAATGTATTATTTTTAGTTAAAAATTCATGTCGTTTTTTTTAATTCGTCTTTTTTTTATAAAAAATTTATAGATCTTTATAAGTAATTATAATTGATGTTAGTTTTTCTCTCTACGTGGTCTTAAATCCATATTTTTTAAATTATTGGTCTAAAACCATGTACAGAGAAAAAAAATAACATTCATTATCATTATTTAGTTTAATGTTTCACTCTTTTGTTCAGTATTCTTTTTGTTTTTTGAAGATTCATCGTTTTGGTTGAAAATTTACCTATTTTGTTAAAAATTCGTCTTTTTGGTAGATAAGTAACTGGAATTAATATTCTTGGTTAAAAATTCAACTCTTTCAGTTAAAGATTCAGCATTTTAGTTGAAAAATAATCTTTTAGGATGAAAAATCAAATACTTGGTTGAAAGTTAAAATCTTTTGTTAAAACTTAACTTTTTTTGTTGAAGATTCATAATTTCGTTTGAAAATTCATCTCTTTGGTTTAATATTTAACTGTTTTGTTGAGAAATTAGCCTTTTTTGTTAAACATTAATTTTGAAACCAAAAGTTTAACCATTCAATTTTTAGTTTAAAATTTATCTTTTTCAGTCAAAACTTCAACTATTCCAGATAAAAATTCATAATTTTTGTTGAAAATTTATCACTGGTTGAACATGTAACTATTTTATTGAAAATTTGTTGTTTTTTTGTTGTTGAAAATTAATGTTTTTAACTGAAAATTTAACAATTCCATTTTTTATTTAAAATTGATATTTTTTAGTTGAAAATTGAACTATTCAAGTTAAAGATTCAGCATTTTAGTTGAAAATTCATCTCTTTGGTTGACAATTCAGATACTTGGTTGAAAGTTAAAGTCTTTTGTTAAAAATTAATTTTTTGATTGAAGATTCACAATTTTAATTGAAAATTCATCTCTTTGGTTGAAAATTGAACTATTTTGTTGAAAAATTCTTATTTTTTTTGGCAATTCATTACTGTAGTGTAAAATTTAACTATTTTGTTGAAATTTTTTTTGTTGGGTTGAAAATTAATTTTTTTAACTGAAAATTTAAATATTCTATTTTTGTTATAAAATTTATTTATTTTATTTGAAAATTCAACTTTCTGCAAACAAAATTTGTCTTTGGCTTGAAAATTAAACTATTTGGGCCGTTTGGTTGAAAATTCATTTTTATAGGTTTAAAATGAATGTTTTTAGTTAAAATTTCATATTGTCGGGTTGAAAATTCATGTATTTTGTTGAAAATTCGATTCTTTGGTAGAAAATTAATGTTTGTAGGTTAAAAATTCAGCTATTTGTTTAAAAACTTAACTAATTTGTTAAATATTTCATTGCAAATTTAATTATTTTGTTGATAATTCGTCCTTTTGAATTGAAAAGTCATCCCTTTTTTTTTAATCTTATTAGGTTGAAATATCAAAAATTACATTTTTCCTTAAGAATTCATTTTTTTTGTTTTGGAACTCAACTATTTGGTTAAAAATTCAACTATTAAACAAAAATTAATTATTTTGTTGAAACTTCAACTATTTTGTTAAAGTCTTTTTTGGTAGAAAATTAATCTTTTTGGTTGCAAATTTATCTTTTTATGTTAAAAATTCAGCTATTTGTTTAAAAATGCAAGTAATTTGTTGAAAATTTAATTATTTAATTAACAATTGAATTAATTTGTTGAAAATTCAACTATTTTGTTAAGTCATCTTTTTTGGTCGTCGTCCTTTTGGATTGAAAATTTATCTTTCTTTTTGATTTAAAATTAAAATCTTGTTTGGTTGAAATATCATCAATTACATTTTTCGTTCAGAATTCATCTTTTTTGTTTGAGAACTCAACTACTTGGTTAAAAATTCAACTACTTTGTCACGAATTCAACCATTTTGTTAAAAAATTAATTATTTTGTTGAAAATTCAACTATTTTATTAAAGTATTTTTGGGAAAAAATTATTCTTTTGGGTTGGAAATTTAGCTTTGTCGTTTAAAAATGGTTGGAAAATTAAACTAATTTGATGAAACTTAATTATTTTATTGAAAATTTAATTAATTTGTTGAAAATTCAACTGTTTTGTTAAGTATCTTTTTGGGTAGAAAATTCCACTCGGTTAAAAATTCATCTTTCTTTCGATTCGATTTAAAATTAAAATCTTGTTTGGTTGAAATATTAATAATTAAATTTGTCGTTAAAAATTCCTCTTTTTTATTTGAGAACTCATCTACTTGGCTAAAAAATCAACTATATTGTGGAAAATTCAACTATTTTGTTAAAATGTTTTTGGGAAAAAATTAATCTTTTTGGTTGGAAATTGATCTGTTTAGATTGAAAATTCAGCTATTTGCTTAAAAATTCAACTAATTTGTTGAAACTTTAATTATTTTATTGAAAATTAATTTCATTTGTTGAAAATACAACTATTTTGTTAAGTATCTTTTTTGTTCGAAAATTCAACTCATGTTGAAAATTCATCTTTCTTTCTTTTTGATTTAAAATAAAATCTTGTTTGGTTGAAATATCAACAATTACATTTTTCGTTGAGAATTCATCTTTATTGTTTGAGAACTGAACTGCTTGTTTGAAAATTCACCTATTTTATTAAAACATTTGTTATTTTGTTGTAACACAGTTTATGGACGGTCCCAAATCTGTGCACTGTGACTGTCTTATTTTATAGTGGCTTTTGCTAGTTCGCTTGTTATAAAGTTGGTTTTTAAATATACAGGCAAATTTACAGGGTCAGTCAGGCTCAAATCAAGTGGACGTAAACTTCCTCGATCAACTGCAACATCTGCAACAACTGTTACTGAAGAAGCAGGAGGCTGCAAACGAGGCTCAGAGTTCCGTAAAATTCGATAAGAAACTTTTAGATTTTGACTATGGCGAGGAAGAGGATGATGATGTGGTTGTCACGAGCAGCTCGCCAGCTGTTAATCCCAACGTCAATCAACACAACACTGTGTCGACGACGGGAAGTCTTGAGAGCTTGGGACTTCTGCTGACGAATCCGGAAGTGTTGAGGCAGTTGCAGACCCTGCAACAAACGATGCAAGGAACTGGACAGTCGCAGCAGGAAATGGAGGAAAAGGTGCGAAAGTTACAGCTGATGAAGCAGCAGGAGGAGGAATTCGATAAGCATCTCGCCCAAACTGTCCCCGTAAGTCAATCTCACTTGTTTCAATATTCATTGCGTTTTTTTTGCGTTGGATTTAATCGAGATTGAAGATTTAATAATAACTGATTCATTGCAGAATCTTCCCTTTGCGTCGGAGTGCGACTTAAAGCCTTCTGATGTGATGAAGCCAAACCAAGCGATGTTCCAGGGGAATTCGAATCCGGGAATTATAACACAGGATTTGAGCCAACCTCCACCAGGATATCCGCCAGCTCTGCCTTTTACATCACAGCCACCGCCACTAATCAGGCCAATGCCACAACAACAGGCTCCGCCACCTTCTGAAAGTCCTCTCGTCGAGGAAAGGTATTCAAAAAGATTTTTTTTCTTCAGTTTTTGATTTTTGTTCTTTAAATAGATTGCAGGCTTTTTAAAATTTCAAAAGATTTCAATGATTTAAAAGTTTTCCATAGATACACAAAGATTTAAACAGATTTTACAAAGATTTCACAAAGTCTTCAAAATATTTCACAAAGAGTGATCAGTAGGGTGGTCCAAAAATCGTCAAGTTTGAAAAATGCAACGTGTTTTTGGAAGTTCAAGTTCCTTTAGAAAAAAAAAAGAAAATTCCCGAAAAAATGTAATCCAGGCTTCACACTCTTTTCACTTTCTTAAAATATTTTTCTTTTTCTTCCCTGTTTTAAAAAACTTCCCTTTTTTCTCATTTCTTCGCTTGAATACGAACTGAATTAATAAATGATAAAAACAAACAACTTAAAAAATTGTTAAGAAGTGAATAATTTTTTCGATCTATTCAAATTGTTACCTTAATAGGAACGTAAGTTCTATTATTTTGGTCTTACGATCAAATTGAATGAAAAATACTAGGATTATTCCGAGTTAAAATTTTAATTATAAAAAGTTAAAGATAATAAAATTATAAAAATAAGTTAAGAATTAATACAAACTAATAATAAAGTCCTATTATGTTTTGGTTAAAAAGTCTACTATTATAATTTTGGTTCAGAATTTATCTCTTTTGTAGAAAAGTTTTTTTTTAATGCAACTATTTGATTGAAAATACAACTGTTTTTAGTTTAAGTTTAATCAGTTTCGTTTGAAAATTCAACTATTTGCTTAAAACTTTAATTATTTTGTTAGAAATTCAACTATTTTGTTAAAAAGTCTTTTTTTTTTTTGGTCGAAAATTCCATTTTTTTTGCATTCGTTTTTTTGAAGAGAACATTCGTCCTTTATGGGTTAAAAATTCATCTTTTTGATAGGAAAGTCAACTGCTTTTTAAAACTATCGACTTTTTAGTTTGAAAACTCAACTCTTTTGTTGAAAATTTATCTCTTGTGGTAGAAAATTCATTTGTTTTGTTTGGTGATTCAACTATTTTGTTGAAAATTCGTTTTCTTTCGTTGAAGATTCATCATTGCAGTTAAAAATTCATATCTTTGGTTGAAAAATGAACTATTTTGTTGAAAATTTGTCTCTTTTTTGTTGAATATTAATCATTTTAACTGAAAATTTCATTATTCCATTTTTGGTTGAAATCATTTTTTTTAGTTGAAAATTCAACTATTTGTTTAAAAATGCATGTATTTTGTAGAAAATTCACCCTTTTTAGTAAAAAATTTAATCTTCATGGTTGAAAATGCATCTTTTAGCTGACAATTCAACTACACTTGCCTGAATATTCATTATTTCAGTTAAAAATTCATCTCCTTGTTGAAAAAACATTATTTTTTTCAAAATTCATTTTGTCATTTTTGTTGTTTAAAAATAACATTTTTAACGGAAAATTTAAATATTCCACGTTTGGTTGAACATTCATAGTTTTTAGTTGAAAAGTTTTTTTTTGTTAGTAGAAAATTAATCTTCTTCCTTGAAAATTCATTCGTCTTTTTTAGTAGAAAATTTAACTATACTTGGTTGAAGATTCATTATTTCAGTTGAAAATTCATCTCTCTGTTGAAAAATTTACTATTTTGTTCAAAATTCGTTTTTTTTTCTTCAAAATTAATCTTTTTAACGGAAAATCTAACTAAATAATCTTTCTGTCTTTGCTCTTTTTCTAAAATCTACCAAATTTTCCATTTTAGATCTTCATTTTTAAGAGTACATTTTTAATATAAAGAATTTTAACATTTAGTTTTAAAGACTTAAAGAACCAAAAAATAAAACCGTTTCAAAATGAAATTTTTAATATTTCTGAATGATCAAAATTATAGAATTTACCGATTTTAACGTTAAAAATTAAACTGTTTCAATTCGAAAGCCTTAGCAGTTAACAAATGTAAACGTGCGATTGAAACTTTATAAACTATTTTCCATTTTAAAATAACTTCAAATTAATCTATTAATAATTCAACGCTTTTAATACATTTAAAATTCTATTCAAATATTGTTTCAGTCTAAAATATTCGATTTTCAATCCACTCAATTTGAAATGTTTTAATTAAAAAAACAAGAGCAATTATTTAATATTGAACAATATTTTATTGTTAAAAAGAGCAATTATAAATCAAATGTTAAAAACTAAACAATTTTAAACTGACTTATTTGAAATAGAAAGCCCTTGATTCGTTAAAATTTCAGAGAGCTAAATTTAATCTTTTTGCAGATTTCGAACAAAAAATTAATAAGCTTTTTGAGAATTGTGATAGGTTTCACAAGAATAAAATACTTTTTATTTTGAAAAATTAATTTCAAGAAAATATTTCAAAATATTTCCAAAATTGCAACAACAAAAAAAGAATCTAGAATATTTTTCAAATAATTTTGAAAAAATTCGAATCAGTTTAAAAGATATTTAGAAATTTTGAAAACATTTCAAAAATAATTTAAGATTTCAACCTTTTTTTTAAACAAAATGTAGATTTTTGAAGATTTTGAAATAAAATTTTGAGGTTTTTTAAGGATTTTTGAATGGTTTTAAGATAATAAAAAAATTGTTCTTGATATTATTGAGGAAATTATTTTTCATTTAAAAAAATAAAGTTTAGAGAATATTTAAAAATATTTCAAAACAAAAACAAGTTGGATGTATAAATAATAGGTGAACACTTATTAATTAAGAAAAAATTCGAGTAAGATGAGATATTTAGTAGTTTTCAAAAGATTCAAAATTAATTCAAAATTCGAAATGATTTCAAATAATTTAAAACAAAATGTAGATTTGTGCAGATTTCGGAACAAAAAATTCAGAAGCTTTTTGAGAATTGTGATAAGTTTGAAAAGAATAAAAAAAGTTTCTTAAGATTCCTAGGAAAATTAAAAATGATTTTTTATTTAAAAAATTAATTTTAAGTGAATATTTGAAAAAAAATCGAAAGATTTCTAACATTGTCAAAAAAGAATGTGGAAGATTTCAAAAAAATTTTTAATATTTGAAAAGATGCCAAAAAAACTTAAAACAATATGTAGATTTTTAAAGATTTTTAAATAAAATTTTGAAGTTTTTAAAGGATTTTGAATGGTTTTAATATAATAGAAAAAATTTCTTGATATTCCTGAGAACATTTTTTTTTATTTTGAAAAAATAATGTTAAGGGAATATTTAAAAATATGTCAAAGCCAATACAAATTTTGATGTATAAGTAACAATTGAACACTTCTAATTAAAAAATTGTTAAGTTAAAAAAAATTTAATCGTTAATTGTTTAATGTTTCTAATCTAAAATTGCTTAAAATAATATCATTTTTTACATTTATGAATTTATTGATTCATTCTTCAATTTAGAGCAATGAAAGTGATAACTTATATTTACATTTTTTCAACTGAATCTCATTATTTGAACTTTACAATTTATTATTTAAATTGAGCGCCTGAGTACAAAATTTTTGAGTTAAAACATTTTTAAACTTCAATTTTAAAAGTTAAAAATTCAAGAGTACCACTTCGAGCGCTTTAATTTGCAGTTCAGTTTTCATTACTTCAAATGAACAATTTTAGTTTTGAGATTTCAAATTTTTTAATTTCATTGAACCATGAAAATTGTTTGCTATCAGGGAAATGACCGGGTATTTTTTTCATTGATTAAAACGGCCACTCTGAATTTCCAAAAGTACATGGCAGTTTTCAACTTATTTTTTAAAAATTGAATTATTTTTTAATTTTATTTTTTAACGCCTTTCTGTTTTTTTTTGTTATTAGAATCGCGCCTGCAAGACGAGACAGTAGCAGTGTCGAGATAGTGAATGAACCTCCTCGATCGCAGAGCAGATCACCGGATCGGTATCGTCGACACAGCCGGTCGAGGTCTCCACGGCACAGGGATAGGGAAAGAGGACGTGATAGGGACCGGGAAAGGAAATCTCGATCAAGGTCAAGGTCGAGGCGGAGAAGGTAGCCTCAAACTGTTGCATTGAAGCTAACTTACTTATTATCCAACTGAAAGTAAAAACTGCACCTCGTGCAGTTTCGTGGCAGGAGACTAACTTAGTTTTTCTTTCTCTAGATCACGTTCGAGAGAGCGCAACAATAGGAAACGGGAAGAGAGTCGCGAGAAGTTGACGGAGGAGGAACGAGAGAGGGAGAGAGAACGTAAAAAGAGAGGACTTCCTCCGGTTATCAGAGAAAAATTGAGTGGTACGTTTTTAATTCTAAAGGATTTAGGTATCAGGGTTGCCACACAGTCACTTAAGTCATTTTTAGTCACTTTTTAAAAAGAAAAGGCTACTTTAGTCACTTAATCCATCTCATTTTCGATTTTATCTAAAAAAAATAATAATTCATCTGTTTATGAAATTTGTAGTAATTTATGATATGAAAATGCTATTCAATATCAAACTTCATAATCTTTCCCCCTTTTTTAAATCATTTCCTCTTTTTGCTCAAATGCGAACTGAGTTAATAGAAGACAATAAGAAAATCAAACTATTTTTCGTTGAAGTTAATTCTTTTTAGTTGAATAGTCTACTATTATATTTTTGGTTCCGAATTAATCAACTTTGGTTGAAAATTTAATTATTTTATTGAAAATTCAACTATTTTATTCAAAAGTCACATTTTTTGGGCGAAAATTTACATTTTTTGTTAAAAATTTGTCTTTTCATAGAAAAGTCCTCTTTTTTAGTACAAAAGTCAACTTTCTTGGTTGAAAATTAACTTTTTTTAGTAGAAATGCAACTGTTTTTGGTTGCAGTTTAATATTTTTGGTTCAAAATTTCGACCATTTAGTTAAAAATTCAACTTTTTTGCTAAAAGTTTATTCTTTTTTGTTCAAAAATCATATTTTTGGTTCGAAAATTCACATGTATTGTTGAACATGTGTCTTTCTGAATAGAAAATTCCTCTTTTTTATAGAAAAGTCATCTTTCTCTGTTGAAAATTAACCTTTTTAGTAAAAATTCAACTGTCCTAAAAAAAGCGTTTTTTTTCTTGAAAATTTAACTGTTTGGTTGAAAATGCAACTGGTTTTCGTTGCAGTTTAATTTTTTGGTTACAAATTGCATTATTTGGTTGAAAATTGCATTATTTAGTTAAAAATTCAATTGTTTCGTTCAGCTTTGTCTTTTTGGATAGAAAATTCATCATTTCTGTTAGAAAAGTCATCTTGGTTGAAAATTAACTTTTTTGGTGAAAATCCAACTATCTTATAAAAAATTTAATTATTTTTTGGTCGAAAATTCAAATGTTTTGTTGAACATTTGTCAGTCACTTAAGTCATTTTTAGTCACTTTTTAAAAATAAAAGGCTACTTTAGTCATTTAATCCATCTCATTTTCGATTTTGTCTAACAAAAAAATTAATTCATCTATTTATGAAATCTGCAGTAATTTATGATATGAAACTGCTATTCAATATCAAACTTCATAATCTTTCCCCCGTTTTTAAATCAATTCCTCTTTTCGTTTTTTTTTGTTCAAATGCGAACTGAATTAATAGAAGAGAATAAAATAATTAAACTATTTTTCGTTGAAAGTTAATTCTTTTTAGAAAAGTATTCTTTGAAAAGTCTACTATTATATTTTTGTTTCAGAATTCATGTTTTTGGGGTGAAAATTTTTATTATTTCGTTGGAAATTTAATTATTTAATTGAAAATTCAACAGTTTTATTGAAAAGTCATATTTTTAAAATCAAAAATGCAACTGTTTTGTTGGCAAAAAATTGTTTTATGATTAAAAATTCAACTGCTCAGTTGAAAGTTGAAATACTTTTTTAAAAATTTAACTATTTTGTTGAAAGTTCACCTTTTTGGTTGAATTAAACTGCATGCTATTTAAAATAAAAATATTTTTGTTGAAATATTACATTTTTAGTTGTAAATTCATCTCTTTGGTAGAAAATTGAACTATTTTTTTTTAAAGTCATCTTTTTGGTTGAAATTCAACTTTTTTTTATTTCGAATTCAAATTTCTTTTGGGTTGAAAATTCAACCTTTTTGTAGTAAATCCGTCTTTTGGCTTACAAATTCAACAATTTGGTTGAAAATGAATGTATTTTCTTGAAAATCTGTGTTTTTTGGTAGAACATTAGTCTTCTTATTGGAACATTCATCTTTTTTGTTGAAAATTTAACTATTTGGTTAAAAATGCATCTTTTTTCGTTGAAAATTCAACTGCTTGGATGAATGTTGAACAACTTTGTTGAAAATTAATTGTTTTGGTTGAAGATTCATCATTTTAGTTGAAATCTCATCTCTTTGGTTAAAAATTGAACTATTTTCTTGAAAGTTCGTTTTTCTTTGTTGAAAATTAATTTTTTCACTGGAAATTTAACTATTCTATTTTTGGTTGAAAATTCATATATTTGGTTGAAAGTTCGTCTTTTTGGTTAAAAATACAACTGTTTGGTTGAAAATTACTCTGTTTTTTTTAATAATCCAACTATTTTGTTAAAGAATTGTATTTTTTGGTTGAATTTAACTATTTTTTGTTAAAAATTGGTTGAAAGTTTAACTATTTTGTTGTTGTTGAAGGTTCATCATTTTAGTTGAAAATTAATCTCTGGTTGAAAATTCAACTGTATGTTGAAAACTGCTCCTGTTTGTGGTTGCAGTTTAATATTCTTTCTTCGAAATTTTAACCACTTAATTGGAAATTCAACTTTAGATAAAAATTGTACTTTTTGGTGGAAAAATTGTCCCTTTTGTTGAAGGTGCAACTATTTGACTCTAAATGCAACTGCTTGGTTGAAAATTATTATTAATTTTTTTTTTTTTTTTTTCGTTAAAAATTCTGCTTTGTGGTCGATAGTTCTTCTTTCTTAGTTGATAATTTATCTTTTCGGGCTTGAAAACTCAACTTTTTGGTTGAAAATTCAACTATTAAGTTAAAAATTTAGCTTTCTTGGTTGAAAATTAAGTTTTTCGCTGAAAATTAATTTTTTAATTGGAAATGTAACTACTTCATTTTTAATAGAAAGTTTTTATTGTTTTTTGTCGAAACTTCAACTATTTGCTTGAAAATTCTTGTATTTTGTTGAAAATTCTTCTTTTTCTGAAGAAATTGATCTTTTGGTTGAAAATTCATGTATTTTTTTGAAAATTCGTTTTTTGTTTTGTAGAAAATGTATCTTCTTGGTTGAAAATTATTGGATCAAAACTTCATCTATTTTATTGAAAATTCATCTCTTGGTAGAAATTTCATAATTTTTGGTTAAAAATGCAACTACTTGGTTGAAGGTTGAACTACATGTTAAAAACTAATTTTTTTGTTTTAAAATTCATTATTTTACATGAAAATTGATGTTTGTTTGAAAATTTAACTATTTTGTTGGAAATTTTTCTTTTCTTTTGTTGAAAATTAATTATTTTAACCGAACATTTAACTATTCTATTTTTGGTTGAAAATTTATTCTTTTTAGTTAAAAATTCAACTATTCGGTTGAAAATTCATATATTCAATTTTCCGGGATAAAAGTCCAAGGGTTTCAAAAACATTCGACTCTAACTTAAAATCTCAACTCTTCTGATTAAAATTTATCTCTTGGTAGAAAATTTTAATCTTTTATGGTTAAAAGTGAATTGTTTGGTTGAAAATTATTAAACTGTTTTTGTTGAGGATTCAACTATTTTGTTGAATATTCGTGTTTTTTGGTTAAAATATTAACTACTATTACATTCTTCGTCGAGAATTCATCTTTGTTTGAAAATCTATTTTGTTAAAAATTCTTCCTTTTTTAAATTAATGGTTTTAACAGAAAATTTTTCCATTTATTTTCGGTTGAACATTTATCTTTTCGGGAGAAAATTCAATTATTTGGTTTATGATTCATGTATTGTTGAAAAAAATCCCCTACTAATCCCCTACTTTCGTGAAATGTCACCCTTGGTTGAAAGTTGAACTACTTTCTTAAAAATTCATTTTTGTTCAAGATTCATCATTTCAGCTGAAAATTCATCTCTTTAATTGAAAAATGAACTATTATTTTCAAAAATTTTTTCGTATAGAATTAAATATGGTACCTACATTAATTTTATTTGAAAGAATTCATTCCCCTGTTATCCCCCTATTTTCATTTAAAAAATCGCCGTATTATGTTTTAAGAGCATTTTAGGCTGTGAAGTCTGCAATATTAATATTAAAAATTGTTAATTTTAATAAATGCAGCAGTAATTACTTTAAGTCACTTTTTCCAAGTACATTATTCCGTGGTAACCCTGAGGTATGCAACTGTAAAAAGAACTTGTAATTATAATAATTTTGTCTTGCAGTTTGCAGTACGACGCTTTGGGTTGGGCATTTATCGAAATTGGTACATCAGGAGGAATTGTCCGATACCTTTGGTGAATTAGGAGATATTGTTAGCATCGATTTAATTTCTCCAAGAGGCTGTGCTTTTATCTGCATGAACAGAAGACAGGACGCCTATCGGGCTCTCACGAAGCTTAAGAATCATAAAATGCAGTCGAAAGCGATAACGGTACTTGTCAATTACATATTTTCAATTGTATTTTTCTCGAATTGTAGAATACTCAAGGTGGATATTTTTTACAGCTCGCTTGGGCTCCAGGGAAAGGAGTTAAAGGAAAAGAATGGAAAGATTATTGGGAAGTAGAGCTGGGAGTTAGCTATATTCCTTGGAATAAATTGAACAACATCACTGAGCAAGAACTCGAACTTTTAGAAGAGGGTGGCATGATTGATGACGAGACGTTACCTCCGAGATTGAAAGGTAATTTTAACAAATATTTCGATAAAAACTTGCTCCATAGATGAGCATTTCTAATTTTCTGCTCTTTTTTTAGGCAAGCTAAAGCACTCGATGAGCTCTGAAGGAATGCGTTCGCAAATTTCGATGCAAATGCCTCCTCCGTCACAAATGCAGATGCCCGATGGAATGGGACATGTGATGACACCCTCGAATGATAACCAACCACCTCCACAAATGTTGGATACGAGCCAACCACCTCCGATTCGGCCCCCGACATCGGCTCCTCCTTTATTGCCACCGCCTAATCCTCAAATGCAAATGATGCCTCCAGGATTCCCAATGTCCAACGTTCCACGTGAGTTTTCTCCTTTTTTACCCTCAAATTTAAAAAATTCTTTAAAGACCTTAAAATCGAGTTTTTCCCCTTTTTTTTACAAGGTTTCGATTTATTTTTTAAGAATCATGAACAGAAATTCAGGATATTAGAAAACAAGACCAGGGTGGCGACTTGACCGGGAAAGATCGGGAAAACCGGGGAATTTATTTCTGATCGCAGAAAAATTCAAGTTTTCATTTTAATAATTTTTGTCAATTTAGAAAAGTGATTTATACTTTATCTACAGTCGCAGGACATATGAATTTGTTTATTAGGTTGCGGATTTATTTACTTATTTGCGGTTTATGGATCTTAGATTTTTCAGATTATCTCAGTTTATTCTATTTTAATCATAATTTTTTATTGAATTTTTATTATTTTCCATTATAAGAAAAAAGCTTTTGCAATTTTTTGCTCTGATTTTTTTCGCTTACTTAAGTTTGATAATCGAATTGATGATATTTCAAACATACAGAAACAATAATTTTCTCAATTTTTTCAAAAAATGTATTTAGCACGTTTTATTCGCTTATTCCTTATTTATCTCAACTTGGAAGAGGGAATTTTAGAAAATAGTTCTAGTTTTTATTTTAGGACAGGAAGTTTCCTTAAACAAATATAATGACACTTGGAACAGGGAATTTTTTGAAAGAATTATAATTCGGATTTACAAAAATCCCTCTTCCAAGTCAGAATTCGTCACAATTTGAAAGTTCCCTCTTCTACATTTTAAATAAAGAAAGTACTTCAAATAGTTTTTAGAGTAGAAGTAGTATTTTAAAGAAGAAGTATTTATGAATAATAATAGACAATTTTTTACATTGTTCGTTGCGAACTCATATTTCTTTAGTTAAAAATTCAACTGCTTGGTTAAAAGTTAAATTCTTTGTTACAATTTTGATTACTTACTGAAGATTCATAATTTTAATTAAAAATTCATCTCTGGTTGAAAATGTAACTACTTTGTTGAAAATCAATTTATCTTTTTTTGGTGAAAAATCAACTATTTGGTTGAAAATTGATATTTTGCATTTAAAAATTAAACTATTTGTTTAAAAATGTATGTACTTTAAGGAAAATTCGTGTTTCCTGTAGAAAATTAATCTTTATGGTTGAAAACTCATCTTTTTGGCATAAAATTCAACTATTTCAGTTGAAGATTCATCATGAAAATTCATCAGTTTTTAAAATTCAACTATTTCGTTGAAGATTCACGTGTCTTGTTAAAAAATCTTTTTTTTTTGTAGAAAATTATATTTTTCTTTGAAAGTTAATCTTCTCGTTTAAAAATTCTTTTCGGTTAAAAATTCAATTATTCCTGTTAAATATTTATCATTTTAGCTAACAAATTCATCTTCCTAGTTGGAAATAAAATTTTTTGGTTGAAAGTTAAACTCTTTTGTTAAAAATGATTTTTTTCTTTGTTGAAGATTCATCGTTTTAATTAAAAATTCATTTCTTTGGTTGAAAATTGAGCTGTTTGATTGAAAACTTGTTTTTTCTTTGGATGTTTTTTGGTTTAAAATAATTTTTTTTTCAAACTGAAAATGTATATATTATTCCAGTTGAATATTCCATAATTTTTGTTAAAAATTCATTTCTTTGGTTGAATATTCATTTTTTACTAAAAAAGTAATTATTCAATTTTTGGTTGAAAAGATATATTTTTTAGTTGAAAATTCGTCCTTTGTGGAAAAATTTATTTTCTTGGTTAAAAATTAATCTTTTTGGTCAACAATTCAATTATTCTAGTTAAAGATTCATCATTTCAGTTAAATATTCATCTTTCTGGTTTAAAATTCAACTATTTCAGTTACATATTTACAATTTTATTTGAAAATTGATCACTTTGTTCGAAAATGTAACTATTTTTTTGAAAGTTAGTTTTTTTGGTTGAAAATAATTTTTTTAACTGAAAATTGAACTTATTCCAATTGAAAATTCCATATTTGTTGTTAAAAATTCATCTGTTTGGTTGAACATTAATTTTTTTAACTCGAATTTAATTATTTAAGTTTCGGTTGATAATTTATCTTTTTTAGTAAAAATTAATTTTTTTGCTTGAAAAGGCAACTATTTCAGTTGAAGATTCATTGTTTTAGTTAAAAACTCTTATTTTTGGTTTTAAATTAATTTTTTTAACTAAAAATGTTACCATTCCATTTTCGGTTGAAAATTTGTCTTCATTACTTAAAAATTCAACTATTTTGTTGAAAAATTGTATTTTTTGGTAGAAAATTAATCTTTTTGTTTAAAAGTTCATATTTTTGGTTGAAAATTCAAGTGTTCCAGTTAAATATTCATGGTTTTAGTTGAAAATTTATCTTTTTGTATTGAAATTTAACTATTCCAGTTAAAGATTCATAATTTTATTCGAAAATTCATCACTTTGGTTGAAAATTGAACTGTTTTGTTGAAAACCCGTTTTTTTTGTCCAATATTAATTTTTTCAACTTTATTTTTTTCAAAATTGATTTATTTTGCGATGTTTTGCTCTGTTGCATTAAAGGATGTTTAAAATAAACATCATGAATTAAAATAAATGTTTGCATTTCGCGGGAAATATGAATATGTTACTTTCAGTTGACCGGAAAAATTAAAAAACTTGACCGGGAAAAAGAGAGATTATTTTTGATGATATGCATTTTAAATATTTCATAAACGATTTATTCGCTCATTTTGTAGATTTGAAGGACATCTTAGACAGCGAAAAAATCTCTAACGATTTAATCGCGAAACTAAAACAGAAAGATAAATCAATTCTTTAGTTGCAAATCAAAAAGATCTTTATAGAGATAGAGATATATTCACAGGTCAAAATGCTGTTAAAGCACGGGAAATAAGGAGATTTTTCACGAAAATAGGGGAATAAATTCTTTGAAATAATAGTAATGTGGATACTGATATTAATTTCTAATTGAAAGGCTTAAAATTCCTAATATTTCACGTGAAAATATTACATTTTCAAAAAAATAGATGATTTTTCAAACAAATTGTTGCATTTTCAACCATAAAGATGAATTTTCAACCTAGAAAATTAATTTTCTACCAAAAAAGTCAAATTTTCAACCGGAGATTAATTTTCAACTAAAATTATCTTCAACAAAAAAAAAAGAATTTAACCAAGTAGTTCAACTTTGAATTAAGTAGTATTGCATTTTAAATAAAAAACGGTTGAATTCAACCAAAAAGGGTGAATTATTATCAGCAAAATAGTTGATTTCTCAACCAAAAAAGTTTTTTCTGTCAATAAAGAAAAAAATGTCAACTAAATTGTTGAACTTTTAAGACAAAAATACGATTTTGTTTTAAGAAACAGTTAATTTTTAACCAAGTAGTTTAATTTTCTACCAAATTGTTCAATTTACAACTTAAAAGAAAAAATAATTTTTTTACAAAATTATTTAATTTTCAACCCTAAAATATGAATGTTCAACAGAGTAGTAGAATTTTCTACAAAGTAATTCTATTTCCAACCCAAAAAGACGAATTTTCGACCAACCAGCTAAATTTTTAACCAAAAGGGATGACTTTTTAACAAAACTGTTGAATTTTCAACAAATGAATTAACTTTCGAACTAATTAATAAAATTTTTATCCAAGAAAGATGAATTCTCAATGATAAATGTAATATTTGATAATTTAACAAAAAGAAATTTTAATTTTTGAATAAAATAAAATTTTTTAAATGAATAACGGTTGAATTTAAACAAAACAAAAACGAATTTTCAGCGAAGAATGTAATACTTATTATATCAAACAAAAGAGATTTTATCTTTTAAAAAATAAATAAATTTTAAATAAAAAAACAGTTGAATTTAAAAAAAAAGAACGAATTTTCAACAAAATAAATGATTTTTTAATCAAAATGTTAAATTTTCAACAACAAAAAAAAGTTTTCTACAAAAAAGTTTAATTTTGATTCAAAACTAATGACTTTGTAACAAAATTGTTGCATTTTTATCCAAGAAAAATGAATTTTCAGCAAAAAATTTAATAGTGGATATTTCAACCAACCAATTTTAATTTCTAAATAAAAGAAAATTTAATAAATTTTCAAGTAAAAACAGTTAAATTCAACCAAAATAGACGAATATTCAACAAAATAATTGAATTTTCGACCAAAAAAGATTTTTCAGTCAAGAAAGAAAAAATCTCAAATTGTTGATTTTTTAAGCAAAAAAGCTAAAAAAAATTTTACAAAACAGTTAATTTTCAATCAAATATTTTAATTTTCAAGCAAATAGATTAATTTTCTACCAAAAAATTCAATTTTTTCCCCAAAAAGACGAATTTTCAACAATACAGTTAAATGTTCAACCAATTAACAAAATGTTTATCTAAGGAAGATGAATTTTCAACGAAAAATGTAATATTTGATATTTTAATGAAAAAAGGTTTAAATTTTACATAAAAAACCGTAGAATTCAACCAAAAAACGAATTTTTAACAAAATTGTTACATTTTCAACAAATTTTTTTTAACAAAGTAGTTTAACTTTTAACCAAGTAAATGAATTTTCAATAAAAAAGAGGAATTTTCAACAAAATAGTTAAACTTTTAAACAAAGAGATAACTAAAATGATGAATCTTCAACCAAAAAAATGAATTTTTATCAAAGCAGTTCAACTTTTAACCAAGTAGATGCATTTTCAACCAAACGGTTGCATTTTTAATTAAAAAATATTAAATTAATACTGTTGAATTTTTAAGCCAAAAAGACGAATTTTCTGCAAAAAGTTGAATTTCCTATCCGAAATTATGAATTTTCATTGTTTAATTTAAAAAAATTAATTTTGAACCAAATAATAAAACAGTTAATTAAAAATATAATAGTACACGTTTCAACCAAAAATAGTGGGATTTTCGTATTGGGTTCTATTAATTCAGTTTGCAATGAAGTGGAATAAATGGAAGTGCGATAAATAAATATGATTTTTTATTAATTTTTAATACTTTTAAAATATGTAATAAAATACGTAAAATGCCGTATCAGAGGAAAGTGTGTTATTTTTGATTGTGAAAACAAAGTTTTGGAAATTAAAAATAATATGTAAAAAAATAACGTATATCAGTACTCTCTAATAAAGTAAATTACTTTAAAGTTGATTAGTTGATTGTTATATGGCTTCGTTCCAACTGTTAGCAAACCGCGTATTTCAAAATATTGTTATCTTCATAATTTTGTTATTTTCTTGAATAATAATTTTGTTAAGTTCTGTTTTTTACAGTAGAATCCTTTTTTAGCTAACACTAATAAAGCTCTTGAACATCGGAGAGATTTCAACTGATAAAAATACATTAGAAGCAAATTTAAACGTTTAAGAAAACAGAAAAAGTAGGTTTTTCAAAAAGTCATTTTTTTATTTATCAAATTATTTCTGTCTAGCTTATTTAGAAAATTGCTTTGAGCATCTCAGGGTTCTGTACTGAAAAGAGTACACTAGATAAAAATTGATGAGATTATGGAATCAATATCTATCTACTGATGAAAGTACATTTAAAAATGCAAACATGAGCATTTTCAATTCTGTTATTTAGCTATTTTTCAAAATTAGATCATCTGATCTTCTAAAGTGTTCAAAAGATTTTTTAAAGCCAGAAAAAAAATTCTAAACACAAAAATGACTAGAAAAATTTCTTTCAATATTCACGAGATACCCATATGATTTTTAATTCCCTTTTTTAAAATATCTTTGAAAAAATCTGATTAAAAAATATTGATTACAGGTATGTTGGGTCCAATGGGACTGCAAATGCCTCATGGTTTGATGCCAAATGTTCCGATTGGAGTTCCGCCACCAAATATGCAGGGTCTTCTCGGTCCTCCTGGCATGATGCAGACTATGATGGGTTCCCAAGTGAATTCACCCTTCGGAGCTGGAGTTGGTCTAATAACTCAGATTCCACTCCCTGCGCCTGTCGCTCCATCCGACAAACAAAATTCCACTGGTATGCCACCCAACGTCCCACAACACGGTGGTCCACCTCCGAACTCAGAATCGAACCTAGCAAACCTGCCGATGATGCGTCCGCCCTTCGGCGTTGGACCTCCAATGATGCATCTACAACAACAGCAGCAGCATCATCAGCATCCTTCCGATGACATGGACGTGGAAATGGAAGACGTGATGCCGCAGCAGACCCCAAGCAATACTTCCAAAGAAAAACTACCAAGTCTCAGCGATCAGCTTCTAGCCGCGATAGGAAAAGGACCAGACTCCCGACAAGAGAACGAGTCTAATCGCGATTTCCGCGAGAGAGATCGGGATCGTGACAATCGTGACAGAAGAGACCGAGACGATCGCGATCGAGGAAATCGCGACAGGAGTGAAGGTGACCGACACGATCGCGGAAGGGAGAGAGGTAGAGGAAGGGACCGAGGTCGCGACAGACGACGTGACAATAGAGACAACAATCGGGACCGAGACAGGGATGATAGACGAGATCGCGACAGAGACAGTCGTGATGTTATGCGTCATCAGGAACCTGTAAATCCTCCCAGTGGTGGTCCAGAGCCAGAAGCTCCGCCGAAAAAGGACGCGAAACCTAGTCTTGCCGATCGTCTTCGTCAGTTGGCTGACGGAACTCTGCCTCTCAACGATGGAATGGACAGAAACCGCAATCGCAGCAGTGAGAGAATCGACGGACCACCAAATCGAAGAGCCAACGACTTGCCTCCGCCTCTTATGGATCTTCCCAAATTTCCCCAGGACAGACCGGACTTCCCAAGGGGGCCAGAATTCCGAGGACCTCCGCGAGGCGGTCCAGAGCCGGCTGATCATCCTCGCGATTTCCCACCGCGCGGACCTCCTGGGGACAGAGAGAGAGCCAATTTTGGCAGAAGAGGGTCGATTGGACCTCCGATGCGGGGACATCCGCCTGTGGAAGAGTTCCCTGATCCGAGGATGCATGGCGGACGATTCCCGGAGGACTTTGATAATAGAATAGGACCACGTCCGGAAGAGTTTGATCACCGATTAGGACCGAATCCTCGGGAGGAGTTTGAGAGACCGGATATGAGAGGCAGACATCCGGTGGACGAGTTTGACAGAGAACGTTTCGAATTTGAAATGAGGCAGAGAGATGGTTTTGATCCGAGGATGCAGGATGGATTTGAGGGAAGAAATCTAAATGAACATCCGGAGTTTGATCCGAGGCGGAGAGGCGACTTCTTCCATGGGCCACCGATGGAACCTGGATTCGGACCGCCACCGATGATGGGACCGAGAGGACCTAGAGGACCGATGGGACCTGACGGATTCGGACCTAGGGGACCACCACCTGGAATGGGAGGGCGTCCACATGGTGAGTCTCGAATTTACTAATATGTAAATTAAAAGTGGTTTCTCAGATTTTATTGCTTTTATTACTCGTAAGTCTTGAGTTGGAACAGGGAATTATAATTCTGAGGTGGGATAGGGGATTTCAGTAAAGAATTTTAATTTTGGCATTGAGAGAGAGGATTTTCTAAAATATTTATCATTCTGATTTCAGACAGAGAATATATAAAATAAATACATTGAAAAATTCACGTGAAGAATTACAATTACCATGACTTGGAACAGAGAATTTTCCAAGATTCCAAGTCTGAATTCGTCACAATTTGAAACTTCCTTCTTCCAAATTTTGAAAAAAGGGATTTGCAATATTTCTGAATTTATAATAGAAAATTTTGTGAATGAATATAATTCGAATTTACAATGGGGAATTTTGGAAATGAATTTAATTGTTACTTTTAAAAATGCAACTTTTTAGTTAAAAAATAATCGGTTTTGGTTGAGAATTGAACTATTTTGTTGGAAAGTCGTCTTTTGTTGATAAATTAAACACTTTGTGATGTAAAATTAAAATCTTTTAAGTTGAAGTATTAACTAGTACATTTTTCGTTGAGAATTAATATTTTTTTGTTGGAAATTCAACTACTTGTTTAAAAGTTGCAATTACTTTTTTTAAATTCATAATTTTAGTTCAAAATTCATCTCTTTGATTGAAAATGTAACTAATTTGCTGAAAATTCGTCGTGTTTGGCAGAAAATTAATCTTCTGGGTGGAAAATTCATCTGCTTTGATTGCAAATTTAATTATTTTGTTGAAAATTCGTTTTGTTTTTATGAATTCTACTCTTTTTAAGAAAGAATGACAATTATCCTGACCTGGAACAGAGTATTTTCTAAGATGACTTTGAAATTTTGGAAAAAAGATTTACTATATTTCTGAATTATAATGGAAAATTTTGTGAATGAATATAATTCGAATTTACCACAGGGAATTTTGGAAATGAATTTAGTTGTTACTTTTAAAAATGCAACTTTTTAGTTAAAAAATAATCGGTTTTGGTTGAGAATTGAACTATTTGGTTGGAAAGTCGTCTTTTGTTGATAAATTAAACACTTTTTGATGTAAAATTAAAATCTTTTAAGTTGAAGTATCAACTAGTACATTTTTCGTTGAGAATTAATATTTTTTTTTTGGAAATTCAACTATTTGTTTAAAAGTTGAATTAATTTTTTCAAATTCATAATTTTAGTTCAAAATTCATTTCTTTGATTGAAAATGTAAATAATTTGCTGAAAATTCGTAGTTTTTGGCAGAAAATTAATCTTTTGGGTGGAAAATTCATCTGATTTGATTGCAAATTTAATTATTTTGTTGAAAATTCGTATTTTTAGATGAATTCGACCCCTTTTAAGAAAGAATTACAATTATCCTGACCTGGAACAGAGAATTTTCCAAGATGACTTCGAAATTTTGGAAAAAGGGATTTACTATATTTCTGAAATATAATAGAAAATTTTGTAAATGAATATAATTCGGACTTGGAACAGATAATTTTGGAAATGAATTTAATTGTTACTTTTAAAAATGCTACTGTTTAGTTAAAAATTAATCTGTTTTGGTTGAGAATTCAGCTATTTTGTTGAAAAGTCGTCTTTTATTGATGAATTAAACACTTTTTGTTGTTAAAAATTCAACTACTTGTTTAATAGTTGAACTACTCTGTTAAAAATTCATAATTTTAGTTCAAAATTCATCTCTCTGATTGAAAACGTAACTAATTTTGTTGAAAATTTGTCTTTTTTGGTACAAAATTATTCATCTTGGTTGAAAATTAATCTTTTTGGTGGAAAATTCATCTGCTTTGGTTGAAAATTTAACTAATTTGTTAAAAATTCTTCTTTTTTGGATGAATTCAACTCTTTTTGAAAAAGAATTACAATTATCCTGTCCTGAAACAGAGAATTTTCCAAGACAACTTCCAAGTCTGAATTCGTCACAATTTGAAACTTCCCTCTCCCAAATTTTGGAAAAAGGGAGTTACTATATTTCTGAATTATAATAGAAAATTTCGTAAATATTTGAATATAATTCGGCCTTGGAACATGAAATATTGAAAATGAATTTAATTGTAACTTTTGAAAATGCAACTGTTTAATTAAAAATTAATCTGTTTTGGTTGAGGATTCAAGTATTTTGTTGAAAATCGTATTTTTTGGATGAATTCAACTCTGATTAAAAATGAAATCTTTTTTAGTTGAAATTACATTTTCAGTTGAGAATTAATATTTTTTGGTTCAATATTCATCACTTTGGTTGAAAATGTAACTAAATTTGTTGAAAATTCGTATTTTTTTTTGCTGAAAAATAATCTTTTTGGTTTAAAATTTAACTTTTGAGGTAGAAAATTGAACTATTTTGTTGAAAATTCGTTTTTTTATGCGTTTAACTCTTTTTATTAAAGAATTACAATTATCCTGATCTGGAAGAGAGAATTCTCGAAAAGAATTTTAACTCTAATTTGCGACATAAAATTTCAGTAAAGAATTATAATTTTGACTTCAGAACATGCAATTTCCGCAAAGAATCAGAATTTTGACTGTAGGGCAGGGAATTTTCTAAAAGAATTTTAACTCTGAAATAGAACTGGGAATTTCCGTAAAGAATTATAATTTTGATTGTAGGTTCACTTTGAAACAGAAAATTTCATTAAGAATTATAATTTTTACTCCAGAGTTTTGAAGGCAACTTCCTTTTTCCAAATTTTGGAAAAGGGGAGTTACTACATTTCTGAATTATAATAGAAAATTTTGTAAATAAATATAATTCTGACTTTGAACTGGGAATTTTTTGGTTCAGGTAATTTCCGTAAAGAATTATATTTTTGACTTTCATGCAGGGAATGTCCATAAAGAATTATAATTTGACTTGGAACAGAGAATTTAAAAAAATAATTTTAATCCTCTTTTGAAGAAGGGAATTTAAAAAAGTCCCTGTTCAAATATAGAATTCTAATTCTTTTACAAAATTCTTTGTTCCAAATCAGAATTATAATTCTTATGACCAAAAATTATCTGATATGAAATCATTCAAATGTTTTTGAACTTTTTTTAATTTACCGGGAAAATTTAAAAATTGTCCAGGTGAAACCCGGGAGTTTAAAATCATCCATCGGGTAAACATCCTGTAAAATGTTTGAATTTATTTATTTTTTGAAGTTCGAAGTAATTCGGCTGCTTCTTTTTTCATTAAATATTTACCTAAACATTTTTCTTATTTATTTATGTCTTTTATTTTTTTAAATTAAATAATAGAGATAGAGACAGAGCGAATAATCAATTTCTGTTGGTTCAAGCATACAAATTATTTTTTTTGATACATTATAAAAGTTACAATAATTCTGCAATTGCAATATCAAATTTTCCTGTGATTTTAATTTGAAATTGTATAATTTTAATACTTTAAAATTACAAAATTGGAAATTTGCAAGCCATTGAGTTTGAACTGTTTAATTTAGAACATTTACAAATTTTTTAAATTCAATTTTGAAAGTCCAGTTCTTACTCGGTTTCATTTATATTAAGACATAAATTTGAAAAATATCTTCATTTTTCTTTGTTTAAATTGAAAGCCTGGTATGCAGGTTTTAATATTTGTTCGGAATTGTTCAGTTGTGCAGGCTTTCAATTTGAAGTTATTATTGATTTATTGCATTTATTTTGAAATTAACAATTATAAAAGATTTAGACTGGAAAACAAAATTTTTTGAACATTCCAACCTAAAACTTTTGAATTTTGAACGCTTTCAATTTCATTTAAAATAAAATTTTATATCTGTACAATTAAAAATTATTCAATTTTAAGCATTATTAATTATTGAATTAATTAATTCAAAATTGTTCTTTTCAAAAACTTATATTTATCAATTACACAATACTATTATAGCATATTCTTCTTTTCTAATTAACGATTATTAAAAATTATTTAAAAATTATTATAAATTATTTATAAAATCGAGGAAAACATTCTGATATCGTAACTAATTTTGGAAGAGAACTGAAGGTTATTTAGTTTTATGTTTTTACTTTCTGTTTGGGTAAAAATTGGAATTCTTATTTCCTCATTTTATTCCTTGAAAGATTCTCTACAAATCTTGTTGGTACATTTTTATTTAAACAAACTTTATTTAGGAATGATAAAATTGTTATTTTTAAAAACAATATTTTTCCTAAATATAATTTATCAAATAAAAACGTACCAAATAGATTTGTAGAGATTCTTTCAAGGAATAAAATAAGCCCTACAATATTAGGATTAAATAAAAATTGCAACTTTAACCTAAAAAGAAAGCAAAGTCAGACAACTGTAAATAACTATTTTTAAATAAACAGTTTGAATCGGGAATATTTTTTCTAAAGTTCGTCTTCAGTTATCTTCCAAAAAATGGGAATCTTTTCCTTGATTTTATAAATCATTTTTAAGAATGCTCATTTTTTAACTAATTAACTAAAAATTTTAATTAATCAAGGTAGTCGAAACTTTTTCATTTTCAGTGTCTAAGTTTTTCAATGTCGACAAAACAGTACATTTGTACATTTGAAAAAGAAATACTTGCAAGAATTTAATTTGGACAATTTAAAATAATTAGACAATAATTGCATTTTATTACATCTATTCAGTTGATTAAAATTTTCACCTAACTTACGATTGATGTCATACCCTCTTCAATTTTACATCCTCCCCTCCTATTTTCCAGGACCGCCGATGTTCCATCCACGAGGAATGGGACCTAGAGGAATGAGGCCCGGAATGCGACCACCCTTTGGACCTCGAGGACCTCCTGGTGGACCTCCATTTGACCCCAGAGAAAAAGAACCCTTTTTCCGCCCACCATTTGAGGATGGACACCGACCTCCAGGTCCACCAGGACCCCCAGGTCTTCTTCGACCTCCATTTGGTCCTATGGGTCCGAAAGGCCCTGATCCCTGGAGAAATCCAGAAAATGGACCCTGGAATGAACCCGGAATCGAACTCGAGGAGCACAATCCCCGAGAAAATCACAATCCACGAGATCATCCCAAGTCCAAGCATCAAGATACAAAACAAGACAAAAATCAAGACAAAAATCAAGACAAGCATCAAGATCACAAATCAGGTCCTTCCTCTTCGGACAGAGAGAGTCGAAATCGAAACAGGAAATCAAGGTGGGGCAATGCCAGTCCATCGAGCGAGAATCCTGGTGACAATGAAAGATCAGACGGTGCAAAGAGACCCAGAAGAAGCTCAACTGAGCATTTCGATCCCGAAAGTACCGCAATCAAATTCAATCAGTCTCTCGATGAGCGACCACCTGGCACTGAAAACGACAGCTTTGATGTTGACAGTGCCAAATTTATTCAGCCGATGCCGCCTCAGGAAAGTAATCCAGGAGGTGAGAGCAAACAAGGACCTGAACCCCGCGAGAGTGAGTGCTTTGAACCTCCAGCAGAAAAGCCTGTTGAACATTTTGAGCCTGCAAGTTCCAAAGACCAAGGCTTCGAACCATCTAATGATCAAGGCTTCGAGTCTCAGGAAAAACAAAGTTTCGAACCTTCTAATCAGAACTTTGAGCCTCCCAATCAGGAGTTCGAGCCTCCCAGTCAGAACTTTGAGCCTCCTAGTCAGGATTTCGAGCCTCCCAGTCAGAACTTTGAAGCTCCCAGTCAGAACTTTGAAGCTCCCAGTCAGAACTTTGAAGCTCCCAGTCAGAACTTTGAGGCTCCTAATCAGGATTTCGAGCCTCCCAGTCAGAACTTTGAGCCTTCCAATCAGGATTTTGAGGCTCCTAATCAGGATTTTGAAGCTCCTAATCAGAGTTTCAAAGCGCCTGAACAGAATTTCGATGCTCCTAATCAGAGTTTCGATAATCCTGACCAGGGCTTCAATCCTCCTGACAAGGGTTTCGATAATTCTGATCAGAGTTGCTTCGAACCCCCGAAGGAGCAGAATTTTGAGCCTCAAAACGAGCCACGTTTCGAGCCGCCAAGTGATCAAGTTTTTCAACCTCCAGAGCAACAACCAGTTGAACAGCAGCAACAATTTTTTGAACCGGAGCCACAAGTGGAGGCGAAAAACACGGAATTTCCGGTTGAAAATGCAGTTGATTGCCAGCCAGTTAGTGAGTGTCTCAGTGAGCAACCCGGTGAAACGCCGCAGGGTGAAGGAGAAACCTTGTAACGAACCTTTCTAGCTTAGAGGATAAAGTTACAAATTGACAGAGTCGTGTAAAATACGGTCCTGAATGACAGTGTGTACATAGGAAGTGAAATCCTTTCAGGGTACTGGAGTACTGGACTCCGGAGTGGTGAGGGAGCTTGGGTCCAGTGAGTCTTTATCAAACTTTCTCTAAGCATTCGTTTGAGCCCGTTAATTAAGAGTTCCTTCTTTGTTATCTGCTGCTTAAACATAACTGTGATAGTGAACACAGGACCTATACGTAGGCGAAAACAAAAACCAAAACAGAAAAGCACTCTCGGAAGCGTTTTACTAGTAGGAAATTCTCTTTTATTTAATAAAATCCACTCTTTGAGATTTGTTCCTTCTTGACTGGAAAGAAAAATTAATTTTTGTTACTAGCTTGAAAAGTCGAGGATCGAATTGAAAATGTGGAACTATTTTTAACTGATCGTGTAACTATACACATTAAACGAGTTCAAATCATGATTTATTGTAAAAAAAAAACAAAGAAAAGAATTAGTATCGAGAGGTATCTCGATTTTTATACCGCGGAGTAGATTTTCCGACTCATTTTCCAAGAAAATGGTACTGTACAGTGATAGTATTGTACCTACTGTCTTTATACATATTAATTTATTGTACATATTTTTATATTTTCCTAGTTGAAAGCAATGAGTATATTGTGCAAGTAATTGCTCAGTCAAATAAATATTTTATGTATATATACGTACATGGTATTGTTTTAGATAAGAGTTTTCGTTATTCTCTCGACCTTATGACTTTGATTTCGTTTCGAGATTTTATTTTTCGTAAAAGTTCTTTGGATTAGATCAATTCTTTTTTTCTTTTTTTTTTTTGGCAAAAATTCGATTAGTTTGACAAGGTGAGACGAGCAAAAAGAGGTTTCCACTCATCCGGGTTCCTGTGTTCACGCACTCACATTCTGTCACGATGCAGCGATGGAGAACGCGCGCTGGCACTCAAACTGAGTGTCAAGTGCAAGGTACTGTTCATTACATTCATAAATTAGTGCAAGAGACTGTGAGAATTTTGGTAAAGAGAAAAAATCTTGCTGAAAGACCACATTGTCCCACACCACTCCTGAGAAGAGAAGCTCTCAAGAACAGCTTTTCGCTGACCATTTGCGTGCGATTCTACTTTGTAATTTGCGATTGCGTGCCGAAAATGCCGAGATTCAACCTCTACTCGGATGGATTTTCAGAAGAATTAGTTTTCCATCACATCGGAGGAGAAGGCCTGCCCAGCGAGGAGAAATTTACTCGCTAGACAGGCCTGCATCAGAAGATATTTCGGTTTCTTCGTCAAAACGAGAGGTTGAATTTCGATTTTGAGAAATCAGATAGACACACACTGCGAAACATCGATTGCCACTTTGTTCATTAATTGATTTCAAGTGCGAATAATTATTGTAAATGACAATTCACTGAGAAAATTTCTCCTTCATTGATCTTTAGGAAAGCAGGTGTTTTTTTTCGTTGTTGTTGTTGTTGGAACAAGATTTCATGAAAGGATCCACAGACCACTGGAGTGGTGTTTGGCAATGTGGTCTGAAATGAAAAATTAGTTATAATCTTCTGCATTTGAAGTTTTTGGAAAAGTGAAAGAAAGCTTGTTATCAATTTTGACCACGATTTTGACCTTTGATCAATACCGAAATATGACTATTGGAATGATTTTTTGGTATGAAGCATTTATGAATTGTAATAACGCTGCATGATTTTTTCTCTTTTACGAATATATTTGATGCTATGAGAAAAAGGAGTTGACGTTAAAGATAGATTGAAAAAAAGTCGATAATGATTGTACACATGAAATATGATAGATTGATCGGTTACGTATTTTTTGTGTAATTAATAATTGTAGTATATTATTATTATTCTGCATTCATGGACATACGCTAATTAATAATGTTCGCTGTAGAGCATTTGATTATTCGGTATTGTAGAAAATTTAGGAATAACTTAGAAGGTTTCCCATTTGATTGTTTTATCCGTGCTAGTTCAGAAAGGATATCCGTCTGATTGACATTATGCTATTATTACCACTACATTATAGCATACACGTATACATATAAATATATACGAGTTCGTATATTTATATGTAAACAACGCATATGATTGATATAAAAATGTAATCAGAAAATTACAAAAATAAAGGTATCAAATCCTTATTTCTTGGAGAATCTTTTTCATCATATTCTGGGGAATATGATATTCCGAAAATAATTCAGAGAAATGTATTTCATTTTTTAATACTTTCTTTAGAAAAAAAAACTGTTTGTCGGGGTGGCGACTTGACCGGGAAACCGGGAATTTATTTCAAAAACCGGGAATTTACTTCTGATCGCAGAAAAATTCAATTTTTTATGATTTTCCATTTTAAGAAAAACGTCTTGCAATTTGTTGCTCTGTGAGATTTTTGTTGCTCACTTAAGTTTGATAATCGAATTGATGATATACAGAACCTAAAATTGTTAAAAAGTTCTGAATCTTTTTTGAAATATAATTTTTTAATTAAAAATACTAATTTCCAACAAAAAATACTAAAAGAATCTAAAGTTGTTAAAAAAATTATGATTCTTTGAAATCTAATGAGTTTTTAATAAAAATTGTAATTTTTGACAAAAAGTACTACCAAATTCCAAAAATTTTCAAGCTTGTAAATTTTATTACTTTAAA
>CAKNYM010051483.1:61503-71690 GCA_932195095.1 Andricus curvator
TACCAAATTCCAAAAATTTTCAAGCTTGTAAATTTTATTACTTTAAATAAATTCAAATCTAGTGTTTTTTTGTTTAGAAATACAAATTTCCGATTTAAATCGCCAACAGAACCTCAAATTGTCAAAAAGTTGTGAATCTTGTTTGAAATATAATTCTTTAAATAAAAATATTAATTTCCGACGAAAATACTAAAATAACTTGAAAAGGTTAGATGATTGTAAATCTTGTTCACATTATGATAATTTCTGTTTTAAAATCCTAATGTTCGCTGTAAGATTCCAACGTAACCTAAAATTGTTAAAAAATTATGATTCTTTGAAATGTAATGATTTTTTAATAAAAATTGTAATTTTTGACGAAAAGCACTACCAAATTCCAAAAATTTTCAAGCTTGTAAATTTTATTACTTTAAATAAATTCAAATCTAGTGTTTTTTTGGTTCAGAAATACAAATTTCCTATTTAAAACTTCAACAGAACCTAAAATTGCTAAAAAGTTCTGAATCTTCTTTGAAATATAATTTTTTTATTAAAAATACTAATTTCGGACGAAAAATACTAAAATAACTTAAAAATGTTAGATGATTCTAAATCTTGTTCAAATTATGATAATTTCTCTTTTAAAATCCTAATGTTCGCTGTAAGATTCCAACGTAACCTAGAATTGTTCAAAAAGTATGATTCTTTGAAATCTAATGATTTTTTAATACAAATTGTAATTTTTGACGAAAAACACTACCAAAATCCAAAATTATTTAAGCTTGTAAATTTTATTATTTTAAACAAATTTAAATCTAGTGTTTTTTGTTTATAAATACAAATGTCCGATTTAAAACGTCAACAGAACCTAAAATTGTTAAAAGTTCTGAATCTTCTTTGAAATATAATTTTTTTATTAAAAATACTAATTTCCGACGAAAATACTAAAATAATTTAAAAATGTTAGATGATTCTAAATCTTGTTCAAATTATGATAATTTCTGTTTTAAAATCCTAATGTTCGCTATAAGATTCCAACGTAACCTAGAATTGTTCAAAAAGTATGATTCTTTGAAATCTAATGATTTCTTAATACAAATTGTAATTTTTAACGAAAATCACTACCAAATTCCAAAATTGTTCAAGTTTATAAATTTTTTTATTTTAAACAAATTTAAATCTAGTGTTTTTTGGTTTAGAAATACAAATTTCCGATTTAAAACTTCAACAGAACCTATAATTGTTAAAAAGTTCTGAATCTTCTTTGAAATATAATTCTTTTATTAAAAATACCAAAATAATCTAAACATGTTAGATGATTCTAAATCTTGTTCAATTTGTGATAATTTTTCTTTGAAAATCCTAATTTTCGCTGTAAAATTCCAGCGTAACCTAAAATTGTTAAAAAATTATGATTCTTTGAAATCTAATGATTTTTTAAGAAAAATTGTAAGTTTTGACAAAATACACTATCAAATTCCAAAATTGTTCAAGTTTGTAAATTTTATTATTTTAAACAAATTTAAATCTAGTGTTTTTTGGTTTAGAAATACAAATTTCCTATTTAAAACGTCAACAGAACCTAAAATTGTTAAAAAGTTCTGAATCTTCTTTGAAATATAATTTTTTTATTAAAAATACTAAAATAATCTGAAATTGTTAAAGAATTATGATTCTTTGAAATCTCATGATTTTTTTAAACAAATTGTAATTTTTGAAGAAAACCACTACCAAATTCCAAAATTGTTCAAGTTTGTAAATTTTATTATTTTAAACAAATTTAAATCTAGTGTTTTCTTGTTTAGAAATACAAATTTTCGATTTACATCGCCAACAGAACCTCAAATTGTCAAAAAGTTGTGAATCTTCTTTGAAATATAATTTTTTTATTAAAAATACTAAAATAAGCAGAAATTGTTAAAAAATTATGATTCTTTGAAATCTAATGATTTTTTAATACAAATTGTAATTTTTAACGAAAAACAGTACCAAATTCCAAAATTGTTCAAGTTTGTAAATTTTTTTATTTTAAACAAATTTAAATCTAGTGTTTTTTGGTTTAGAAATACAAATTTCCCATTTAAAACGTCAACAAAACCTAAAATTCTTAAAAAGTTATAAAAATTTTAGATGATTCTGAATCTTGTTTGAATTATAATTTCTGTTTGAAAATCCTAATTTTCGCTGTAAAATTCCAGCGTATCCTAAAATTGTTAAAAAATTATGATTCTTTGAAACATAATTTTTTATTAAAAATACCAATCATCGACGAGACACTAACAACATTCAAAATTGTACAAACTTGTAAATTTTATTATTTTAAACAAAACTCATTGGGTTTAAATTTAATGATTTTTGGTTTAAAAATAAAAATGTCTGATTTAATACACCAACATAACCTAAAATTGTTGAAAAGTTGTGAATCTTCTTTCAAATATAATTTTTTTAATTAAAAATGCCTAAATAATCTAAACATGTTAGATGATTCTAAATATTGTTCAATTTATGATAATTTTTATTTGAAAATCCTAATTTTTGCTGTAAAATTCCAACGTAACCTAAAATTGTTACAAAAATTATGATTCTTTGAAATATAATTATTTGTTAATACAAATTTTAAGTTTCGACGAAAAATACAAATTTTAAAATTGTTCAAGCTTGTAAATTGTATTATTTTAAACAAATTTAAATCTAGTGTTTTTTGGTTCAGAAATACAAATTTCCGATTTAAAACGTCAACAGAACCTAAAATTGTTAAAAAGTTCTGAATCTTCTTTGAAATATAATTTTTTTATTAAAAATACTAATTTACGATGAAAAATACTAAAATAACTTAAAAATGTTAAAAATTCTGATTCTTTGAAATCTAATGATTTTTCAAATACAAATTTTAATTTTTTACGAAAAACACTAACAAATTCCAAAATCAGGGTTGCGACTTAACCGGGAAATGACCGGAAATTTAATTTAAAAACCGGAAATTTACTTCTGATGGCAGAGAAATTAAATTTTTTATTATTTTTCATAATTCATCACAAGCTATTATTGAAGTTTTATTATTTTCCATTATAAGAAAAACCTTTTGCAATTTTTTGCTCTGTGAGATTTTTGTCGCTGACTTCAGTTTGATAATCGAATTGATATTTCAAACACAAAGAAGCAATCGTTTTCTCAATTTTTTCAAAAAAATGGAATTATCACGTTTTATTCGCTTACTCATAATTTATCCTGACTTGGAACAGGGAATTTTAGAATTTTTGACGTGGAACGGGAATTTTTGAAAAGAATTATAATTCGGATTTAGAAGAAAGGAATTTAAAAGAATCCCTGTACCAAGTCAGAATTTGTCACAATTTGAAAATTCAAATGAATAAAAAATAAAAAAATAATAAAAAATCCAAATTTTAGATAAAGAAAGTACTTCCAAGTAGCTTTTATAGTAGAAGTAGTATTTCAAAGAATAAATATTGCTGAATCATTTTAATTGAAAATTCATCTCTGCGTGAAAATGTAACTACTTTGTTGAAAATCAATTTTTTGAATATAAAATTTATTTATTCCAATAGAAAATTTAACTGTTTTGCTGAAAATCCACATATTTCGTTAAAAATAGATTTTTTTTGTAGAAAATTATTTTTTTCTTTGCAAGTTAATCTTCTTGTTTAAAAATTCAAATATTCCAGTTAAATAGTCATAATTTTAATTGAAAATTTATCTTTTAGGTTGGAAATAAAAACACTTGGTTGAAAGTTAAACTGTTTTGTTGCAAATTAATTTTTTTGGTTGAAGATTCATCATTTTAATTGAAAATTCATCTCTGGTTGAAAATGTAACTACTTTGTTGAAAACCAATTTTTTTAACTGAAAATTGAACTATTCCAGTAGAAAATTTAACTGTTTTGCAGAAAAAACGTTTTTTTGTTTGTTAAGAATTATATTTTTAACAGAAAATTTAACCATTCTATATTTGGTTGAAAATTGAAATTTTTTATTTGGAAATTAAATCAGTTGTTTGAAAATAAATGTAATTTGTGAAAAATTCGCCTTTTTTTTGTAGAAAATTAATCTTTGTTATTGAAAATTCATCTATTTGGTATAAAATTCAACTATTCCATTTGAAGATTCATCAGTTTGGTTGAAAATTCATCAGTTGGGTTGAAAGTTGATCTTTTCTTGTTCAAAATTCAACATTTTGGATGAAAATTTGTCTTTTTTAATTGAAAATTCAACTATTTAGTTGAAAATCCACATATTTTGTTAAAAATCGATTTTTTTTTGTAGAAAATTATATTTTTCTTGCAAGTTAATCTTCTTGTTTAAAAATTCAAATATTCCAGTTAGATATTCATAATTTTAATTGAAAATTCATTTTTTAGGTTGGAAATAAAATTACTTGGTGAACATATTTTTTTACCGGGAATTTTAATATTAATTTGAATTATCAAATAATTCAGTTTAGTAAATCTAAAATCCTTTACAAATTTTCCATTTTAGCTCTTCTTTTGTTGTAAATTAATTTTTTTGGTTGAAGATTCATCATTTTAATTGAAAATTCATCTCTGGGTGAAAATGTAACTACTTTGTTGAAAATCAATTTTTTGAACTAAAAATTTAACTATTCCTGTAGAAAATTTAACTATTTTGCCGAAAAAACGTTTTTTTTCGTTAAGAATTATATTTTAAACAGGAAATTTAACCATTCTATTTTTGGTTGAAAATGTATCTTGTTTGGATGAAAATTCAACTATTTGGTTGACAAATTCAGAAATTAAACTATTTGTTGGAAAATCTACGTACTTTGTGAAAAATTCGCCTTTTTTGTCAAAAAATTAATCTTTATGATTGAAAATTCATCTATTTCGTATAAAATTCAACTATTCCAGTTGAAGATTCATCACTTTAGTTGAAAATTAATTCCTTCAACTGAACATTTCAATGTCCATTTTTGTTTGAAAATTAATCTTTTCTTGTTGAAAATTCAACGATTTAGATGAAAATTTGTCTTTTTTAATTGAAAATTCAAGTATTTCGTTGAAAATCGATTTTTTTGTAGAAACTTAACTTTTTCTTTGCAAGTTAATCCTCTTGTTTAAACATTCTTCTTTTCGGTTAAAAATTCAAGTATTCCAGTTAAATATTTATAATTTTAGTTGAAAATTCATCTTTTAGGTTGAAAATAAAATTACTTGGTTGAAAGTTAAACTCTGTTGGTTTAAATTAATTTTTGTTGTTGAAGATTCATTATTTTAATTAAAAAGTTAATTTATTTAGTTGAAATATGAGCTATGTGATTGAAAACTTGTTTTTTCTATCTATGGAAAGGAATTTTTTTGCGGAAAATTTAACTATTTTGTTGAAAATTTGTTTCTTTTTTCGTTGAAAATTCATTTGTTTTTTAAAGTGAAAATGTAACTATTATTCTAGTTGAATATTCTATAATCTTAGTAAAAAAATTCAACGCTTTGATTGAACATTCGTTTTTTGACTAAAAATTTAATTATTCAATTTTTGATGGAAAAATGATCTTTTTTAGTTGAAAATTCATCCCTATGGTCAAAAATTCAACTATTCTAGTTAAAGATTCATTATTTTGTTTGAAAATATAAGTATTTTTTTGAAAGTCGTTTTTTTTTTGTTGAAAGTTAGTTTTTTTTTGTTGAAAGTAATTTTTTAAACTGAAAATTCAACTTATTCAAATTGAATATTCCATAGCTTTAGTTGAAAATTCATCTGTTTGGATAAAAATTTATCTTTTTCAGTAAACATTAATTTTTTTTGTCCAAATTTTTTTATATCTCTTTAGTAGGAAATTATTTTCATTGAAAATTTAACTATTTCGTTGAAAATTTATTTTACTTTCTGAAAAACTTATTTTTCTAATCGAAAATTTCATTGAAAATTATAAGGTTGAAAATTTACGAATTTCGTTAAAAATTATTCTCTTTTGGTAGAAAATTAATATTTTTGGTTGAAATTTCATTTCATTGGTTAAAATTTAGTTTTTTTTATCGAAGATATATTTTTTTAACTAAAAATTTAACTATTCCGGTTTTTGTCGAAAAATTTTTTTATAGATGTTTCATTTTTTCGTTGAAAATGTAACTATTTCGTTGAAAACTTATTTTATTTGGATAAAAACGTATTTTTTCTAAAATAAAATTAAACTATCCCATTTTTGTTGAAAATGTATCTTTTTTAGTTGAAAATTCATCTATTTTGTTAAAAATGTGTCTTTTTTGGTAAAAAATTCATCTTCTGGGTTGAAAATTCAACTATATGATTCAAATTTTATTTTCCTGATTATAGATGCATCGTTTTAGTTAAAAGTTTATTTCGTTGGTTAAAAATTTAACAAATTTTATTGCAAATCTTTTTTTGTTTTGTTGAAAATTATTTTTTCTTTTTCTAAAAATGTAGCTATTTCACTTTTGTTATAAAACTGATCTTTTTCAGTTGAAAATTCACTTATTTTGTTGAAAAATCGTATTTTTTAGTCATAAATTCAATTATTTTTGTAAAAATGCGTATATTGTTAAAAATTGAACAATAATTATTGATTTTACACGACGATTCTGAATCTGTTCAAAATGAAACAATTTAGAGATTTTAACATTGCAAATTTTAAATTTTTCGATTGAAACTTTACAAAATATTTTATATTTTAAATAATTTCAAATTAACAGATTCGCAATTAAACGCTTTTATTAAATTTAAAATCATTTAAAAATATTATTTCGGTCTAAAATAGTATTCAATTTTTACATATTCAATTTGAATTTTTTTAATTAAAAGAAAAAAGAACAATTTTTAAATATTTAGGAATATTTTACTGTTCATTTAAAATGAACAATTATAAATAAAATATTCAAAACTAAACAATTTTAAATAGAATTGTTTGAAACAGAAAGCCTTGTATCGTTAAAATTTCAGAGTGATGAATTTAAACTTTGAAATTTTTGAACGTTAGAATTTTAATTTATAAGTTTAATTTTTTAATCTTGATTTATAAATAATAAACAATTATTGATTTCAAATTACTTTTTAAAAAATTATTTAAAAAATGTTTAATTTGTAAATGAAAGTGTTGAATTTGAGTTTGAAATGCGGAAATTTTAGTTTTTAATTTTTGTTGAATTGTCAGAGGGACATTGTATATTTTCAATATTTTTATCCAGTTGAAAAGGAGGAAATTTTGTTTTTGAATATTTTATTAATTCTAAGAAGGATAATTTTTTAATTTTAACATTTTCATCGAGAAGGAAGAAAATTTTGGTATTCAATTTTTTCTGAAGTGGAAGAAGCCCTTTTTTGTTTTTTATCCTTTTTATTGTGTTCAAAGGGATGAAATTTTGGTTATTTTTTTTTTTTTGGAAGATGCCATTTTTTTATATTTAACATTTTTGTCGAATTGAAGGGCAAAATTTATTATTATCAATTTTTTCTGAATTGGAAGAGAAAATTTTTTTATTTTTAACATTTTGATTGAGTTAGAAGGGAGGCAATTTTGGTTTTCAATTTTTTTCTGAATTGGAAGAGGGAATTTTGTTTATTTTCAACATTTTTCTAGAGTTGAATGGGACGAAATTTTGGTTATTTTTATTCTGGATTGGAAGGGGAACATTTTTTAAAAAGATTTTTATAGAATTGGAAGGGGGAAAATTTTGGATTTCCAGTTTTTTTTTAACTGGTTTTTATTTTTTATTATTGAGTTGGAAGGGAGGAAATTTTGGTTTTCAATTTTTTATGAATTGGAAGACGGAAAGTTTTTCATTTAAAAAATTTTTGGTTTTCAATTTTTTCTGAATTGGAAGAGGAATTTTGTTTATTTTTGACATTTTTGTAGAGTTGAAAGGGACGAAATTGTGGTTATTTATTTTTTTATGAATTGGAGAAAGGCCTTTTTTCCTTGTTAACATTTTTGTTGAGTTTAAAGGACGAATTTTTTATTGTCAATTTTTTTTAATTGGAAGAGGGAAATTTTTTATTTTAAATATTTTTATTGTGTTGAAAGGTTTTTTGAATTGCATTAGGGAAATTTATTTATTTTTTTAAATTTTCTAGAGTTGAAAGGGTCGAAATTTTGGTAATTTTTCATTTTTTTCTTCATTGGAAGAGGAACATATTTTTTTATCGGGAATTTTAATGTTAATTTCAATTGTTAAATTTTTCAATTATTAAATCATTCAGTTTACAATGCGTAATTCTAAAATCCTTTACAAATTTTTCCGTTTTAGGTCTTCATTTTTAAGGGTACATTTCCAATTTGAAGAATAAAAAAATTAATCAATAATTTTTGAAACTAAACTATAGTTGGAATATTAAAAATTGAACAAGAATTTATTTTATAAGATGATTCTGAATCTGTTCAAAATTAAACAATTTACCGATTTTAACGTTGAAAATTCAACTTTTTCAATTCGAAAGCTTTAGTAATTAACAAATTTAAGCGTTTGATTGAAACATTATGAACTATTTTCAATTTTCAAATAATTAGATTAATAATTAAACGTTTTTATTCAATTTAGAATCCTATTTAAATATTTTTTCAGTCTAAAATATTCCATTTCCAACCCATTGATTTTTTTAATTTTAGTAATATTTCACTGTTAATTTAAAATGAACAATTTTGAATAAAATATTCAAAACAAAACATTTTGAAACTGAGTTGTTTGAAATAGAAAGATTTGAATAGTTAAAATTTCAGAATTGGAAGGGATGAAATTTTGTTTAATTATTTATTTTTACACCTGGAAGAGGGAAATTTTTAATTTTCAACATTTTTATTGAGTTGGAAGGGAGGAAATTTTGCTTTTCAATTTTTTATAAATTGGAAGAGGGAAATTTTTTATTTTTTAAATTTTTATTGAGTTGGAAGGGAGAAAATTTTGCTTTTCAATTTGTTATAAATTCGAAGAGGGAAATTTTTTATTTTCAACATTTTTATTGAGTTGGAAGGGAGGAAATTTTGCTTTTCAATTTTTTATAAATTGGAAGAGGGAAATTTTTTATTTTTAACATTTTTATTGAGTTGGAAGGGAGGAAATTTTGGTTTTTAATTTTTTATAAATTGTAAGAGGGACATTTTTTTATTTGTTCGATTTTTATAGTATTTTCAAAATATAGTTTAGTTCAAAGCATTCAGATAGAAATATACAAAATTGTTTGGTTAAAAATTTTAATTACATAATTAAATTAATTAATTTTCTTAATTTCAATCCTTGGAAATTCAAATATTAAAAATTGGACATTTTCAAATTGAAAACTTTAATAGTTGCACAATTCTAAGATTAATATTCCAAATATTGAATAATTTAATTTCATTTAAAATTGTTTAATTACAAAAATTTGACTCTAAAATTATCGAGAATTATTCGATTTTGATCGTTCTGAACTAATATAGTAATATAGTAATAATAATTATTTATTATTTTAAAACAATAAAAATAAAAAAATTCTCAATCATTTTTAAGTAAAATTTTTTTAATTAGACAATTTTAAATTAGGAGCGCTTGAAATTGAGCAAAATGTAAATTGAAACGTTTCTGTACAATTTCCATTTGAAATTTATCGGATTTAAAATAATTTTAAACTAAAGATGTTAAAAATTTAATAATTTCAGTTTAATATTTTATAAATCTGACAATTTTAAACTAGTTGCGTATGAAATTGAATAATTTTGAATAGAATCTTTCAAAATTTTAAAATAAAAAGTTCAATACTTTTCGGTACAAATTCAAATCGTTCAAAATTTTCAAAATCAAAAATCTTAATAGTTGAATAATTTTGAGTAATTTTCAATTTTTATATTTTTTCTATTTCAATCTGTCAAATTTGTATTTCCTTAAAAAAAATCAATTTTGAATAAACTCTGTTTGAAAATATTTAATTTCCAATAGATACCATTCAAAATTGGTCAATAATTTTTAGAGTAAAAAAACTAAAAATATATTGGTTCAAAACCTAAAATTTACTGCATCCAAAATGAGAATTACACAATTTAAAATTTAAAGCGTTCAAAGTTGTACAATTTTTAATTAAGGCATACAAAATTTTCTGGTTAAAAATTTAAATTGTTCCAAAATGTGCAGTTTCCAAATTAAATAGAAAATATTCAGAATGGAATAATTTTAGATTGCTAATTTATGAATGAGATAGGGGAGCCCATCCTACAGTGGATAATCATTAATTAAAAGCATAAATATACGTAA
>CAKNYM010051483.1:89556-106474 GCA_932195095.1 Andricus curvator
CATCCACTAAAATCTTTTGAAAAATATTAAAATGCCTTGAAATCCCTCAAAACCACCGAAAACCCTTTATGTCTCTTAAAATCCATTAAAACCCTTTGGAACCTGTGAAAATCCTTGAAATCGATTGAAAGCTTCAAAATCTCCTATAATCCTTTAAAATCCGTAGAAATCCCTCAAAATCTGTAAAAATCGGTTGAAATCCTTGAAATTTCGCGAAATATTTCGAAATCTTACGAGAACCCTCGAAATCTTTCAAATCCCTTTAAAATTCATTGAAATCTTTTGAAATTCTTTCCAATATATTAAAATCCATTAAAATTCCCCGAAATCAGTTATTTTTATTGTTGAATAAGTTATAATATAAAAATAATTAATAAAATAAAATAATAAAAATAAATAAAAGGATAAGTTATAATTATAGAATTTGAAATTCCGTTAAATCTTTTGAAATCGAAACCCCTTTATATCTCTTAAAATCCGCTAAAATCTTTGAAATATCTTAAAACCCCGTGAAATCACCGAAACCCTTTTATATCTCTTAAAATGCGCTAAAATCATTTTAAATCTCTTTAAATCCTCTCAAATCTTTGAAATCTCATTAAAATCCCCTGTTATCTTTGAAAATTCGTGATAATACTTCGCTATTCCATGAAATCCTTTAAAATCCTTTGAAATTCCATGAATTAATTTGAAATATTTCGAATATCTCTTCAAATCCCTAAAAATCTCTTCAAACCCCTTGAAATCCGAGGAAATCGCTCTCAATTCCTCAAAATCCGTCGAAATCCATCTCTTGATATCCAGTAAAATCTCTGAAAATCAGATGAAACTGCTAAAAGTTCATTAAAATCATGTAAAATCCCTTAAAACTCTTGAAATCTGTTTAAATCATTTGAAATCTATAAAACCTTTAAAATTCTTTGGAAATCTCGCTAAACTCGGTAAAAACTTTGTGATTTTTTGAAATACTTTCTAGTCTTTTGAAAACCCTCAAAATCCCTTACATAATTAATGGACGTTCTCTTACCAAATCTCTTTTTTTAAATATTATTACTAATAAAAAAATTCTTTCATCAGTTCGTTGCCGCAAGAAATAAAATCAGATCATCGTCCCGTTCTTCCTGTGGATTCAAAATATCAAACTCGATACGAATATCAAAAAAACCTCCGAAGAATCAACCTCGAAGGACGAAGAATACCCGAGTTTTCCACGAAAAGATCAAGTTTCAACATTAAATCACCTTTCGTAAAAAGTCCGGCGAAAAAAATGGCTAAGCACGAGCTCTGAATCAAAGTCCAAAAGTTGAAATTTTGATAAAAAAAAAAATTACAATATGAAAATAGAAATTTTAAAGTGATTATTTTATATATTTTTGCGTCGCTCAATTATGTGCAATACAATTATACAAAACGGTTACATAATTTATTTACACTTTAATAAAAAATACGACTTTACACAGCAATGATTGACGTAATAATTTCACAAGTTATAATTAATCCTACTTAATTCATAATAATAATTTCTAGTAACATTGAAACACTTAAAATAATTTTTGCACTTCAAAACATCCTTTCAAAACAGAAATTCATCAAATTTATAATGATATGAAACATGATTTAAAATAAGAAAATATTCGTCTTTAGATGAGTATAAAATGTACGTATATGTATAAATATATATAAAACCAATTCTCTACTTGTAGAATTGCAAATACTTTCTGATGCAAAGGCATTATTTAATTGATCCACACACATAATTGATAATTGTTTCACTCGTAAATACTCGCAATATTTTCATATATTATAAAAAATGATATACTGTGACAAGAATTGACTTTTTGTGATAAAAAATATTTAAAAAATACAGGAAGATCCTGAAACTTAATAATTACTTATCAATAAGTCGAGTAGAGAGAATCGGCTCAAAATGGATACAGGAAGAAGAATACCTTTCGTCATAAAAAATACAGAATACTTATCAAAATTAATAGTCAAAAAATAAAAAAGGCTCTCGCAAAATGTTGGCTAATAAATAGAATTTCAGAAATTTACATTAATTCGATGTACTCGTCTTTTTTTTAGTAGTAAGATCTTCTTCTCCCTTTTAGGACTCGAATCACACGGTCTTATTTACAAGGTTTACAAGTATGAATCCTCATAAAGTAGGAAAATAGGATTTTTGGAAAAAATAGATTACTTTACCATCCAAAGGTCTCCATAAAAATAAAATTTAGGTAGAAGCAACATTGTTTCGACGGAGTTTAGCTTTCAAGCAGCCAGGATTTGCTTCAGAAAAACTGAAAAGAATAAAATGAGTTATTTCAAATTAATATAAAATTAAAAGAAAATTAAAAGGCCGTTCAAAAACTACGTCACGCTATTTTTAATACTTTTTCCACCCCTTCCCTTCTTCGTCAAAGATCATCACAAAACGTTTAAGCCCCCCAGGTTGTCAACTCAAATCCTGGAAAAAAATTTCCTGACAATTCCAGGTTTTTCCAGATATTTCAAGTTTTTTGAGATATAATGGAATGCTAAATAGTTGAATTTTCAACCAAAACGATTAATTTTCTACCAAAAAAGACGAATTTTCAACAAAATACATGAATTTGCAATCAAATAGTTAAATTTTCAACTAAAAAAGACAAACTTTTAACCAAATAGTTGAATTTTGAACTAAAAAAGGTCAGTTTTTAACCAAACATGAAATAGTTAAATTTTCAGTTGAAAAAATTAATTTTCCACCAAAAAGAAAACGAATTTTCAACTAAAATGATGAATCTTCCAATGGAATAGATGAATTACGAACCAAAAAGCTAAATTTTCTACTAAAATGATGAATTGTTAACTGGAATAGTTGAATTTTCAACCAAAAAGATGAATTTTCAAACAAGAACATTAATCATTTACCAAAAAATACGACTTTTCAACTAAATACATGAATTTTCAACGAAATAGTTGAATTTTCAACGAAAACGATTAATTGTCTACCAAAAAAGACGTATTTTCAACAAAATACATGAATTCTCAACCAAATAGTTGAATTTTCAACTAAAAAAGACAAACTTTTAACCAAATAGTTCAATTTTGAACTAAAAAACGTAAGTTTCTAACCAAAAATGAAATAATTGAATTTTCAGTTCAAAAAATTAATTTTCCACCAAAAAGAAAAGAAATTTTCAACTAAAGTGATGAATCTTCAACTGGAATAGGTGAATTTTAAACCAAAACGACGAATTTTTAACAAAAAAGTTTAACTTTCAATCAAGTAGTTTTATTTTCAACCAAAAAGATGAATTTTCAAACAACAACATTAATTCTCTACCAAAAAAGACGAATTTTCAACAAAATAAATGAATTCTCAACCAAATAGTTGAATTTTCAATTAAAAAAGACAAATTTTTAACCAAATAGTTGAATTTTGAACTGAAAAAGGTCAGTTTCTAACCAAAAATGAAATAGTTGAATTTTCAATTTAAAAAATTAATTTTCCACCAAAAACAAAACAAATTTTCAACTAAAGTGATGAATCTTCAACTGGAATAGGTGAATTTTAAACCAAAACGATGAATTTTTAACAAAAAAGTTTAACTTTCAATCAAGTAGTTTTATTTTCAACCTAAAAGATGAATTTTCAAACAAGAACATTAATTCTCTACCAAAAATACGATTTTTCAACTAAATACCTGAATTTTCAACGAAATAGTTGAATTTTCAACTAAAAAAGAAAAATTCGCAAACAAATACTTGAATTTTTAACTAAAAAAGATCAATTTTCAACCAAAAACGAAATAGTTCAATTTTCACTTACAAAAAATTAATTTTCAACTACTGATGAATCTTCAAATGGAATAGTTAAATTATAAACAAGAAAGTTGAATTTTCAACTAAAATGATGAATTGTTAACTGGAATAGTTGAATTTTCAACCAAAACGATTAATTGTCTACCAAAAAAGACGAATTTTCAACAAAATACATGAATTCTCAACCAAATAGTTGAATTTTCAACTAAAAAAGACAAATTTTTAACCAAATAGTTGAATTTTGAACTAAAAAAGGTCAGTTTCTAACCAAAAATGAAATAGTTGAATTTTCAATTTAAAAAATTAATTTTCCACCAAAAAAAACAAATTTTCAACTAAAGTGATGAACCTTCAACTGGAATAGATGAATTTTAAACCAAACAGATGAATTTTTAACAAAAAAGTTTAACTTTCAATCAAGTAGTTCTATTTTTAAGCAAAAAGATTAATTTTCGAACAAGAACATTAATTATCTACCAAAAACATGATTTTCCAACTAAATACCTGAATTTTCAACGAAATAGTTGAATTTTCAACTAAAAAAGAAAAATTTGCAACCAAATACTTGAATTTTTAACTAAAAAAGATCAATTTTCAACCAAAAACGGAATAGTTCAATTTTCACTTGCAAAAAATTAATTTTCAACCACTGATGAATCTTCAAATGGAATAGTTAAACTATAAACAATAAAGCTAAATTTTCAAATAAAATGATGAATTGTTAACTGGAATAGTTGAATATTTAACCAAAAAATGAATTTTCAAACAAGAACATTAACCATTTACCAAAAAATACGACTTTTCAAATAAATACACGAATTTTCAACGAAATAGTTGAATTTTCAACCAAAACGATTAATTGTCTACCAAAAAAGACGAATTTTCAACAAAATACATGAATTCTCAACCAAATAGTTGAATTTTCAACTGAAAAAGGCAAATTTTTAACCAAATAGTTGAATTTTGAACTAAAAAAGGTCCGTTTCTAACCAAAAATAAAATAGTTGAATTTTCAATTGAAAAAATTAATTTTTCACCAAAAAGAAAACAAATTTTCAACTAAAGTGATGAATCTTCAACTGGAATAGATGAATTTTAAACCAAAAAGATGAATTTTTAACAAAAAAGTTTAACTTTCAATCAAGCAGTTTTTTTTTTGAACCAAAAAGATGAATTTTCAAACAAGAACATTAATCATTTACCAAAAAATACGACTTTTCAACTAAATACCTGAATTTTCAACGAAATAGTTGAATTTTCAACTAAAAAAGAAAAATTTGCAACCAAATACTTGAATTTTGAACTAAAAAGGATACATTTTCAACCAAAAACGGAATAGTTAAATTTTCACTTAAAAAAAATTAATTTTCAACTACTGATGAATCTTCAACTTGAATAGTTAAATTATAAATAAGAAAGATGAATTTTCAACTAAAATGATGGAGAAGTTAAATTTTCAGTTAAAAAATTTTGTGACAAAAACAAACCAATTTTCAAAAAAATAGTTACATTTTGAAAAAAAGTGATGAATTTTAAACTAAAATTACAAATCTTCCACTGAAAAAGTTAAATTTTAAACCAAAAATAAGAATTTTCAACTAAAATGATGGAATATTCATTTGGAATAGTTACATTTTCAACCAAAAAGATTAATTTTTAACCAAGAAGATTAATTTCTACCAAAAAGACGAATTTTCAACTAAAAAAAAAATTTTTTTAACCAAAAATTTAGTAGTTACATTTTAAGTTCAAAAATATTTTCTTAAACCAAAAAAAAACGAATTTTCAACAAGATAGATTAATTTTTACCTAAATAGTTGAATTTTCAAACAAAAAGATTAATTTTCTACGAAAAAATACGATTTTTCAACAAAATACATGAATTTTCAACCAAACAGTTGTATTTTCAATTAAAAAGGATTAATTTTTAACCAAATAGTTGAATTTTTAACTAAAAAAATGAATATTTAACTGGAATACTGGAATTTTCAACCAAAAAGATTAATTTTCAAACAAGAACATTAAATCTCTACCAAAAAATACGATTTTTCAACAAAATACATAGTGCATTTTCAACGAAATAGTTGAATTTTCAAATAAAAAAGAAGAATTTTCAACCAAATAGTTGAACTTGGAACTAAAAAAGATAAATTTTCAACCATAAATGGAATAGATAAATTTTCTCTTAAAAAAATTAATTTTCAACCAACCTGATGAATTTTCAACTGCAATAGTTGAATTTTAAACAAAAAAGATGAATTTTCAACTAAAATGATGAATATTTAACTGGAATAGTTAAATTTTCATAAGTACATAAATTGTCAATCAAATTTTTTCAGTTATGAAAGTTAATTTTCAACCTAAAAAAAACAAATTTTCACCAACAAAGATAAATTTTCAACCAAAGAGATGAATACCCAACTAATAAAATGAATTTTTAACAAAGTAGTTCAATTTTCAACCAGGCAGTTAAATTTTTAATCAAGAAGATTAATTTTCTACCAAAAAAATACGAATTTACAACAAAATACATCAATTTCAACTAAATAGATGAATTTTCAACTAAAAACGATAAATTTTCAACCAATAATAAGTTGATATTACAAGCCAAAAAATTAAAAATTTCAATCAAAATCAGTTGAATTCAGCCAAAAAAGACTAATTTGGAACAAAATTGTTTAATTCTCAACCAAAACAGATTAACTTTTAACCAAACAGTTGCAATCTTAACCAAAAACGATATAATTTCCACCAAAAGAGATACATTTTTAAACCAAAAAGACGAACTTTTAACAAAATAGTTGAATATTCATCGATGAAGATTTTGCAATCAAGATAGAAAAAGAAGTTCAACCAAATTGTTTAATTTTTAAAACAAAAAGACAAATTATGTAGAAACCAGTGCAATTTTCAACCCAATAATAAGATTTTTCGACCAAAACGTTAATTTTCAACCAAATAGTTGAATTTTCAACGAAAATAATTGAATTTTCTACCAAAAAATACGATTTTTCATCAAAATACATTAATTCTCAAAGACGTAGTTGAATTTTCAACTAAAAACGATTAATTTTCAACAAAAAATGGAATGGTTACATTTTCAGTTAGAGAAATTAATTTTCTACAAAAACAAAATAATAATTATCAACCAAAAAGTTCAATCTTCAACCATGAAATGAATTTTTAACCATGTAGTTCAACTTTCAACCAAATAGTTGATTTTTCAACCAAAAAGTAGAATTTGTAACCAAAAGAGATTAATTCCGAACCAAAAATATAACAGTAGAATTCTCAATTAAAAAGAATTAAGGTTCAAGGAAAGATATGGTAAAAATTTAATTTTAAACTTGTAAACATGAATTTTCAATACAAAAGTTAACTTCCAACCAATAGGTTGAATTTTCTACCAAAATAAAAGAATTTTTAACTCAAAAAGACGAATTTTTGGAAAAACAGTTGAATTTTCAAGCCAAGAAACAATAAATTTCTCAAACAAAAATAGAATTAATTCAGTGTAAAAAATTAATTATCAACAAAAAAAACAAATTTTCAAAAAAATAGTTAAATTTGCAATCAAACAGATGATTTTGTAAGTAATAAAATTAATTCTTAAAAGAAAAGTTCAACTTTCAACAAAATTGTAGAATTTTTAACCAAAAAAGATTAATTTTTAACGAAAAACGTAATAGTAGATTATAATTAGATTAATAGTAGATTTATTTTCAACTAAAAAACGATCAATTTTTCAGCCAAAAATAAAAAAAATTAATTATCAACAAAAAACATGAATTTTCAACAAAATAGTTAAATCTTCAACCAATAAAATATATTTTTAACAAAGTATTTCAATTTTCAATTAACTTTTAGACAAAAATAGTTCTATTTTACTATCAGGTGCTATTAATCCAGTTCGCATTTAAGCAAGAAATGAGAAAAAGGGAAAATTTCTTGAAAACTGGGGAAAAAGAGGAATTCTTTAAAAAGTGTGTGAAGAGAGGAAAGAGTTTACTTGTAAAATAAAATCACTAATTTTCATTTTTGCAAACATAACAAAAAAATTGTATTTAAATTTATATTTCCCAAGTGTTATGTTTTATTTTATTTTTCTATTTGATTTTAATTTTTTTATTTGGTTTATTTTTTATTTTCCATACGTACTTTTTGAACGGCATCATTAATATTTAAAAAAATTCAGAAGCAACTTACCTGATACTTCTACTAGTAAGTCTTCTCGATACTGCTGGTTTTATTTTACTTTTGTTATTATTACTCCGGGCACCGCGACCAGTAATAATAAATAAATCCACCGATTTTTTGTTTCCCCTATTTAAAATTCCCAGTTGATGATCCAGAAATATGTCCAAAGCTTGTAAAGCTTCCGGAACAAATAAATTATGTAAATCTAGAGTATTGTCTTCGTTTGAAGCATGTGTCTGAGCAGCTAGAAAAGCACTAGCTGCGGCTGAATTTGCACCTTCCATCTTCCTCGAATGTAATTTAGCCTGAAGAAATTAAAAACATTAGAGGGGAACTTAAAATATCCTTTTCTAAAAAATATGTGTGTCGTGATAATCTCGAAAGCATGGTAATTTGAAAAACTTTCAAATATCAATCAAAAGTTGTATTTTTGCAACAGGTAATAATTATCATTTTTCAATATTTTCATTGCATTATTTAAATTTAAATAATTATTTTTGAAAAAAAAATTACTCAAAAAGATACATTTTGAACAAAAAAGGGAAGAATTACATTTTCAGCTAAAATAATTTTCAACTAAGAAAAAGGGATTTTTCAACAAAATAGTTAAATTTTCGTTAAAATAAATGAATTAAAAAAAAAAAGTAAATAGTTGATTTGTCCACCAAAACAATTTTACTTTTCAAACATTGAATTAAACCAAAAAATAAAAATTTTCAACAAATTATTTGAATCCTTAACCAAAACAGACTAATTTTCAAACAAAAAAAAAGCACTTTTGACAAAAAAGTTGAATTTACAACCCAAAAATATGCATTTTCTACCAAAATAATTGAATTTTCAACCCAAAAAAGGCAAAAAGTGACTTTTCAACTAAAAAAAAAATCAATTTTTTTAACAAAAATGGAATAGCTAAATTTTCAGTCAAAAAATTCATTTTCAACAACAACAAAAAAAATATTTTCAACAACAAAAAACATATTTTCAACAATATATTTAAAGTTTAAGCAAAGAGATGAATTTTCAACTACAATTATTAATCTTCAACCAAAAAATATGAATTTCTAACCCAATAGTTTAATTTTCAACCCAAAAGTTGAATTTTCTACACAAAAAAAGACAAATTTTTAACAAAATAGATAATTTTTCAACAAAATCATTCAATTTTCAACAAAACAGATGAATTTTCAACTGAAGAGATTGAATGTCTATCAGAAAAGATAAATTTTCGACCAAAAATGAAATAATTAAATTTGCAGTTAAAAAAATAAATTTTCAAACAAAAAATAATAATTTGCAATCAAAGAAATGAATTTTCAACCAAAAAGAATAAATTTCAACAAAATAGTTAAATGATTGAGCAAAGAAATTCATTTTTAACTAAAATAATGAATCTTCAACCTAAAAATGAATTTTTAACCCTTTAGTTGAATTTACAACCCAAAAGATGAGTTTTCTACAAAAAAAGTTTGAACAAAATAGATAAATTTTCAACAAAATAGTTAAATTTTCAACCAAACAGCTGAATTTTCAACTAAGAAGATTAAATGCCTATCAAAAAGATAAGATTTTGACAAAAAATGGAATAGTTAAAATAGCAGTTAAAACAATTAATTTTCCTTTTTTTTAAACTAATTTTCAACCAAAGAAATGAATTTTCAATCAAAACAGATTAATTTTTTACCAAAAAAGATTAATTATTAACAAAATACACGGATATTTTGGTATCAAATTAACCTTCTTAGTTGTAAATTCAACTATTAGGTTGAAAATACCATTAAAAATTAAAACATTTGGTTGAAAATGCATGTATTTTGTTAAAAATGATTCTTTTTTAGTAGAAAATTAATCATTTTGGTTGAAATTGAATTTCTTTGGTAGAAAATTAGTTTTTTTTATTTAAAATTAATGTATTTGAATACAAATTTAACTAAGTTTTTGGTCGAAATCTTTTTCTTTATAGACATTTAATCTTTTTGGTAGAAAAATCATTTGGTTGAAGATTTAACTATTTCGTTGGAAGTTTATTTACTTAAAAACTTATTTCTCTAACTGAAAATTAAACTATTCTATTTTTTGTTGAAAATGTATTTTTTTTTAGTTGAAAATTCGTGTATTTTATTAAAAATTACTCTTTTTTGGTAGAAAATTAATATTTTTGGTTGAAATTTCATTTTTTTAGTTGAAAATTAGTTTTTTGTATTGAAAATTAATTTCTTAACTGACAATTTAACTATTTCATGTTTGATTGAACATCAATCTCCCTAAGTTCAAAATTCAACTATTTGTTTGAAATTTTTTTGTATTTTTTTGAAACTTTGGCAACTATTAGGTTAAAAATTCCATTGAAAATTAAAATATTTGGTTGAAAATTCATGCATTTGGTTAAAAATTATTCTTTCTTGGTCAAACAATAACCTTTTTGTTTGAAATTTTATTTCTTTGGTTGAAAAATAGTTTTTTTTTAGAATTAATTTTTTTTTAACTAACAATTGATCTATTTAATTTTTTGTCGAAAATTAAAAAAAACACAAATGTAATCTTTTTTGGTGAAAATTCATCTGTTTGGTTGAAAATTTAACTATTTCGTTGAAAATTTATATTATTTAGTTAAAAACTTATTTCTCTAACTTAAAATTAGACTATTCTATTTTTTGCTGAAAGTTTATCTTTTTTAGTTGAAAATTCATCTATTTTATTGAAAATTTGTCTTTTTTTGGTAGAAAATTAATCTTCTTTGTTGAAAATTCAACTATTCGGTTAAAAATTTATTTTTTTGATTGAAGATGCATCATTTTAGTTAAAAGAATTTGGTTGAAAATTCTTTTTTTTTTTGTTGAAAATGAGTTTTTTTACTAAAAATGTAGCTATTAATTTTTTCTAGAAAATTGATCTTTTTAGGTTGAAAATTCACGTCTTTATGATTTAAAAACTAAACATTCTGTATGAGATTTTTTTCTTTATTGATTGAAAAATCTTTCTTGGTAGAAAATTCAACTCTTTTGTTGAAAATTCGTATTTTTTGGTTTAATTTAACAGTTTTTTAATGAAAATTAAAATATGTTTTGGTGGAAATATCAGCTATTACACTTTTTGTTGGAAATTCATTTTTTTATCAAAGTGAATTTGTTGAAATCTTTTGAAGTATTTAAAATCTTTGGGAACTTTTGCGAAATCTTTTCAAATATTTTCAAATTTGTTGAAACCTTTTGAAATCTTTGAAATGTTTTGAAATCTTTTAAATCTGGTGTACTGTACCCTTTTTGAAATTTTTGACATATTTTGAAATTCTTATGAATTCTTTGAAATATTTGTGAAATCTTTTGAAATCTAAAAAAATTGAAATCTTAAACATTGAGATCGTTTAAAATGTTTGAAATGTTTTGAAATCTTTGAAATCTGGTCTACTGTACCCTTTTTGAAACCTTTTGAAATCTTCTAAAAAATTTTGAAATCGTTTAAAATCTTTGAAATGTTTTGAAATTCAGTGTACTTTTTTAAGTATTATATATATATATATATGTATATAAGTAATTTTATTTCCTTTTTTAAATCTTTGAAATTCTTGAACTCTTTTGAAATCCTTATGAATTCTTTGAAATATTTGTGAAATCTTTTGTAATCGCATGAAATCATTGAAATATAAAATCTTTGTGAAATATTTTGAAATGTTCTGAAATCATTGAACTCTGGTGTGCTGTATCCTTTTTGAAATTTTTGAAATTCTTGTATTCTTTTGAAATCTTTATGAAATTTTAAAGAAATCTTTCAAATATTTGTGAAATCTTTATCAAATCTTTTGTAATCATTTGAAATCATTTGAAATCTTTGTGAAATCTTTTGAAATCTTCCAACAAATTTTGAAATCGTTTCAAACCTTTGAAATGTTTTGAAATCTGGTTTACTATACAATATGTACTATACTATACTATTTATTATGACGTCAAACACCCAAATTAAACAAATGTAAAATTCTATAGTTTTCTGTAACACCTTGTAGATTTTTGCAACAAAGTAAAAAAATATTAATAAAAAGTTACACAAGTTTTTGAATTGTAGAAACTTATACTTTGTTCTTAATTTCTTTACTTTTCTACAAGAAAATACAAGAAAAAATTAGCTATTTGTATTTAACTGTATTTTTTTGTTAAATTTTGTACATTTTTTACAAAAAAGAACATGTTTTAACGAAAAATTACAGTTGTAGAAATGTTCTACTTTCTTGTAAAAATTTTTTCCACCAGGGTTTTATCTCGATTCTAAGAGAACATTGCTGAAAACAATATAAATTGTTTAAACATCTAATTATCAGTATAAAGTATTATTTTATGTATGTATCAGAAACAATCTGCATTAAAAAAATCGCAAAAATCCTATAAATATCATTTTTTTTAAATTGACTTATTTTTGAGTGGATTCAAACAAATTTCCGGGCTTTATTCATAAAAATTCGAGAAATTTTTTTTTACCACCCTAGTGCATAATGATCTAGTTCATTAATAAAGGCGTGAGATAGAAAAATATTCTTAACATCGAGCATCCTTACCATCTCAGAATAATAAGAAGCTACTGCTTGATTTCCTCTTCTGTAAGCTAAAGCAGCTTTATTAAAATTTTCATTTCTTAATAGAAATTGTCTTTCTGCTTCCTCTCTTGATTCACGAGCAGTTTGCAAAGCATGTTCATAAGTTACTTGATCGACTCTGCTCGTATCCAAATCTGCACTTGACGAAGACGAAGGTCTAAAAATAACTCCTTCCTGAAAATGGATAAATAATTAATCAAATTAATAAATAATTAAAACCTTCGATTTCGTTAAATTTATCTTCTTTAGCAGGGTGGCCGTTTCAATCGAGGACAAAAATTCCCGGTCATTTCCCGATTCGCAAATATTTTTAAAATTAAAGCATTCAAAAATAGAATCGTTAAATTATCAGTTTACAAATTTAATTTGTAACAAAAAAAGAGGAATTTGCAAGAAAATACATGAATTTTCCACCAAACAGTTGAATTTTCATCATATAGAGGATACATTTTTAACCAAAAATGGAATAATTAAATTTTCAGATAAAAAAAATGAATTGTAAAACAAAAAAAACGAATTTTCAACAAAACACGTAAATTTTTAAGAAAATGGTTATATTTTTAAGCTAAAAGGATGAATTATCTACAAAACAGTTGAAAAAAATTAAACAAAAAATAGTTAAATTTTCATTCAAAGAGATGAATTTTCAACAAAATACATGAATTTTTATCCAAAAAGTTAAATTAAAAAAAATTTAATCAAGAAGATTAGTTTTCTACCAAAAAAGACAAATTTTCAACAAAATATATTCAATTTACAAATTTTCTACAAAACAGTTCCATTTTCAACATAAAAATATGCATTTTCAACTAAAATAAAGAATCTTGAACCAAAAAAATGAATTTTTTAAAATGTGGTCTAACACATGAATTTTTAACCAAATTGTTGAATTCTGAAGCCAAAAAGGCGAATTACCTACAAAACAGTTTAATTTTCAACCCGAAAATATGATTTTTCAAGAAAAAAGTGAATTTTTTATCAAATAATTTAATTTTCAAATAAATAGTTTAATTTTTAATCAAATAATTCAATTTTCTACCAAAAAAGAGGAAATGTCAACGAAACCGTTGAATTTTCAATAAAAAATATGAATTTACAACCAACAATGGAATAGTTATATTTTCATTTAAAAAACAATTCATTACCAACCAAAAAAAAAAACGAATTTTCAACAAAATAGTTCAAATTTCGAAAACAGTTGAATTAAACCAAAAAATACGAAGAAAGATTTTTCAGTCAATAAAGAAAAAAATCTCATACAAAAATTTGAATTTTTAAGACAAAAAGACGAATTTCCTGCAGAACAATTGAAACATTAGAATTTTTCAACCAAAAAATACCAGTTTTCGAAGAAAGAAATAAGTTTTCAACTAAAAAAGATGAATTTTCAACTAAGATAAAATTTTGATAAAAAGATCAATTTTCCCAAAAAAATAGAATAGTTACATTTTCAATTAAAAAATTTAAATTTTAAAGACAAAGAAAAAACAGATTTTCAACAACAAAATTCAAGTTTCAACCCAAACGATGAATTTCCAAACAAAAAAACAATTAATTTTCAATCAAGAAAGATGTTTCGGTCCATAAAAAAACTCATCCAAAATGTTGAATTTTCAAGCCAAAAATATGAATTTTCTACCAAAATATTGATTTTCCAGTCTTAAAAAGACGACTTTTCATCAAAATAAATGAATTTTCAACTAAAAAAGATTAATTTTTAAGTAAAAATGGAATTGTTACATTTTCATTTGAAAAATTTTAATTTTCAACTAAAAATACTAATTTTCAACAAATTAGTTAAATTTATAATCAAATAAATAAATTTTTAACTAAAATAATGAATCTTTAACAGAAAAAAATGACTTTTTAACTAAATATTTGAATTTTTATCCCAAAAGATGAATTTTCTACCAAAAAAAGACAATTTTTCAGCAAAGTACGTGAATATTCACAAAAAAAACATTTTTTGAACCAAATCAAATAAATTTTCAACCAAATTAAATAAATTTACAACGAAATAGTTAAATTTTCAACAGAACAGATGAATTTTCCACCCAAAAAATTAAATTTCGATCAAAAAAAAAGTTTTCCACAAAAAATGAAATATTTATATTTACAGTTAAAACAATTTATTTTTGACAATGAAAAACGAATTTTTAACAAAAAATATGAAGTTTTAACTAATGAGATTTATTTTCTACCAAAAAAGATACATTTTTAACAAAATACATGAATTTTCAACCAAATATTTGTGTTTTTAAAGGAATTTTAAACCTAATAGTTAAACTTTTAACCAATGAATTGAATTTTCAACCAAAAAGATGAATTTTCTACCAAAATCATGAATCAAAACAAAAAAAATTAATTTTCAACAAAAGCGTTAAACATTCAATCAAACAATTGAATTAATAAATAATTAAAAGCTTCGATTTCGTTAAATTTATCTTCTTTAACAGGGTGGGCCGTTTTAATCGGTCATTTCCCGGTTCGCAAATATTTTAAAAATTAAAGCACTCAAAATGGGACTCTTGAATTTTCAACTTTTATGATTGAAACTTAAAAAATTTTGTATTCAGAAATTTTTTATTCAAACGCTCAATAATTTACACGTATAAAATGGAAGGTTTTAACACTTTTCTAGCATTTTCAAGTTAACAATGTTTAATTAAATGCCGTTAAACTGCAAAAATGAAATTTTAAACTTCCATAAATGGAACTGTTCAATGATTTCTGGTTAAAAAATATAAGCCCACGCTATCATTTTCAATGCTCTAAATAGAAAAATCAATCAACAAATTTTTAATTTTTTTAAATTATATCATATTAAACAATTTTAAGTTAGAAACATTAAAAATAGAACGATTAAAATTTTTTTAACTAAACATTTTTAAAATTAGAAGTTAAATTATTTTTATTTTGAGTCATTTCAAATTAATAATTGTTCAATTGTTATTTATACATCAAAATCCATCAAAAAGTCTACATTTAGCGGAACGATTGAAAAATCTCGAAAATAAAATTGCCGACATTATAAAATATCCTATACTATAAAATTGCCGACACAGAAAAATTTCCTAACTAAAAAATTCCCGAATCTAAACAATTGAAAAATTATTTTAATAATAAATAAATAATTACTTAATAAATGTATTCATCAAATGAAAATATTTTCCAATTCGGTAATACCGTAAACTATCAAAAATTTTATTATTCGGGAATTTTAAGCCACTTCTAATTTCAGGATTATTATAATTTGAATATTTTCTTTCTATAATAAAATAAATTTCTTTTGGTACAAATTTGATCTTTTCTGATTAAAAATGCAACTGTTTGGTTGAAAATTAATCTGTTTTGTTTGAGGATTCAACTATTTGGTCGACAGTTAAACTACTTTGTTAAACATTTATTTTTCTGTGTGAAGATTCATAATTTTAGTTGAAAGTTCATCTCTTTGATTGAAAATTCTTTTTTTTTTTTAAATAAAGTTTTTTAATTGAAAATTTAACTATTCCATTTTTGGTTGAAAATCAATTTGTAAAGGTTGTGGATTTAACTATTTTGTTGAAAATTCGTCGTTTTGGTAGAAATAAAAGGTTTTTTACTAACAACTTAAAATCTTTGTTGGTTGAAAATTCAACTAATTGGTTTGGGAATTAATTTATTTTGTTGAAGATTCGTGTTTTTTCTGAGTTGGAAATTAATTTTTTTTACTGAAAATTTAACCATTCCATTTTCAGTTGAAAATTTATCTTTTTTAGATGAAAATTCAACTATTTGGTTGGAAATTCATCTTTTTCGGTAGAAAATTAATCTTCTTGTTTCAAAATTCATCGGTTTTGTTGAAAAATAATTTTTTTTCTGCTAAATTTAATTTTTTTAACTTAAAATGTAACGATTCCATTTTCGGTTGAAAATTGATCTTTTTTAGTTGAAAATTCAATTATTTGGATAAAAATTCGTGTATTTGGTTAAAAATTCGACTTTTTGATTTCAAAAATCATCTGTTTTGGTATAAATATATTTTTTGTTGTTAAAAATGCAACTGTTTAATTAAAAATTAATCTTTTTTGTTCAGGATTTAACTATTTTGTTGAAAATTCATATTTTTTGGTAGAATTGGGCTGTTTTTTATGTAAAATCAAAATATTTTTTAGTAGAAATATCAACTTTTATACTTTTTCTTGAGAATTAATCTTTTTTAGTTGAAAGTTCAACTACTTGGTTGAAAATCGAACTACTCTGTCAAAAATTCATTCTGTTGGTTGAAGAATCATCGCTTTAGTATAAAGTTGATTATTTTTTGGTTGAAAATTTAACTAATTTTTTGAAAAT
>CAKNYM010051483.1:106484-124106 GCA_932195095.1 Andricus curvator
TTTGGTTGAAAATTTAACTAATTTTTTGAAAATTAAACTATTTGGTTGAAAATTAAATTATTTGGTTTAAAATTAATTTATTTTGTGGAAAATTCGTTTTTTTTCTGAACTGGGAATTAAGTTTTTCTACTGAAAATTTAACCATTCAATTTTTATTTGAAAATTTATCTTTTTTAGTTGAAAATTCAAATACTTGGTTGAAAATTCGTCTTTTTAGTTTGAAATTTTTTTTGGCAGGAATGTAATTTTTTGTTAAAAATGCAACTGATTAATTATTTTATTGAAAATTCTTCTTTTTTGGTATAATTGAACTGTTTTTTTATTTAAAATCAAAATCTATTTTAGTAGAAATATCAACTATCACATTTTTCATTAAAAATTCATCTTTTTTAGCTGAAAACTCAACTGCTTGGTTGAAAGTTTAACTACTTTGTCAAAAATTCATTTTATTGGTTGAAGATTGAACTGTTGTGTTAAAAAATCCTTGTTTTTTGTTGAGATTTGTTAAAATTTGTAAATTATTTTAGTTTTTAACAGATTCGAAACCATCTTGTGAAATCAATGATTAATACAATTTTTAATACAGGAACTACAGTTCAAATTTAAAAATCATGAATTAAGTTATACTTGTAGTTGATCAACTCAAAATAAATTAACATAACAAAAAAAAAGAGTTTAAACCAAAAATTATAAATTACATTACATCATTTGATACGAAATTTGTTCTATTTCAAGTAATTGGATACATTTTTCTTCTAAAAATTTGTAAAATTCCGGGTCAAAAAATAAATTCACTGTCATTTCCCGGTTTCCCGATCCTGCGATAAATTGTTAAATAAAAACTTATGCTCTTAGGTAAATTTAACTTATTTTGTTTAGTGAACGTTACCTCTTTTGCTAAACTTTGTTGTTTTACTTTGACCATCAGACTGTTTTGCTTATTCAAAGTGTCGGTCGAACTAAAAGAACGTCCTGTGCTTGCTTCCAAAACTTGAACAGTCTCTTTAAAGTTTCCGTCATGTGCTTTTAAAATTTCACTCAGAGTTTCGGGATCAGAATCCGGGAACATTTCATTCAACATTTGACGAGTTAAACGAGATGCCATATCGAGAGGTGTTTCCCTTGTTTGTTGCTTTTTCTGTTGGAATTAATAAAAAAACAATTAAAGCACAAGTTAAATAATAAATATATTAATAGTCATTTCAATAAAAAAATTACCAAATCATTTTTATAAACAGCTAAAGCCAATTCCATGTCCATTACTTCGTTTAAGTTTGGAACAGTAGAATCGCTTCGTGACTTTGCCTCTTCAGCTTCCAGAGATTTTGCATATTCAGCGTCTACAAAATTCACAAGTTTCAAATTTGTAAGCTCAACATTCAAACAACTAATTGAATTTTCAACCAAAAACATGATTTTTTAACCCAGAAGATTAATTTTCTACTAAAAAAGATGAATTTTCAACAAAAGACATACATTTTAAACTAAATCATTGAATTCTCAACTAAGAAAGATAATTTTTCAAACAAACATAGAATCGTTAAATTATCAGTTTAAAAATTTAATTTGTAACAAAAAAAGACGAATTTTCAAGAAAATACATGAATTTTGCACCAAACAGTTGAATTTTCATCATATAAACGATACATTTTTAACCAAAAATGGAAAAGTTTAAGTATTAATTATCAACCAAAAAAAGAAAAAGAATTTAAAAAAATAGTTAAATTTTCATCCAAAGAGATGAAGTTTCAACTAAAATCATGAATAAAAACCAAAACAATGAATTTCCAAACAAGAGTTCAACATTCAACCAAATTGTTGAATTTACAACCAAATTTTTTTCAACCCAGAAGATAATTTGCTAACAAAAAATATGAATTTTCAACAAAATACATGAATTTTTATCCAAAAAGTTAAATTTAAAAAAATTCAATCAAGGAGATTAGTTTTCTACAAAAAAAGACAAATTTTCAACCAAATACATTCAATTTACGAATTATTTACAAAACAGTTTAATTTTCAACCCAAAATATGATTTTTCAAGAAAAAAGTTAATTTTGTACCAAATAATTTGATTTTCAAATAAATAGTTTAATTTTTAATCAAATAGTTCAATTTTCTACCAAAAAAGACGAAATGTCAACGAAACCGTTGAATTTTCAATAAAAAATATGAATTTACAACCAACAATGGAATAGTTGCATTTTCATTGAGAAAAAATTAATTATCAACAAAAAAAACGAATTTTCAACAAAATAGTTCAACTTTCAACCAAAAAGATGAATTTTCAACCAAAATCATGAATCAAAACAAACAAAAATGAATTTTCAACAAAAGCGTTAAACATTCAATCAAACAGTTGAATTTTCAACCAAAAAGATCACTTTTTAACCCAGAAGACTAATTTTCTGACAAAAAAGGTAAAATTTTCAACAAAATACATTAATTTTTAACCAAATTGTTGAATTTTGAAGACAAAAAGACGAATTATCTACAAAACAGTTGAAACTTCAAACTGAAAATATGATTTTTTAAAAAAAAAGGTTAAAAAAAACGAAATTTCAACGGAACCGTCGAATTTTCAATTAAAATTATGAATTTGCAACAAAAAATGGAATAGTTACATTTTCCTTAAAAAAACAATTAATTGTGTACCAAGAAAAAAAAAAATTTTCAAAAAAATAGTTAACTTTTCAACCAAAAAGAAAAATTTTCAATTAAAATCATGAATCAAAACAAAAAAAAATGAATTTCCAACAAAAAAGTTCAACATTCAACCAAATAGTTGAATTTTAAACGAAAAAGATGATTTTTTAAGATTAATTTTCTAACAAAAAGGGTAGAATTTTCAATAAAATACATGAATTTTTAAATAAAAAGTTAAATTTTCAACCAAAAAGATAAATTTTCAAACAAAAAGATTAGTTTTCTAAGAAAAAACTACAAATTTTCAACCAAATACATTCAATTTACGAATTTACCAAAAAACTTCAATTTTCAACCCGAAAATATGAATTTTCAAGTAAAATGATAAATCTTCAACCGAAAAAAATTAATTTTTTAAAATGTATTTTAACTTTTAAAGTTAATATTTCAACTAAAAAATATAATAATTTGAAATAAAATCAGTTGATTTCAATAAAAAAATACGAATTTTCAACCAAATACATGAATTTTCAAACAGATATTTGAATTTTCCACTAGAAAAGATAAATTTTCAATTAAAAATATCAATTTTCAACCAAAAATGGAATGGTTAAATTTTCGGATAAAAATATTATATTTAACCAAAAAAAAGTCTTTGAAACCAAATAGTTGAATCCTCAACCAAAATGATGAAATTTCAAAAAACAAGATTAATTTTCTAACAAAAAAAAAAGAATTTTCAACAAAATTCATGAATTTTATACCGAATAGTTTAATTTTCAACTTATAAATTTCCAATAAAAATGTAAAAGGTAAATTTCCAGAAAAAAATTATTTTTTGAACAAGATTTCAACAAAAAGTACAATTTTCAACCAAAGAGGTGAATCTTAAAAAAATGAATTTTTTACAAAGTAATTCAACCAAGTAGTTGAATTTTAACACAAACTGAAATTTTTTTTACCAAATTGTTAAATTTTCAACTAAAAAGATGATTTTTCCACCAAAAATATTAATTCTCTAAGAAAACAACCAAACAATAGCTGCATTTTAAACTAAAAACGATCAATTTTCAACAAAAAATGGAAAAGTTAAATTTTTAGTTAAACAAAAATTAATCTCAACTTAAAAAAAAAGAAATTTTCAACAAAACAGCTAACTTTTTAACCAAAAAGATTAACTTTGAATTTGCAACAAAAGAGTTCAACATTCACCCCAAAAGATGATTTTTTAACCAACAAGATTAATTTTATGAAAATGGAATAGTTAAATTTTCAGTCAAAGAGATGAATCGTTAACCAAGCAGTTGATTTCAATAAAAAAAGACGAAGTTTAAACCAAATACATGAATTTTCAAACAGATATTTGAATTTTCGACTAGAAAAGATAAATTTTCAATTAAAAATATCAATTTTCAACCAAAAATGGAATAGTTAAATTTTCAGATAAAAATATTAATTTGAACAAAAACAAAGTCTTTGGAACCAAATAGTTCAATCCTCAACCAAAATGATGAAATTTCAAAAAGCAAGATTAATTTCCTAACCAAAAAGAAGAATATTCTACAAAATACATTACTTCTCTACCGAATAGTTTAATTTTCATCTTATAAATTTCCAATAAAAATGGAAAAGGTAAATTTCCAGATAAAAATTAATTTTTAAACAAAATTTCAACAAAAAAGTAAAATTTTCAACCAAGTTGAATTTTTGACCAAAGACGATAACTTTTTAACAAAATAGTTGCACTTTCAACAAAATAATTAAATGTTCAACTAAATAATAGTCTGAAATGTAAAATTGATTTGCAAACTTATTAGTAATTAATTAAATTTGCCGTTGGAAGGCCATCTTACGCAAATTTTACAAAATTTCTTAACAAATATTAAAAATATAAAATATAAATATTATGTAAGTCCGTAACGTAAACAATTAATTTAAAAAACTCTTCAAATTTGTACCTTTTGCTATCATTGCATCCAAATGCTCCTGCTGAGTATCCATTTGTTGCTGCATGGATTCCATCCACAACGCGTGGAGTTCCTCAGCCACCGATTTTTTCACCTGGATCACCGGGAAGAGTCCATCCGGAAGTTGGAAATTAGGATTGCCAAATTCCTTTTCCAAATTCCTAATAAAGTCCCAACCTAAATTGAGTTCGATCGTCTCCTCAGGTTCCGAAGAATCGTCTCCATCGCTCTCGTCCTTTTCTTTATGAGAACTCTGATCAGAATTGATAGGAGATTCCGGAATTGCATCTTCAGTTGGACTCAAATCATTAATAAACTGGATGACATCTTTATTTCGAGCCTGAGCCTCAATAATCTCTTCGGTTGGTACATCCGGTTCTCTATTTTTCCACTTCTTCACCCGCAAAATATGAGGGTGATAACTAGCCTCGTTGATCATAACCTTCTCCTCGAGGTATTTCTTCAACGCCAAACTATCTTCCGAAACTTGATTCTTCTCCTTTCTCTTACTGGGGGAACTCGGCTCGCTTTCATTTGAATCTGAACTGGAAGATTGTTTAAATTTCTCCAGTCTCTTATTTCGAGATGGAGAAGAGTCTTCAGCAATCGAAGATTTAAGTGGTGGTATGTTTAAAATGCTTTCAGGTGGAACTCCATCCAAAAGAACATCTATTGTCCAGTGAGAATCACCGTTGCATAAATTTTTATAAACGTCTATCACATCATCCTTTGGAATATGAGGGAACATATCAAACAATCCTTGTATCATTTCTTGATCTGTTTCTTCTATTTCTCCAGAAATGTTTGGTAATTTTAATAAGACATCTACATCATTCGTCATGGAACTTTTGTCAAGTTTTAGTTTACGTGGAGGTGGAGTTTCGAAATTACTTAAAACCAAACCTTCGTTTATACTTCTGTTGACTGTTTTCAAAAGTGTGTACTCGGGTTCGTTCGTACCTCCAATATAGGAAACATTAAAATCGTAGATACTAGTATTGGTTGAAGACTCTGAAGTCGCAACATTGTTGGATTCCTCAATTTTTACTGGTACTTCTATTTCACAAGTTGGGAAGGGCGACTCCTTCCAAGTTATAGAATTAATATTGTCAATAGTTTCAAAATATTTACTACTAGTCTCCAAATTGATTTCAGACTTCTTCGTCTCGGATTTTTGAATTTCTTTTTCTTCAAGTATTAATTTTTCGTTCTCCTCTAAAGATAAAACTGCTCTTGCGAGTGGTCCAGTGAATTGCATTGTTTCAGATTTACTCAAATTATCTTCAGACGCCTCAGATAAAGAAGAAATCAAATGATCTTGGGAATTCAAAGCATCCAAATTCATTTCTTCAGACGAAAGAATAGTACTCGCTTCAAGAACACTTAAAAAACTATCATTATCAGCATAATCGATAGTCTTATTTATTGACTCACTTCCCAAAGATTGAACGCTTTCAAAGTTATCTTGAGCTTCACAAACCAAATTTGATACACTAAACTCGCGGCCACTATTTGATAATTTTTTGCTTAAAGTATCATTGGAATCAGATAAGTTGTCAACTCCATAATCTAACATCTTTGGAATATTTTGTTCCTTAATTGGTGAATGTAATTTTTCAGTGAGCGTATCCCTAACAGTCTCGGAAGATTTTTGATCTTCATGCTTTTTAACCTTTGATCCATCGTTATTAGCACCTAAAAAAGACTTTTTAATAAATTTCATTATCGATCCAAAACTAACTTTAGCTTGTGGATCGGTACTACAAGTTCTATGATCATTTTCCTCTAATAATTCTTCCGAACTTTCTAAATCAGTCGAAATTTCTAAATTATCTTTCGAATCAAGCAACAAATCATCAGCGTTGGAATCGATATGTTCAAAAGAAGTAGAAGATTTTGTTGCAGAATCTGGTGAATCCTTATCAAGAGTATTTTGTGCCTCTGACAATTCTTCACTCGGACTTTTTGATTTCCCGGAGCCATCCGATTTCTCGTTTTCTTCATTATCCTTTCCATTTTCTGTCAGAGTTCCGACGCTATGAATTTGCCTCCCATCAAGGAACAAAGTAAAGTCCCAGCACTGGGCAAGAATATTCTCATTATCGTCATCAGACTCCTCAGCAATTATGTTTCTAATCATGCTGTTTTTCCTCTCAGAACCAATCGCTCCTAAATTCATACTAGCCTTATCCTGATTAGAAGCACTCATCTTATTATCCATACTCGATGATTCCTCATTCAGCGTGTCCCTCAGAGCTTCAGAATTTTTATTTTTAATCTTCACATTCCGCATCTCGTCTTCCCAGCTGACCCCATCATCCTCCCACTTATCCTGGATCAAATTTTGCGTGTTTTCTTCTGGAGATAAATCCTCATCATCCCCTCCAAAGGTTTTCAGCGCAAGTTGCAAAGCCGTAAGATTCTCATTAAAAGGATTTGGTATAGCATCCACAACCCTCGCGCTCGAAACTTTAACAGGATAATCTTCAATGCTTTCATCAGCTTCCAGGATTTTTTTGCTGACCTTGTTGCGTTTCTTAGCATGTTCAGGATCAGGAGATACACGTTTCGGTTTCGAGGGCGATGGAATCGGGAAACAAGGTTGAGGAGGCATATTATAAGGATCATAACGCAGGGAAAACATCCTCAGGAGTTTAGCAGCTGTAACGTTTCGCTCGTATCTCTGCAACTTTTTTTGGATCCAGTCCCTCGACACGTTATGTTTATTCCTCCTAGCTAATTCGGCAGCCTGGAAGAGCCAAGGTGTGTCTGGTTCAAGAACTTCGATAAAATAACCATATTGTACAGCCATTCGCACGTAAGGTTGCATTTCCCAACATTGAGTATTCGTATTGTCTACAACCACTGGACTTCTTGCATCCACAAGAGCCTTCAAAACTTGTTGTTGATTAAACGCGTGAGCATCTGAAAGTTTGGTCGGATCAAAGGCGTAAACTCCTCGTCCTTTTTGCAGAAAAAAGTCGTCAGTGCTGAAAATATACTGCGAGGAGTCGCCACCAACGGTAGATTCAACGATTTCCTTAGCCAGATAGGACTTTCCACTGCCTGGGAGTCCTCTCAGTATGACCATGATCTTGAATCCTCTCTGAATCGTCGATCTGATTCTACTTAATGCAGCATTGTGAGATGCCTTAAATTTGTGCTTGCTCGTAGGAGAGGTAAATGGCGAAGGTGAAGGTGAAACTGAAGGTGAGAGTGAGCTGATCATTCCGATGCGGGGCTTTGTCGTTTTCGGAGGACTCTGCGTCTGAAGAGACAAAAACTGACAAACGTTCGACTGTGTGTTATGAGGATTCGGAATATTGTAGTCGCTGGTTTCCTCTTCGATGACAACGTCGGCGTCGTCGTCGGAACTCGTTTCAAGTGCACCAAAGCGGTACTGAACCTTCAAACCACAGAGGGATTCGGTCTCTGTTTTGCGTTGACGGAAATGTTTAAAAGCGTCCTGGGAAGAACCTTGAGGATTGAAAGTTGGGAGTTCGTTTTGATTGCAGGTTAGCAGATCGGAGTCTTTTTGATCTTCAGGAAATAGAGGATAGGAATCACTTGATGGTTTCTCTGAATATGGGCTTTTTTGATTGATTGAATCATCGGGAAGTTGATTGGAATCTTCTTCGTCTTTCACTTCCTCATCCTCGATAGTTTCTAGATTCGATTTATTTAGTACACTTGTTTCCTGGGTGCCTTTTCTCATCAATTCGAACTTCTTGAATTCGTCTTTTTGTTTCTGGAGTTCCTCGTCATTGATGTTCAGGTACGTAAAATCGGTGTCGACTTCAAAAGCGTCCTCTTCCGGACTCGAGTCAGGATTATCAAGAGACGCACTTTTTTCGTCTTCGCCCAAATCTTCGCTACAACTACCGAAATTACTGCTGTTTTCGGTTGGGGAACTGACGTTGGCTGATAATGTTATCAGATGCTCGATGGATGGTTGCACTAGAGACAGAGAGATAACAATTTATTAAGCACTTGAAAAGACAATTTATAATACTTCGGAGAAATGATTTTTTCAAACGACTAATACGCATTTATCAGGATGTCTAGCGTTTCTTAAAAAAAATTCCAGGACTTTTGCAGATTTTCCAGGATAAAAAAATAAGTGGAAATAAAAAAGTATCATATGCAAATTTTCTCATGCACCCCCTAAATCTCATTTTATGGTAAAAAAAACCGTTTTTTCGTAACTGCTCATTTTGTGAAGGTAAAAAATCACGAAGCTGCAATCGAAAATATTTCGAAGTTTCTCATTTTTTACCAATTTTTTCAACTTTAACAACAAAACAGTTGAGTTTTCGACCAAAAAGGATGACTTTTTAACAAAATACTTGAATTTTCAAGAAAATAGTTTAATTTTTAACCAAATACTGCACATTTTTACCTACAAAGATGAATTTTCAAACAAATAGTCGAATTTTTAAACAAAAAATATTAAACATCAAACAAAAGCAGTTGAATGTTCAACAAAAAATGAATTCTTAACGAAAAATATAACAGTTGATATTAAAAAAAAGGAAACTCAACAAAATAGTTAAATTTTCAAGCAGAGTTGATTTTTCAACAAAACAATTAAATTTTAAACAAAACAGTTGAATTTTCAGCCTACGAAAATGAATTCTCAAACCAAACGACGAATTTTTAAACAAGAAGATTAATTTTCTAACAAAAAAAATGAATTTTCAACTAAAAAGGATAAATTCCCACTAAAAAAATTAATATGCCACAAAGTAGTGAAATTTTCAACCAAAGAGATGAATTTGCAACAAAAAAATTAATTTTCAACCAAACAGTTGCAGTTTTGACCAAAAGATTAAATTTCAATCATAAAGATTAGTTTTCTACCAAAGGAGTCGAATTTTTAACTAATAAAGATCAATTTTCAACAACAACAAAATATTTAAATTTCCGACCAAGATAGCTTTTTAAGAAATAGTTGAATTTTAAACCTACAAAGATGAAATTTCAACCAAATATTTTAACTTTTAGCTAAAAGGACGATTTTCAACAGAATAGTTGCATTTTCTACGCAACAGTTGAATTTTCTATACAAAAAGCCGAATGTTTAACAAAAGAGTTCAACTTTCTACCAAAAAACATGACTTTTTAACAAAATTGTTAAATTTTCAACTACAATTATTAATCTTCAACAATAAAAAGTAATTTTTAACAAGACGTTTAATTTTGAACCAAGTAGTTGAATTTTTAAGAAAAAAATACGAATTCTCATCGAAAAATTTAATAGTTGATATTTTAATTAGAAAGATTTTAAATCAAACCAAAAATACGAATTATCAACAAAAGAGTTGAATTTGCAAGCAAGCAAAATATTTCAGTCAAGAGAGAAAAAAAATGTCAACCAAATTCTCAAATTTTTAAAGCTAAAAGGCGAATTTTCTACAAAACAGTTGTATTTTAAACACGTAAATATGAATTTTCAATTAAAACGTTAATTTTTAACCAAATATTGGAATTTTCTATAGAAATAATAGAATTTATAACCCAAAAAGACGAATTTTCAACAAAAAAGTTGTATTTTCAAGCCAAGAAATAATCAAATTTCAAGAAAAAATGGAATAATTAAATTTTCAGTTAAAAAAATAATTTTCAAGCAGAAAACGAATTTTCCACAAAAAGTTAATTTCCAAATAATATTATTGAATTCTCAACCAAATATGTACATGAATTTTCTACCAAGAAGATTAATTTTCTACAAGACGAATTTTCAACTAAAATGATGAATCTTCAACCAAAAAAATTACTTTTTAACAAAGTAGTACAATTTTTAACCAAGTAATTGTATTTTTAACCATTGAATTCATAAAAAAACAACACAGTAGTTGAATCCTGAACTAAAAAAATAAATTTTCAGCCAATAAAATTAATTTCCTGCCAAAAAAGACAAACTTTCAAGTAGTTTAACTTTTAACTAAGTGATTGCAAAATATTATAGTTGATAATTAAACTAAAAAATATTAAAAATTTTCAATCAAAAAGACTTAGGTTCATCCAAAAAGACGAATTTTCAACAAAATAGCTGAATCCTTAGCAAAAAAGACTTTAATTTTAAACCAAATAGTTGCAATTTTCATTTTAAAAAAAGGCGAAATTTCTACCAAAAGAGGTGAATTTTTAAACCAAAAAGACGAATTTTCAACCAAATTTCTGAATTTTCAACTAAAAAAGATTTTTTAGTCAAGAAAGAAAAAAAATTTTAGGCAAATTACAATTTGAAGGGAAAAATAATTTTTAATGCGAAATCAAAATTTCTGATAATTATTTATTTTTCAAGTTTCTTTGTTCATTTGCTATAATGTTATGTAAGTATAATTTTTCTAGGTTTCTCTAAAAAATTCAAAAAGATTTTTGAAGCTTTCAGATATGTCGAAAAAATATTTTGACAATTTATAAGATTTTTTTTATTTTACAGGATTTTACCAAATTTTAGGTAAATTTTGAGTCTGAAAGATATTTAGGACTTTCTGAAGCTTGGAAAAAATTGAACAAGATTTTATCAATTTTTCAAATATTTTTAATCCCTTCAAAACTCGAGTCAAAACTTCCAAAGTTCGTAAATATCTTTTAAAATTACTCGAATTATTCCTAAAATTGTCCTGAAATCTTTCGGGTTCGTTTTTGATAATTTTGGAAATCTTTCGTAATGTTTTAAAATCTTTTTGAATATATTCTCTTTAAATTAATGTAAAAAAATATAATATGTAATAAAATATTTAACATTTTCAATTATTTTTGATGTTTTTTAAAAACTTCTCTATATATATATATATATATATATATATAAAAAAGATTCGAAATTTTCCTAAAACTTTGAAAAAATTCTGTCAAATTTAAAAAATGCCTTGAAAATCTTCCAAATTCTTTTTTGACAATTTTACAAATCTTTTGAAATGTTAATTTAAAAAAAAAAATATTCTCTTAAAATAAATTTTGTCAAATAAAAAATTATTAAAAATTTTCACATAAATCTTAAGAAAATTGTTGTATTCTTCTGAAAACTTTCAAAATTCTTAGAAAGCTTCTAAGCTTTTTTTCCAAATCTTCAAAAATCTACTTTTTTTTTTAATTTCTTGAAATCATTTTAAGTTTAAAATTATTTTCGTATTTTTTCAAAACTTCGGAAATCTTTTATAATACTTTAAAATCTTGTTAAATATTTTCTTCAAATTACTTTTTCAATATAAAGAATCACATTAAATATACCCAGGAATCTTAAGACACTTTTTTAAATTATTATTTCAATTTTTGTGACATCTTTTCAAATTTTAAATTGTTTAAATTTTTTTAAACTTTTAAATAGATTTTGAAATGATTCGATTTCTCCTAAATCTTTAGAAAAAATTCTGCAAAATTAAAAAAAAAAATTTCCTGAAAATCATCTATATTCTTTTTTGACAATTTTGGAAATCTTTCAGAATGTTTTAAAATCTTTTTAAATATAGTCTTAAAATAAATTATGTAAAATAAAAAATTGTTAAAAATTTTCCCAGAAATCTTTTAAAAAATTGGTATTCTCTTGAATTATTTTAAGTTTAAAATTATTTTTGTATCTTTTCAAAACTTCTTAACTATCTTGTAATATTTTAAAATCTTGTTGACTATTCTCTTGAAATTAATTTTTCAAGATAAATAATGACTTTTAATATATATTTTTTCAAATTTCAAATTATTTTCCAAATTTCTTAAAAACTTTTAAATATCTTTTAAAATGATTTTAATTTTGTCTAAAATTTTGTAATCTTGCAAAATTGAAAAAGTTTGCTTTAAAAACTTTGACATTCTTTTTCGAAATTTAGGAAATCATTTGAAATGGTATACAATCTTTTTAATATTTTCTTTAAATTAATTTATCAAAATAACAGATTAATTTAAATTTTCCCTGAAAATCTTAAGAAACAATTCAAAATTTTATTTCAAAATCGAATCTTTTCAAAACTTCTAAAACTTTGAAATATCTTTTGAAATGTCTTTTGAAATAATTTAAAGTTTTTCTAATGTTTTTTTAATATACTAAAGAATGAAAAAAAATTGTTTTAAGATCTTCCAGATTCTTTTTTGGCATATTTTAAAATCTTCGAAGCTTAAAATTAATGTTTTAAAATAAAACCAAGGATAAAATCTATATCATTTTTAATTTTTCCAAAAATGTGATTGACAGTACCGATAATTTCTTTGTTACCGGTACCGGTTTGTGTCCATAATTTTATTTTTCTAATCTCTTTGAAAGGATGAAAAAGTTGACAAATTATAGTATGATAGCAATATGTTAAGAACCGATTTATTTCTCAATATTAAAAAAACATTTACAATTAAAATTTTATTTTTATCAATAATATTTAGAGACATTCAGAAATAAATTACATCATCAAATAAAATTACTTGGAAATTTTAATTTACTAAATTGATGATGCAGAAAATTCTTAATCTTTATTTATAGATGGTATTTTTTAAACTTTTGGTAACAAAAATTAAGAACAGAATTAGTGCCTTTATTATTAAAGAATCATTAAAAATTTAAATTTTCTCTTTAGAAATAATTTTGCAGAATTAAAATTTCTCATTTGAAAATTTCGATTTAAAAAATTCGAGAAAATTCAAAAGAACAAACTGAAAATAGCCACGTAAAGTCATATTCGCGTAGTGTGCAACCAATCAGGTAGTTTACAACAATGAGTACGAGATTTTCGATAATTTCGTTCCAACTATTTTTTTTAGATAAAACCCCACCAAAAAATGATTCAGCAGTCTTTTTTCGGTCAAAAAAGAACAAGTTCAAAAACCTATTTTTTTTAGGTAATAAAAATTCCAGGACCATGAGCAAAATTCAAAGACTTTTCCAGGTTTTAAAGGATTTCCAGGACACTAGACACCCTGATTTATATAAAAAGATAATTATTTTCCATTCAAAGATAATTAAGCTCGAGTTAAAATTTTAAATTCAGATGAAGGTAGACTTACGTTTCCAGTCACAATTTTGAACCACGGAGAGAATGACATCTGGATCCAGAATGGAATCGAACATTTCACGCACTTGGCTAAGTACCCTTTCCTGATATTCCGCAGCATTTTTTCTAGTTTTATTGGACCGCTTCACAGACTTTTCTGCGGGTGAGTCATTGTTTGAAGACATTGTTGAGAAATTTGTGTAACATCAAGATTGTCTGAAAGATAAAAAGGTTTTTCTTACTAAATAAAACATACAAGAGCTTTGCAACAGCTGTTTCATTTTATCTTAACTTCAATTATAAATTACCATTTTTATCACTTTATTGACTTAGCTTTAAGTATAATCGCAGATGATTTTTTAAATACAAAAATTAAAAAATATAGGCTCGAAAGATTATCATAGGGATAAGTACGATTTTTTTCTGTATATACTTTTTACAATTATGTTATTTTCCTTGGCTATCTAAGGAAATGATGTAATAAACGAATAAGAAGAATCATTTAGTGTTAACATTTTTAAGATTTATCAAGGCCATAATAAGAAAATTAAAATCTCTACTGATAATGTCAAGACTGACACTGCGCGTTTACGATAATTTTTATCTCATCGTTTATTAAAAAAAAAAAATATTGGCTAAATCATATGTGTAGAGAAAAAATAAAATCTTGTTTATATCCGTATCACCTTGCCTAATTAATTATACAACTGTAACAACTTTCCAAATCCAGGAGTAGGGTATATAAGTGAGAGGCAGTCTGGTGTGCAAAATGTTATCTTAAATTACAATTGGCCTTGCTAACATTTATTGCTCTATTCAGCAGAAAATATAAAATTAAGTAATCAGAATTAAGAAAAAAATTCAGCATTAAAGTAGCTGTCGTGCCAAAAATTAGATCTCTGAACCAAAAAGTTTTTCTGTGATTTTAAGAAACATTATTTTAATTTAAAATATTTTAAAACTCAAAAAGAAATTTTAATTTAAAATTCTTTTTGTGCACTTGAATTTTTCTTACTATCGCTTCTTACGAACTTCTGGAAAATGGTTTAAATTTAATAAATGATGGCTTATTTTTTCGGGGAAAACATTTTATATGACTGTTTTCAATTTTGAAAATAAATTTTTCTATGGCTGAAATCATTAAAACAATTTTGCTTTAATGGAAACATTTTTTAAACAAATGAATATATTTGAAGATTATTAACTAGCAAAAATTTTGATTGCCTAATAATCAAATTAAAATATATGTTTCAATTTGAAATACTGTAAAATATAATTAAAAATCATAAATTAAAATAAATATTAAAATAGCTACATCGGCTTTCATACAATTTTAATTTAATTTGAATTTTAACCGGCTTTTAGTAATTCGTAACTTTCATTTAAATATAAAATTTTATCCCAGCATAACATTTTGAACATCTTTTTGAAAATGGTTTTATTTTGAAGATTTACAATTGAAAACCCTTCATTAAAAAAAATGTATAAATAGAAAATCTTAGATTTTGATGATATTGAAAAACAAAAGTCAAGATTCCAATTCTAAAATCTTCTAAATTGAAGAAATTCGAATGCAAATAATCAAAATTACAGCTTTTTAATTGTGAAACTTAAAACTTGCATAATTTTAAAACTTAAATGGTCAAAATTAAAAGCTCTTGAATTTTATTTTTAAATATTTAAAATTCAAAGTTCTATAATTTTGAAGAGATATATTTGAAAACTCTTGAATTTTAAAGATTTCTAAATAAAAATTCTTAAATTTTGATGATTCTGGAAAACAAAAAGTCAAGTTTTTAATTCTAAATTTCCCAAATTGAAGAAATTTCCAATGAAAAACATAAAAATTACAGATATTTAAAATTTTAAATTTTCAAAATTAAAAAATCTTCAATCTTAAAGATTTACAATTTGAAGTTCTATCAATTTGAAGAGTTAAAATTGAAAATTCTTCCATTTTTATGATCAAAAGTCAAGTTTTTAATTCTAAATCTTGAAGAAATTTTTAATGCAAAGCATCAAAATTGCATAATTAAATTTGTAATTGTAAAACTTGAAACTTGCATCAGTCTCATTTTTGAAGACTTGCAATTTAAAGTTCTACAATTATGAATAGTTAAAAATTTAAACCTATTCTATTTTCACGATTTTCAATTGAAAATTCTTCAATTTTGCAGATTTACAACTGAAAACTCTTGAATCTTAAGGTGCATAAATTAATAAAAATTCTTAAATTCTGATGATTTTGGAAAATAAAAGTGAAGTTTTGAATTCTAAATCTTCAAAATTGAAGAAATTTCGAATGTAAAGCAGCAAAATTACAGAATTTTAAATTTTAATTTCTCAAACTTGAAAACTCTTAAAATTTAAACATTTACAGTTGAAAGCTCTGCAATTTTGAAAAGTTACAACTGAAATGACCAAATGAAAAATTATTCAATATTTGTATTTTAAAGGTATGTAATTTTGAACACTATTTTGGAATATTTCAATTTTCAAGATTTACAAATTGAAAATTCTTCTATTTTCACGATTTTTAATTAAAAATTCTTCAATTTTGAATATTTGCAATTGAAAACTCTTGAACCTTAAAGCTGTATTGATTGACAAAAAACTTAAATTTTTATAAGTTTGGGAATAAAAAGTCAAGTTTTCATTTCTAAATCTTCAAAATTGAAGAAATTTCGGATGTAAAGCATAAAAATTACAGAATTTTTCATTGTAAAACATAAAACTTGCATAATTTAAAATTTAAAATTGTCAAAATTAACAGCCCTTCAATTCTGAAGATTTACAATTAAAATATCTTCTAATTTAACAATTTTCAATCAAAAAATTCTTCAATTTTGAACAGTTATAAATGAAAACTCTTTAATTTCGTAGACGTATTAATAAAAAAAATTATATTTTTGACGATTTTCGAAATAAAAAGTCAAGTTATATATTCTAAATTTTCAAAATGGAAGAAATTTCGAATGTAAATCATCAAAATTAAAGAATTTTTTATTGTAAAACTTACAAATGGACATCATTTTTAATTTTGAATTGGCCAAATCAAAAGCTCTTCAATTTTGAAGATTTAAAATTGAAAACTCTGGAATCGCGAAACTTTATAAATTAATAAAAATTCTTCAATTTTGATGAACTTGGAAATCAAAAGTCAAGTTTTCAATTATAAATCTTCAAAATTGAAGAAATTTCGATTGTAATGCATCAAAATCATTGTAAAACTTAAAAATTGAATAATTTTTTATTTTGAATTGTCAAAATTAAAATAGCTTCAATTTTAACGATTTGCAATTTAAAATTTTTCAATTTTGAAGATTCGAAAATTCTTATCTTTTCACGATTTTCAATTAAAAATTCTTCAATTTTGAAGATTTACTATCGAAAACTCTTGAATCTTAAGATGTATAAATAATTAAAAATTGTTCAATTCTGATGATTTTGGAAATTAAAAGTGAAGTTTTCAATTCTAAGTCTTCAAAATTGAAGAAATTTCGAATGTAAAACATTAAAATTACAGAATTTTTCATTGTAAAACTTAAAAATTGCATAATTTAAAACTTTAAATTGTCAAAATTAAAATAACTTCAAATTTGAAGAATTGCAAATGAAAACTCTTGAATTTTGAGGAAGTATAAATAAAAAAACTTAAATTTGGATGATTTTCGAAATGAAAAGTAAAGTTTTCAATTTTAAATCTTCAAAATTGAAGAAATTTCGAATGTAAGGCATCAAAATTACAGCATTTTTAATTGTGAAACTTAGAAATGGACATAATTCGGTAAATTGAAAGCTCATCAATTTTGAAAATTCTTCTATTTTTACGATTTTCAATTAAAAATTCTTCAATTTTGAAGATTTACAACTGAAAACTCTTGAATCTTAAGATGTATAAATTAATCAAAATTCTTCAACTCTGATGATTTTGTTAATTAAAAGTGAAGTTTTCAATTTTAAATCTTCAAAATTGAAGAAATGTCGAATGTAAAGCATAAAAATTACAGCTTTTTTCATTGTACAAACTA
>CAKNYM010051483.1:186151-211962 GCA_932195095.1 Andricus curvator
GATGAACGTTCAACTAATATGACGAATCTTTAACTGGAATAGTTGAAGTTTAAACAAGAAGATGAATTTTCAACTAAAATAATGAATCTTTAACTGGAATACTTAAATTCCCAAACAAAAAGATGAATTTTCAACCAAATAGTTAAATTTTGAACTAAAAAAGATCAAAGTTTAACAACAAATGGATTAGTTAAATTTTAAGTTAAAAAAAAAATTAATTTTCAACCAAACTGATGAGTTTTCAACGAAAATGATAAATCTTTAACTGGAATAGTTGAATTTTCAACCAAAAAGATGAATTTGCAATTAAGAAGATTAATTTCTAACAAGACAGACGATTTTTCAACAAAAGTACATGAATTTTCTACGAAATAGTTGAATTTTTATTAAAAACGACGAATTTTCTACCAAATAGTTGAATTTTTAATGAAAAACGACAAATTTTCAATCTAGTAGTTGAATTTTGAACTAAAAAAGATAAATCTTCAACGAAAAATGGAATAGTTAAATTTTCAGTTAAAAAATTAATTTTCAACCAAACTGATGAATTTTCAAGTAAAATGATGAATCTTTAACTGGAATAGTTGAATTTTAAACAAAAAAAGATCAGTTTTCAATGAAGAAGATTAATTTCTACCAAAAAGACGAATTTGTAACAAAATAAATGAATTTTCAACTAAAAAAGATAAATTGTAAAACAAAAATTGAGAAGTTAAATTTTAAGTTAAGAAAAATAATTTTCAGCTTAAAAAATTAATGTCCAACCACATAGATGAACTTTCAACTAAAATTTGGAATATTTTACTGGAATACTTGAATTTTCAAAATAAATAGATGAATTTTCATAAAAAGAAGATTAATTTTCAACCAAAAAGTTTAATTTTCTACAAAAAAAGACGAATTTTCAAAACAAGAAATGAATTTTCAATTAATAAATAAATTTTCAACTAATATGATGAATCTTCAACTGGAATAGTCGAATTTTCAACAAAAATAATGAATTTTCAACCAAGAGGAGTAACTTCTACAAAAAAAAATGAATTTTCAAAAAATACATGAATTTTCAACTAAAAAAGATAAAGTATGAACGAAAAACTGAAGGAATTTTCAACTGGAATAGTTGATTTTCAAACCGAAAAGATGAATTTTCGATTAAAATGATGAATCCTTAACTGGAATAGGTGAAGTTTTAACCAAAAACATAAATTTTCAACCATAAAGATTAATTTATACCAAAAAAGATGCATTTTCAATTAAAAAAGACAAATTTTCAACCAAATAGTAGAAATTTGCACTAAAAATGATCAATTTTCAACAAAAAATTGAATAGTTAAATTTTCAATTAAAAAATACAAATTTTCTACCAAATAGTTGAATTTTAAACTAAAAAAGATCAATCTTAAACGAAAAATGGAATAGTTAAGTTTTCAGTTAAAAAAAATAATTTTCAACCAAAATGATGATTGTTCGACTAATATGATGAATCTTTAAGTTGAATAGTTGAATTTTAAACAAAAGATGAATTTGGGAATACTTGAAATTTCAACCAAAAAGATGAATTTTCAAACAAGAAGATTAATTTCTACCAAAAAAGACGATTTTTCAACAAAATACATACATTTTCTACGAAATAGTTGACTTTTCAATTAAAAATGACAAATTTTCAACCTAGTAGTTGAATTTTGAACTAAAAAAGATCAATCTTCAACGAAAAATGGAATAGTCAAATTTTCAGTTAAAAAATTAATTTTCAACCAAACTGATGAATTTTCAACTAAAATGATGAATCTTTAACTGGAATAGTTGAATTTTAAACAAAAAAAGATAAATTTTCATCTAAAATGATGAATCTTTAACTAAAAAACTTGAATTTTCAAAGAAAAAGATGAGTTTTCAATTAAGAATAATTTTTACCAAAAAAGACGAATTTGAAACAAAAGAAATGAATTTTCTTCTAAAAAAGATAAATTGTAAAACAAAAATTGAAAAAATTAATTTTCACCTTAAAAAAATTATTTCCAACCACATAGATGAATTTTCAACTATAATTTTGAATATTTTACTGCAATACTTGAATTTTCAAAAAAATAGATGAATTTTCATAAAAAGAAGATTAATTTTCAACCAAAAAGTTTAATTTTCTACCAAAAAAGACGAATTTGTAACAAAATAAATGAATTTTCAACTAAAAAAGATAAATTGTCAAACAAAAATTGAAAAGTTAAAAGAATTAATTGTCAGCTTAAAAAATTAATTTTCAACCACATAGATGAACTTTCAACTAAAATTTTGAATATTTCACTGGAATACTTGAATTTTCGAAAAAATAGATGAATTTTCATAAAAATAAGATTAATTTTCAACCAAAAAGTTTAATTTTCTACCAAAAAAGATGAATTTTTCAACAAGAAATGAATTTTCAATTAAAAAATACAAATTTTCAACAAAATAGTTGAATTTTGAACTAAAAAAAAAACACATTTTTCAACGAAAAATGGAATAGTTAAATTTTCAGTTAAAAAAATTAATTTTTAACCAAACTTATGAATTTCCACTAATATGATGAATCTTCAACTGGAATAGTCGAATTTTCATAAAAAATAATGAATTTTCAACCAAGAGGAGTAACTTCTACAAAAAAGATGAATTTTCAAAAAAATACAAGAATTTTCAACTAAAAAAGATAAAGTATGAACGAAAAACTGAAGGAATTTTCAACTGGAATAGTTGAATTTTTAACCGAAAAGATGAATTTTCGATTAAAATGATGAATCCTTAACTGGAATAGTTGAATTTTTAACCAAAAACATAAATTTTTAACCAAGAAGATTAATTTATACTAAAAAAGATGCATTTTCAATTAATAAAGACAAATTTTCAACCAAATAGTAGAATTTTGCACTAAAAAAGATCAATTTTCAACAAAAATTGAATAGTTAAATTTTCAATTAAAAAATACTAAATACTAAAAGATGAATTGGCGAAAAAAATGAAATGGCGAATTTTTCACAATTGAAGAGCCAACTGTTTAAAATTAAAGAAAATTGGAAATCCAAATGTTGAAAATTAAATTTATACAATAATACAAAGTATAATATAAAATTTTCAACCAAACAGTTGAATTTTAAATTAAAAAAGATAATTTTTTCATGAAAAATTGGTTAGTTAATTTTTAGTTTAAAAAAATAATGTTCAAAGAGATGAATTTTGGACTAAAACAATTAATCTTTAACTGGAATAGTTGAATTTTAAACCAAAAAGATGAAGCTTCTACGAAGAAGATTAATTTCTACCAAAAAAGACGAATTTTCGTATAAAATGGTGGAAGATTCAATTGGAATAGTTATATTTTCAGTTTAAAAAATAATAATTTTCGACCAAAAAAACAACATATTTTCCAAAAAAGAATAGTTACATATTCAACCAAAAAGATGAATTTTCAACTTAGGAGACTAATTTCTACAAAAAAAAAACGAATTTTCAACTAAAAAAAAGGTAATTTCTCAACCAAAAATTGTATAGTTAAATTTTCAGTTAAAAAAATTAATGTTCAATCAAAGGGATGACAAAAAAATGCATTCAAAATGACGGAATAATCAACTAAAATAGTTACATTTTCAGTTAAAAAAAATCAATTCAACAAAATAGCTCATTTTTCAACTGGAATAGTAATAGAATAATTTCAATTAAAATAATAAATATTCAACCAAAAAAATTTATTTTTTAACAAAACAGTTTAACTTTCAACCAAGTAATTAAATTTCCATTCCAAAAAGATTAATTCTGAACGAACAATGTAGTATTTAAACTAAAAAAAATTAAAAATTTTAATCAAGAACAGTTGAATTCAATAAAAAAAGACGACTTTTCAAGATGAATTGAATTTTCAACTTAGAAAGATTTTTCAGTCAAGAGAGAAATAATTGCAAAGAAACTGTTGAATTTTCAAGCAAAAAGATGAATTTTCAATCAAGAAGATTAATTTTCTACTATAGTTAAATACATTAATATAAAGCTACTTTTACAAATAAATAATCATTGTTATTTAATTTTATATTCCAATTTTTTAAAAATTAAGCACGCTCTTGAAAAAATTCCCTGACCTTAAAAAAAATTCCTGAAAATTCCAGGTTTTCCAGGTAGGGTAGACACCCTGTTTATATTGCTATTTAATATACATATTAGTATTTCATAATTAATATTTAATAAATCATATTAATATAAAATAATTAGGTAATAAGGAAAACGTACCAAAGATTTTGGTTTAGTTTGCGAAAAAATTTGAAATCTGCGAAATTGGTGACCAAAGTTGAAACAATAATAATAGTAATAACGAGTTTAGAATTTTGTCCAAGAAAAGAATTTATTCCATAAAACTGATGTGTTGCTCTACGTACGTTTTATATATGCGTGTATATACTGGGTACACCAAAAAGTTAAATAAATAATCTCGAATTGAAAATTTATTATTTAGATTAATAAGAATATTTTGAATTAGAGATATAAAAAGTAGCTTCACCGAGAAGAAATAATGACTTAATTTTACTGTTATTAAAAGAAATTATCTGGAAATCAAAGAAAGACAATTTAAAAGTGAAATTATTTATTTGCTAATTTTTGGTGTACCTTTTGCACATATTTATGTATGTATAATATAGACAATAATCAATCCCTGTCCCTTCTCTAACAGGGTATTCTTCCTGTCTAATCTTTGTAGAAATTATATTTAAATCGCATTCTCTTAAACCTAAACATAATCGCATTGTTGATATAAATTCCGGATACAGCAGGAAGAAATTCATTTTACGAAATATCATTATAATATCAACAATATTCATTTAATCTGCGAGATTTATTTAGCGAAATGGGATACATATCTAGAACTTAATACATAATTCTAAGATTCTTATTATAATATTCTAGTTAATCTTTTAATATTACAAGCACTGATCTCACTTTTATTATGTCGTTTGGAAGATGTCTACGTGCGAAAAAGATGTGCACAAAGAACGGGTAAATAAAATCGCATTCATTCCAAAAAGAAGTTTTCAAATTTATTAAATAACTTTAAAAAATCCCGAAAAAATGTGGAAGATTGAAAGTAGAAAGGTTAAAAGCAAAAAGTACTTGAAAATACGATAAATATGAATTTCTTTTTCAGATTAATAATATTAAATCTAAGATAATTCTCAAGGAACACTTCTAAATACTTTCAATCGGTTTGCAGCTTCCCATATTTAATATTTACAATACTTAACACTATTTTGTATTTTCCATTTTGACTGGAGACGAGAAAGAAATGGAAAACGTGAGACTTAAGTAATATGTACAGATTTATTGAAAATTATTATTTTTTTAAGCTTTACACTGACAAGAAATTTGAAACACAAGACTGAATCGACAAAATAATAAAGAGTGGAGAAGCTGGTATACGGGGGACATCTTATTTACAAGCAATGAAATATTCGTCCTTAATCAACATTGCATAATCGGTACTTTCTTTTTCTGCATTAGGAAAAAAATTCCTCAGGATCGTTTCAGTCCAAAAATCAAAAAATTACTTTTGATTTTCATTTCTGAGTTAGTGTGACTTTGTAATTACACTATACACAATAATCATTTATGTATTATATCATTTTGATTTCGCCTCTTTTCGTTACGTTATTCTGCTCAGTCCCACAAATAACAGTGCGAAGTCTCAGTCGATTCTCAAAAATCTCATTAAGTGAGATCAGGGTGTCTACCTGAGGGATAATTTTCAATTCCCGGTTTTATTCCGATCAATTTCAAAGAGTTCAAACGATTTTTAAAGATTTCTAAACATTTTAAAAAATTTAAACGATTTCTGATTTGGAACATCGGATAATTTTTGGTGAATTTTTGGAATTTCAGAAATTCCCGTCAAAATTATAATTCTTTATCCCCTGTTCTAAAGTGAAAATTATAATTCTTTACGGAAATTACCTGTTCTAAGTCACAATTACATTTATTTCCAAAAATTCCCTGTTCCAAGTCAGAATTATATTTACTTCCAAAAATTCCCTGTTCCAAGTCAGAATTATATTTATTTAAAATATTTTCTATCATAATTCAGAAATAAAGCAAATCCCTTTTTCTAAAATTTGGAAGAGGGGATTTTTTTTGTAAATTCCCGAATTTTTAACAATTGAAGAGCCAACTATTGGAAATTGAAGAAATCTGGAAATCCAACTGTTTAAAATTAAATTTTCAACAGTTAAATTTTCAAATGTAGAAAATTCAAATTCAATTTTGTTTATTTTTCAATAGCTGATATTTCGAGAAAAAAGCGAATTTATTTAAAACAAGTGTAAAAAATGTTATATTTACATAATTTTACATAAGAATTTAATAAACAGTTAGTAAATCCTTTTTTCTAAAATTCGGAAGATTCAAATTCAGGCAATTTTTTCGTTTACAACAAAAAAAGGAATTTAAAAAAATTCTGATTTGGAACAAGGAATTTTCAAACTTATGAAACGGGACTTTTGTGTAAATTCCCTCTTTATAAATAAGAATTGAAATTATTTTCCAAAACTTCCTGTATTTTATTTCAAAAATTACCTATTCCTAGACAAAATAATAATTTTTTACGAAATTCCCTGTTCCAAAATTAAATAATAATTCTTTAAAAATTGAATTTTCAACAGTAGAATTTTCAAGAGATGAATTTTTAAGAGTTGACAATCAATTGTTGAAAATTAAATTTTCAATTTTCAACCGCTGAATTTTCAAATACTGAAAATTCCATTTTCTATTTCTTCAATATTCTTCATTGTTCTACAGTTAAAAATTTAAGAAAAATGCGAATTTAGTACATAATTTTACATGAGAATTGAAAAATAATGCTTTGGAAAAATTAATAGTCATCCAATGGACTTTCAGTAGGGAATTTAGGAGAAGTCAGAAATATATTTATTTACAAAATTTTCTATTATAATTCACAAAAAGAGTAATTCCCTTTTTCTAAAATTTGGAAGAGGGCAGTTTCAAATTCTGGCAAATTTTTATTTGCAAACAAAAAATTTTGTAATTTAAAAAAATTGTAATATGTAACAAAGAATTTTCAAACACATGGAACAAGATTTTTTTTTGTAAATTCCCTTTTTATAAAGCAGAATATAAATTATTTTTCAAAATTTCCCGTCCCAAAGTTAAAATCATAATTCTTAACAGCAGTTGAATTTTCAACTTATGAAAATTGAAGTGTTGACAGTTAAAGAAATTTGATAATTGAATTTTCAACACGAGAATTTTTCACAATTGAAGAGCCAACTGTTTAAAATTAAATTTTCAACAGTTAAATTTTCAAATGTTGAAAATTCTATTTTCAATTTTCTTTATTTTTCAACAGTTGATATTTCGAGAAAAAAGCGAATTTACTTAAAACAAGTGTAAAAAATGTTATATTTACATAATTTTACATAAGAATTTAATAAACAGTTTATCACGTAAACATACAGTGACAATTACATTTATTTCCAAAAATTCCCTGTTCCGAGTCAGAATTATATTTATTTAAAAAAATTTCCATTATAATTCAGAAATATAGTAAATTACTTTTTCTAAAATTTAGATCAGATAAGTTTCAAATTTTGTCAAGTTTTTATTTATAAAAAAAAAAGAATTTTTAAATTTAAAGGAATTCTGATTTGGAACAAGGAATTTTCAAACTCTGGAACAAGGAAATTCCAAACTCATGAAACAGGAATTTTTTTTGTAAATTCCCCTTTTATAAATAAGAATAAAAATTATTTTCCAAAATTTCCTGTTCCAGGTCAAAAATTACATGTTCCAAGGCAAAATTATAATTCTTTACGAAATTCCCTGTTCCAAACTCAAAATTATAATTCAGCAGTTGAATTTTCAGCGGTTGAAAATTTAAGAAATTTGATCATTAAATTTTCAACAGTTGAATTATTAAGAGATGAACTTTTGATAGTTGAAGAATTAATAAAAATTGATAACTGAAAATTGAAAATACAACTGTTGAAAATTAAGTTTTCAACAGCTGAACTTTCGAATTTTGAAAATTCCATTTTCAATTTTTTCAATTTTTCCAGTTTTTTCAACTTTCTTAATTTTTTATCAGTTGAAATTAAAAAAAAAGCAGATTTACGATTTAAAACAAGTCACAATTATATTTATTTTCAAAAATTCCCTGCTCCAAGTCAGAATTTAAATTTAAATATTAATATTTAATTATAATTTAATTTAAATATTTAAAAGATTTTGTATTATAATTCAAAAATATAGTAAATCCTTTTTTATAAAATTCGGAAGAGGGAAGCTTCAAATTCGGGCAATTTTTTTGTTTGAAAAAAAAAGGATTTTTAAATTCAAAAAAATTCTGATTTGGAACAAGGAATTTTTAAACTCATGAAACAGGAATTTTTTTGTAAATTCCCTTTTTATAAATAAGAATTAAAATTATTTTCCAAAATTTCCTGTTTCATATCAAAAATTAACCAGTTCCAAATTCAAAATTATAATTCAGCAGTTGAATTTTCAACTTTTGCAAATTTAATAAATTTGATAATTAAATTTTCAACAGTTGAATTATTAAGATATGATCTTTTAACAGTTGAAGAATCGACAAAAATTGACGATAATTAAAAACTGAAAATCCAACTGTTGAAAATTAATTTTTGAACAGCTGTATTTCAAATGTTGAAAATTCCGTTTTCAATTTTTTCAATTTTTTTCAATTTTTTTCATTTTTCATGAGTTGAAATTCAAGATAAAAGCAAATTTAATATTTAAAACAAGCCAAAGTTACAGTTATTTTCAAAAATTCCCTTCTCCAAGTCAGAATTATATTTATCTAAAAGATTTTTTAATGTAATTCAAAAATATAGTGAATCTCTTTTTCTAAAATTTAAGTTTAAATTTAAAAAAATCTGATTTGGAAAAAGGAATTTACAAACTCATGAAACAGGAATTTTTGTAAATTCCCTTTTTATAAATAAGAATTGAAATTATTTTCCAAAACTTCCTGTTTTTTATGTCAAAAATTACCTATTCCTAGACAAAATAATAACTTTTTATGAAATTCCCTGTTCCAAACTTAAATTTTAATTCTTTACACATTGAACTTGCAACAGTTGAAAATTCAACAAAAATGCGAATTTAGTATATTATTTTACATGAAAATTTAATAAATAAACATTCTGTTACACAAAAAAAATTTGAAATTATTTTTTTTTCGAAAACTGGTCGCCACTGGCAAATAATGTTTTTATAAAATTTTATATTATAATTTAGAAATATAGTAACACCCTTTTTCTAAAATTTGGAAGAGGGAAATTTTAAATTCGCGCAAAATTTTTTTGCAAAAAAAAAAAAATTTTAATTTAAAAAAATCTGATTGGAATAAGGAATTTTCAAATTCATGAAACAGGGATTTTTGTAAATTCCCTTTTTATAAATAAGAATTGAAATTATTTTCCAAAACTTCCTGCTTTTATGTCAAAAATTACCTATTCCAAGAAAAAATTATAATTTTTTACAAAATTCCCTGTTCCAAAGTTAAATTATAGTTATTTAAATATTGAATTTTCAACAGTTGAATTTTCAAGAGATGAATTTTTAACAGTTGACAATCAATTGTTGAAAATTAAATTTTCAATTTTCAACAGCTGAATTTTCAAATATTGAAAAGTCCATGTCAATTTTTTTAACTTTTCTTCATTGTTTAACAGTTGAAAATTCAAGAAAAATGCTTATTTAGTATATAATTTTACATGAGAATTTAAGAAATAAACATTTTAGAAATTGACTCCCTTTTTCTAAAATTTGGAAACGGAAGTTTCAATTTCTAGAAAATTTTTATTTGCAAAAACAAAATTTTAATTCAACAAATTCTGAGTTGGAACAAGGAATTTTTCAAATCTGAGGAATTCTGAAATGGAACAGGGATTGTTTTTATAAATTCCCTTTTTATAAATCAGAATAAAAATTATTTTCCAATATTTCTCGTTCCATGTCAAAAATGACCTTTTGCAACACAAAATTAAAATGTAAACTTTTTAATTTCTATTTTCAAATCCCTGTTTCAAAGTAAAAATTGTAATTCTAAACGAAATTTCCTGTTCTAAAGTGAACCTGAAAATAATGCATAATTCTTTACGGAAATTGCCTGTCAAAAAGTCAAAATTATAATTCTTTACGAAATTCCCTGTTCCAAACTCAAAATTATAATTCTTTACTAAAATTCCCTGTCCCAAAGAAAAAATGATCATTCTTCACGGAAATTCCCTGCCCTAAACTTCAAATTATATTTCATTACTGAAATTCCACGTTGTAACTTGGAATTACCAGATTTTTAAAAGAGGGATTTGAATTTGAATGAAATTGCTAAAATTCTGGAAAATTTTTATTTGCAAAAAAAAAAAAGAATTTTTAAATTAAAAAAAATCTGATTTGGAACAAAGAATTACCAAAATCTGAGGAATCCTGACATAATACATGTTGTTTTTGTAAATTCCCTTATATTAAATCAGAATGAAATTATTTTCCAAACTTCCGGTTCCATGTCAAAAATTATCTGTTCCAATACAAAATTATAATTCTTTACGAAATTCTCATTTCCAAAGTTAAAAATATAATTTTTTAAGGGAATTAAAAAAAAAATTTATTTATTTATTCCCCGTCTATATTCAGAATTATAATTCTTTTAGAAAATTCCCCATACCAAGTCACAATTAAATTAATTTCCAACATTCCCTGTTCCAAGTCAGGATTTTATTTATTTAAAAGATTTTATATTATAATTCAGAAATATAGTAACTTCCTTCTTCTAAAATTTGGAAGAGGGAAGTTTAAAAGTCCGGTACATTTTTATTTGCAAAAAAAAAAGAATTTGTAACATAAAAAATTTTTGATTTAGAACAACGAATTATTTATGTCAAAAATTACATATTCCAAGACAAAATTATAATTCTTTACGAAATTCCCTGTTCCAAAGTAAACAATATAACTCTTAACGAAATTTCGTATTCTAAATTGAACCTAAAATGAAAATTATAATTCTTTGCTACTAATTCTTTTTATTTATCGTGTTATTTATTGTAGCAAATGTAAAATTATAATTCTTTGTTGAAATTGTCTGTCTCAACATCAAAATTTAAATTCGTTACTGAAATCCCTTGTCTCAAATCAGAATTATAATTCTTGTAGAAAATTGTAATTCCTTTGAAAATTTCCTATTTCAAGTGAGAATTATGATATTTTCACAAATTCCCTGTTCCAACTTAGAATTAGCGCAATAAAATATATGAAACGACTTTTAATTTGCATATTAGTCTATTCACGAGAAAATTTCCGGTCACTGAATCACATTCCCGGTCATTTTCCGGTGAATAAAATTCCCGTTTCTCTCGATTTCTCGGTCAGATAGACACCCTGGAGATGAGTAAATTGTCAACGTAAACTTGACATGCGTAATTGTCATGTAAATGTGTCAATACATAATTAAAAGGACCTCAATACGAAAGCACAGCCTTCGTACGATTACGAGTTTAAATATCATATGAACGATTTCTCTAGAAACTGTCTTAAATTATCGCATCAACCTGCGATTTGCAGTTTCTATCGATGTGCGAGATCAATTAAAGCGAAGCACACATATCGCAGCTACTTAAGTGGATCTGTTCCATCCCTAAACAAATACTGGTATTTCATATTTATAAATCCAATTTTGACAACTTGATTCCTAAAAAAGCGCACCGATTTTCACGGACGTTTGACAATATTCGAGTACGTATATGTATTTCTCACGGAACTTGGATAAATTCTTCTGAAAGAGGCTCTCAAAAATTGCAAGAATTTTCAAAGAAATTCTGTCATCGAGGGAGTTTCAAAAAGAAACGAAAAATATTCTTCGGAGAATATTTTCAATACAATCAAGACTCGATGACTGGAAGAATCTGTTGGCTTCAGCTTTTCCTTGTACGTTTGTAATAAAAATATTGGAAAGCGGTACGTGATGAGTTCTGAAAGCTCGTTCTTTACATCCTCATTTCACTTTCTTGGGTGAAAAGTCTTTTACACATAAAAAAAAAGACAAAGTCTTTTCTAAGTACCTCACTTGATCATCAAAAATCCTTGAACGTTCACAATAAACTTGTCGAAATTGTCTCTAAACCTCAGCCTTTGAACACGTTCGGTATTTAACTCTATATTCGAAGTCAATTCGGTAAAAGCTGCCGCGAGTCTCTCTGCCACTTGTGAATCTGCCTGCGAAGCTAGAAGACTTTGTACAAGCTGCTGATATTGCTCTTGATAGCAGCAGATTAAATAATAAAGTGGTATGCTAGTGTGGGATATGAGGTCCGAATTTATTTGATGAGAGAGAATGAGGTTCATTAGGAGCTGCAATGACAGAAAATTATTATTAATATCATTATTATTATAACTGGAAAACAACACGTGTATTTTCAGGGTAGCCGGTTCAAGACTCAAAAAAAAATTCACAACAATCCAGAAAAATTTTCAAATAAAGTCCCAGGCCTCGGACTCACTTCAGCGATAAAAAATAGTGTAAATAGTGTCACAAAATGAAGCCTCGACAAAAAAATAATTTTCCATCAAAAAAGACAATTTTTCAATAAAATACATGAATTTTCACCTAAAAACAACAAAAAAGTTCAACCAAAACAGAATTTAAACTTTCAGTTCGAATAATAAATTTTTAACAAAACAGTTAAATTTTCAACCAAGAAAATTAATTTTTAACTAAAATGATGAATCTCCAACCAAAAAAAATGGATTTTTAACCAAACAGTTGAATTTTCAACCCAAAAGAATAATTTTCAATAAAAAAAAGACAAATTTTCAATAAAATACATGAATTTTCATCTAAAAATAAAAAACATTTCAACCAAAAATAGCATAGTCAAATTTTAAGTTAGGAAAATAAATTGCTAACAAAAGAGTTACATTTTCAACAAAAGAAATGAATTTTTAACCAAAAGGATGACGTTTCGACTAAAGAGATTACTTTTCTATCAAAAAAGACAAATTTTCAACAAAATAATTGAATTTTCACCTAAAAAAGATAAATTTTCAACTTAAAACAGAATAGTTAAATTTTCAGTAAAAAAAAAAATTTTTAACGAAATAGTTAAATTTTCAACCAAGAAGATTAATTTTTAACAAAATACATGAATTTTCACAAAAGTATTTGAATTTAAGGAATTTTCAACCTAATAGTTAAATTTTGAACCAAAGAAATTAATTTTCAACCAAAAAGATGAATAAGTCACCAAGAAGCTTGCTATTCTAAAAACGAATTTTCAACCAGATATGGAATTGTTAAATTTTTGGTTAAAAAAAATTCATTTTCAACAAAAAAACCCATAGTTTTCAATAAAATAGTTGAAATTTTTAGTTTTCTACTCTAATATTTTAAAAGTTTTGAAAAAGAACTTCAATCTTTATTTAAAATGTTATTCTTTAGTCTATAAATGATCAAAATTCCTATATATTTATCGCAGGCTTTACAGTATTTTCAATATTCCACTCTTTTTCTCGTTTTCCACAATTTGATTGAAAATTAACTTTTTTTTTAAACAACTTCGTAGAAAATGTAACTATTAGGTTAAAAATTTATGTATTTTTTTGAAAATTCGCCTTTTTTGGGAGAAAATAATTTTTTTTTGTTAAAAATCCAACTGTTTGGTTGAAAATTAATCTGCTTTGGTTGAAGATTAAAGTATTTTGTTGAAAATCTGTTTTTGTTGGTTGAATCCAACTGTTATTTATTGAAAATTAAATTTTTTTTGCTGAAAATTCAACACCTTGGTTAAAAATTGAAATAATTTCTTAAAAGCTCATTTTTTTGTTGAAGATTCATAATTTTAGTTGAAAATTCGTCTTTTTTGTTAAAAATAAATTTTATTACCTGAAAATTTAATTATTTTGTTGAAAATTCAACTGATCGATTGAAACGTAACTTTCTTGTTGAAAATGCAACTGTTTTGTAAAAAAATGTTGTTATTGGAAATTAATGCCCGTAAATGAAAATTTAACAGCTCCATTTTTTGTTAAAAATTGATCAAATAAAATTTGGACTAACATCACATCCATTAATCAAACTTTTCAGTTGAAAATGTATGTAATTTGTTAAAAATTCGTCTTCTTTGGTAGAAAATTAATCTGCTTGGTTGAAAATTCAACTATTTGGTTAAAAATTTGTGTAATTTGTGGAAAATTATTATTTTTTCCGTTTAAAAATAACTTTTATTAACTGAGAATTTACAGCTACTATTTTGTTGAAAATTCACCTGATCGGTTAAAAATTAACTTTTTGCTTGAAAATTTATATTCTCAGGTTCAAAATTCTACTATGTATACTGTAAAAAATTCGCCTTGTTAGCTCGAAAATTCAAGAGTTTGCTAGAAAATGTAACTATTTGGTTGAAAATTTATGTATTATATTGAAAATTCGTTTTTTTTTCGTAGAAAATCAATTTTTTTTGTGTTAAAAATGCAAACGTTTGTTTGAAAGTTAATCTGCGTTGGTTGAGAATTTAACTATTTTGTTGAAAATATTTATTTTTATTAAGTATTTTAGTTGAAAATTCGTTTCTTTTTGTTAAAAATACACTTTTTTAACTGAAAATTTAACTTATTTTGTTGAAAAATCAACACTTTTTTAGAAAATTAAAATATTTAGTACAAAATTAAACTGCTTTATAGAAAATTCGTTTTTTTATTGAAAGTTAATTCTCTTCAATGTAAATTTAACTGATCCTTTTTTATAACCTAAAAATTAAACAAATGAAATTTAAACTAACATCACATCCATTGTTTAAATTATTTAGTTTAAAACTTATGTATTTTGTGGAAAATTCGTTTCCTTTCGGTTAAAAATAAATTTTTTAAATTGATAATTGAATTATTTTGGTATAAAATTCAACTATTTGGTACAGAATGAAACTGTTTTATAGAAAATTCGTTTCTTTTTTATTGAAAATAATTTCTCCTCAATAAAAATTTAACCACACCATTTTTTGTTAAAAAATAATCTTTTTAATTTAAATATTTAAATATTTAGTTAAAAATTTTTAGAAACGGAAAAAATATAAACTAAAAATTATTCATATAAAATTTAGACTAAGATCACATGCATTATTCAAAATATTTGGTTGAAAATTTGTGTAATTTGTTGAAAATTCGTTTTCTGGTAGGAAATTCAACTACTTGGTTAAAAATGTATGTATTTTGTTGAAAAATCGTATTTTTTGGTAAAAAATTAATCTTCTTGGTTGAAAATTCAAACTATTTGGTAGAAAATATATATATTTGGTTGAAAGTTCGTTTTTTTTGTAGAAAATCAATTTTTTATTGTTAAAAAGGCAACTGTGGATGAAAATTAATTTGTTTTAGTTGAGGATTCAAATATTTTGTTGAAAATTCTTCTGTTTTTATTATATGCAACTGTTTTTTATAAAAAATTAAATTATTTTTTGATTGAAATATCAAACATTACATGTTTTGTTCAAAATTAGTATTTCTAGGCTGAAAATGCAACTGTTTTGTATAGAATTCGTCTCGTTGAATTCCAAATTCAACAGTCTTGTAGGAAATTCTACTTATTGAAAATTAATTTTTTTTACCTGAAAATTTAACTATTCGATTTTTGGTTGAAAATTGATTTTGTTTAGTTGAAAAATCAACTATTTGGTAGAAAATATATGTATTTCCTTAAAAAGTCGTGTTTTTTATATAAAATTAATCCTCTTGGTCCCAAATTTAACTATTTGGAAAAAAATATATGTATTTTGTTAAAAGTTCATCTTTTTTGGTAGAAAATAATTTTTGTTTGTTAAGAATGCAACTGTATGGTTGAAACTTAATCTATTTTAGTTGAGGATTCAAGTATGTTGTTGCACATTTGTCTTTTTGGTTATATTCAACTGTTTTATATTTAAAATGAATTTTTTATAATTTAAATATCAACAATTACATTTTTTTTTGTACTTTAGTATTTCCAGGTTGAAAATGCACCTGTTTTGTAGAGAATTCGTCTCTTTGACTTGAAAATTCAACAGTCTTGTAGAAACTTCGTTTTCTATTTATTGAAAATCTTTTTAACTGAAAATTTAACTATTCGATTTTTTGTTGAAAACTGATTTTGTTTAGTTGAAAAGTCAACTATTTGGTAGAAAATATATGTATTTCCTTGAAAAGTCGTGTTTTTTTATATAAAATTAATCCTTTTGGTCTCAAATTTAACTATTTGGAAGAAAATATATGTATTTTGTTAACAGTTCGTCTTTTTTGGTAGAAAATCAATTTTTTTGTTAAGAATATAACTGTATGGTTGAAAATTAATCTATTTTAACAGCTGTTTGTTCAACATTCGTCTTTTTTTGGTTATATTCCATTTTTTTATTTAAAGTTAAATTTTTTTGGTTTAAATATCAACTATTTTGTAGAGAATTCGTCTGTTTGGCTTGAAAATTCCACAATTTGGTGGAAAATTCAACTGTTTTCTACAAAATTTATATAATTTACTAAGAATTCATATTTTTTGTTGAAAATTTAACTACTTGTCTGCAAATTCAGCTGTTTTGTGAAAACCTCATCGTTTTTCCTTGAAAATTAAACATTCTGGACCTTCCTAATCATCCATTGACACAGTTTACAGCCAATTAGCGAAGAAGTTTAAACATTTTTTTTACGGAAAAGTAAAGAAATAGTGGCATTAGCAGACAATTGTCAGAAAATAGTGTCTTTAGTGTCATTTTTTCGAAATAGTAGCAAAATAGTGTCAATTCTAAAAAAAAAGTGTCAAATAGTGTCAATAGTGCAGAGAGTCCGAGGCCTGCCTGATTTTAATTATTAAAAAAAGGGCTTACATTCATGAATGGGGCCATAAGTTGATTTCTCGGTCGTCCTTGCTCGACTTCAGTATAAATATGTTTGGCCATAACTTGTATGATATCACAGCACAAAATAGTGATTTCGTGTCCAAAGGAAAATAAACCCAATTCCACTGAGACTAGTAATTGTTGCAGCAAATCTGCCGGTAGACTGCAAACTTTATCAGGGTAAATTTCGCACACAAAGGTTATCATTTTGAAATACCTGAAAAGTTATCAAAATTAGAATCCAGTTTTTAGAGATACAATTAAGGATATCAATTTGAATAATGATCCTTAATTAAACTATGAAATTATTGGAAATTTAAAAAAACAAACAAATAAGAATCCAACGACCAAGTTCGGAAAACACACTCTTAAATTTCTCCACTCAATTTAAAAAAAAAAATAAAATAAAAAAAAAGGAAAGAGGCGACCTCCAAATCCCATTTCTTTTCTTTTTGTAGGTTTCCTTCTTTTTCTTTCCAATTTTTTTATCTATCTAAAAAAAGAGATGTAACGAAATATCTCGAAAATCTCGCAATTACTGATGCTGAAAAATGTAAATTAGTATTTTCAAAAAAGAATTTAAATCTAAAATCATAAAGATTCGAAAGATTTAAAATTTCTAAAAATGTTAGGTTGATAGTTTTTTCACCGGAAATGGGTATTTTTAAATAAAAATCATTAGATTTCGAAGATTAAATATTTTTTAAATATTTACGTTTTTCGGTTTCATTAGCATTTTCACTGAAAATTGACATTTTTAAACAAAAATCGTTACATTTTTAAGGTTCATAATTTTTTAACAATCATATTTGAACAAGATTTAGAATCATTAGATTTCAAAAAAGTTTAAAAAATGTTGTATAATTTAGGTAAATCTTCAAAGAACATTTACCGGTTTTGAACAGTTTGAGGAATTATCAACATTTCTCACATGATATTGGTTATTTTAAACCTTTTAAACAAAAATCATTAGATTTCGAAGAACATTTACAGTTCTAAATAACTGTATGTTATGTTAGTTTTTTTTTTAAATTATGAGTATTTTAATTAAAAATTATTAGACTTCAAAAAATATTTACAATTTTTCGACAAATTTAGGTTATGATAATTAGAATAAATAGACATTTTGATTAAAAAATCATTAGAATTAAAAGAAGATTAATAATTTTTTAATAATTGTAAGTTACGTTAGAGTTTTACATCAAAAATTGGTATTTTTAACCAAAAATAATTATAATTTGAGTAAGATTTAGAATCTTTGACAATTTTTGGTTTATTTTAGCGTTATTCGTCGGAAATTGGTACTTTTAATTTTTTTCAAATTAGATTTCAACGAAGATTCACAACTTAGTGCTTTTCATTAGAAATTTACATTTTTATTCAAAAATTATTAGATTTCAATGAAGATTCATAATTTTTTAACAATTTTAAGTTACATTGGCGTTTCTAATCGAAATTTGGTATTTTTAAACAAGAAATTTTATAATTTGAACAATATTTAGAATCTTTTAACAATTTTGAATTATGTTAGTGTTTTTCGTCGGAAAAAATAAAATTTTCAACAATTAAAAATAGAAGAAAATTGCAAATGGAAATGAATTATAAATTTAATTTTTAATTGTTGTAAATTCAACTTTAAATTTTCTTCAATTTGACCAGTTTAAAACTTAAACTTTGAAAATTAAACTGTTGAAAATGATGAAAATTGAAAATTCCATTTTTGACTGTTGAAAGCTCAAGAAAAAAGCGAATTTTATAGTAAAAGCAAGGATTAAAAATGTCGTATTTGTATAATTTTACATGAGAATTTAATAAATAAACATTTCGACCCGTAAAAAAAGTTGGAAAAAGTCGATTTTTTTTCGAAAATAATATAATAATAATAAAACAATTTTTTGTTACGTCACGAATTACATTTCTAGCACAAGAGATGAATTTTCGAATCAAAACGACAATTTTTCAACAAAATAGTTGAATTTGGAACGAAATAGTTGAATTTTCTACTAAAAAAATAAATTTTCAACCAAAAAACGATTAGTTATATTTTCAGTAAGTAAAAATTAATTTTGAACGAAAAAAAAACACTTTTCAGCAAAATAGTTAAAGTTTAACTAGAATTATGAATCTTCAACCAAAAAAAAAAAGATTTTTCAATAAATTAGTTTAATTTTCAGCCAAGCAGTTGGATTTTAAACAGAAAAAGACGAACTTCGAACCAAATAGTTGAATCTTCAAAAAAAATAGATTATGCTAGTATTTTTCTTTAGAAATTTACATTTTTATTAAAAACTAATTAGATTTCAAAGAAGATGCATGAATTTTAACAACTTTAAATTACATTGGCGTTTCTAATAGAAAATTTGTATTTTTAAATAAAAATCATTAACAATTTTGGATTATTTTAGTGTTTTTCGTCGGAAAAAATAAAATTTTCAACAATTAAAAATAGAAGAAAATTGAAAATGGAAGACAATTATAAATTTATTTTTCAACTGTTATAAATAAAACTATTGAAAAATGATGAAAATTTAAAATTTCATTTTTAAATGTTTAAAACTCCAGAAAAAAGTGAATTTAGTATCAATTAAGTTATCAATTAATTTCGTATCATATTAATTTTGAAGTTAAGATAATAATTTTCATCAATGATCAAAAATGCTGTCCTTGCATTTATTTTATATTATTTTAGATAATCGACACTATGAAATTACACAAATTTTGTTATAATATTAATTTTATATTTCAATACAAAAATCCTGATCGTTGGATCCTTGTTTTTTTTTTTTAAATTTCACTGAATATCGTATTTAAATTTGAATGTTGGACGTTAAAGAGGAATTTAAATTTCGTTGCATTCTAAATTTAATTTCACAAAATTTGATAAAGATACTTACTGCAAACACAAGGAGGGGAACTTGAGTAAATCGATCGTCATCATTGGCATCACAATATTCAAACCATATAAAAATACATTTGCTGGAGTAACCGATTGATCTCCGCTAGAATTGGGATCCGAGTGACTCAAGTCAAATATGTCCTTGCTCAGTAAATTTGTCAGAAGCTGCATGAGCAATAGAATATCTTGAAATGCATCTTCCTCTGCTGTCGTGTCCACAGTTAAACGGTTACTATTGCAGCGAGCGTAAGTCTGCACCGTGTGCAAACAGACTTCAAACATTCTAACACTATCCGTCTGAAATTTGCAATTAAAATTATTATCACACTTTTTCAATCAGGGTGGCGATTCGACAGACGATTTCAAATTCCCGGTCTTTTCCCGTTGGAAAAAATACATGATACTAGGGTGGTCCAAAAAATTTTTTTTCGTATTTTTATGTTGCCAAATTTTGCTTTAAAATCTTTTACACTATTAGCAGCTATTATAATTCATTACAAAACAACAATTTAAAATTTCCCTATGAATCTTAAGAATTTTTTTTGCATTCTCTTGACACCCTGCAAAATTCAGTTTACCTAAAACTTGTTTAAATCCTGAAAAAAAATTGTCTCAAAGTCTTCCATATTCTTTTTTCACACATTTTGAAATCTTCAAAACTTAAAATTATTATTTTTTTTAAATAAAACATAAACCATTTAAAAGTTTCCCAGAAATCTTGAATAAAATTTAATCTTTTAAAATTAAATTTATTCAGGAAAAAGAGTATGTATGTATGTATCAATTTAGGGTGGTCCAAAAATGCATTGGAAAATTTTATTTTTTTTATTTTTATCGGGACACCCCCCAAATTTGTTCGAATCCACCCAAAAATTAATCCATTTTTTTTTGTTTAGAAAAAAAATGATATTTAGGGTTGGCGCAAGCCCCATGAAGTTTAGCATGTATTTCCCATAAGAAAAAAAATACGCTTTTGTAAATCTTATTCAGAATCCTCAATATGATCTCAATCGAGTTGAAACTCAACATTTCTCTTCACAATTAGCCATAGAATACGAATAAAATATCACTTTTCAAATATCACCCCCATAAGTCTGTTTTATAGGGTCCCAAAGAAACCCCATAAGTGAAAAAATGGGTTTTGCGAGTTTTTGGCGCTAATTATGATTTTTTTGCGGGTTTTTTAATGCGAATTGTTTCTAATACATAAAATATGACTTTATACTGAAAATTAGATATTTTAATGAATCGTTTAAACAATTTATTATTGTTTTTAGCAATTTTCTCATAGAATGTAGTTAGAAAGACGCGGTTTTTTCACAAATTTTCCATTTGTTGTTTAAACAATTTATTATAATTATTAGTAATATTATATTTGAATAATGCTGAAAAGATGCGGTTTTTTGTTGTTGAAATTTCTGGTTTTTTGTCCACTTTTCATTCGGAGTGAAGTAATAATAAATTCAAGTTAACAAAATAATTGTTTAAAAAATTAATTATACTTATTAATAATATTATAATTGAATAATGCTAGAAAGATGCGGTTTTTTTTTTAAATTTCTGAAATAAAAAGGCGATGCAAAGTGAAAGATTTTAGAAAAAACCGCCACTTTCTAGCACTTATCTGAGAAAAGATAGTTATAAACAATACTAAATTGTTTAAATAACTTTTCTGTTAACTTTAATCAATTATTACCTCACTAAGTGAAAAACGGCCGGAAAGGTAAAAATTGTCGTAAAACCGCAACTATCAGGCGCAATCGATATAGATGAAGATAGTCATAAACAATAATAATTTGTTTAAACAATTATTTTTGCTAAATATAATTAATTATCAAGTCACGCCTGATAAAAAATAAACAAACAGTTGAAAATTTCAGAAAAAACCGCAACATTCTACCGATTAAGCAAAAAGAATATTATCAACAATGATAATAAATTGTTTAAACAATTATTTTGTTAACTTGAATTTATTATTACTTCACTACAGATGAAAATTGGACAAAAAGCCAGAAATTTAAAAAACATCCGCATCTTTCTTGCATTATTCAAATATAATATTATTAATAATTATAACAAATTGTTTAAAAAATCACTATCGTTAACATTGATGAACTATCACTTCCCTCTAATTGAAAATTGGACAACAAATGGAAAATTTGTGAAAAAACCGCGTCTTTCTAACTATATTCTATGAGAAAATTGCTAAAAACAATAATAAATTGTTTAAACAATTCATTAAAATATATAATTTTCAGTATAAAGTCATATTTCATGTATTAGAAACAATTCGCATTAAAAAAACCGCAAAAAAATCATAATTAGCGCCAAAAACTCGCAAAACCCATTTTTTCACTTATGGGGTTTCTTTGGGACCCTATAAAACAGACTTATGGGGGTGATATTTGAAAAGTGATATTTTATTCGTATTCTATGGCTAATTGTGAAGAGAAATGTTGAGTTTCAACTCGATTGAGATAATATTGAGGATTCTGAATAAGATTTACAAAAACGTCTTTTTTTATTATGGGAAATACATGTTAAACTTCATGGGGCTTGCGCCACCCCTAAATATCATTTTTTTTTTAAACAAAAAAAATGGATTTATTTTTGGGTGGATTCGAACAAATTTGGGGGTGTCCCGATAAAAATTTAAAAAAAAATTTTCCAATGCATTTTTGGACCACCCTAAATTGATACATACATACATACTCTTTTTCCTGAAAAAATTAAATTTTAAAAGATTAAATTTTATTCAAGATTTCTGGGAAAAATTTAAATGGTTAAGTTTTTATTTAAAAAAAATTATTTTAAGTTTGAAGATTTCAAAATGAGTGGAAAAAGAATATGGAAGACTTTGAAACAATTTTTTTAATTTTTCAGGATTTAAAAAAGTTTTAGGTAAACTGAATTTTGCAGGGTGTCAAGAGAATGAAAAAAAAATTCTTAAGATTCATGGGGAAATTTTAAATGGTTGTTTTGTAATGAATTATATAATAGCTGCTAATAGTAAGAGAACATTTAAAAAAATTACAAAGCATTTTTAATTATTTCCTAAAATTTTTAAAATTGTGTAAAAGATTTTAAAGCAAAATTTGGCAACATAATTTTAGAAAAAAATTGAGTAAGTTTAAGAGATATTCAGAAGTTTTGAAACGATTCAAAAATAATTAAAACTTGTAAAGATTTTTTAAGAATTTTCTAAGGTTTTACAAAAATGACAAAAAATTGTAGGTTCCTAGGAAAAAATAAAATGATTTTTTATTTCGAAAAATTAATTTTAAGAGATTATTTGAAAAGATTTCAAAACATTTCAAAAGATTTCTAAACTTTTCGAAGAAGAATCGGAAAGATTTTAAGGAAATTTTTTTAATTTTGCAGAATTTAAAAAAAAATACAGGAAAAATTTGAATAATTTTTAAATATTAGAAGGTTTAGAAGTTCTGAAAAGATTAAAAAAATAATTTTCTTAAGATTCATGTGAAAATTTAAAAATTTTTATTTAAAAAAATGAACTTTGAGAGAAAATTTCGAAAAAGATTCCAGAAGATTTTAAAGCGAACTGTTTCAATTTGGTGGGAATGAAAAAGCAAAAAAAAATTGAGTAAATTCAAGTAATATGTAGAAGAATTCAAGAGATTCAAAAAGAATTTTAAACTTTAAAAGATTTTTAGAAATGTCGATTTTTAAAGAATTCAGAAAAAAAACTTTTGAAGCTTTAAAAGAATTTCGAAAGGTTTCAAGAGAATAAACAAATCTTCTTAAAATTCCTGGGAAAATTTAGAAGATTATAAGGCAACTTTTTTTACATTTTGAACGATTTTTCAAAATTTTAAGAAAAGTTCGAGTCAGTTAAAAATATATTTAGGAATTTAAGACGTTTTAAATAGATTAGAAATATTTAAAATCTTGGAAACATTTCCGAAATTTTATCAAATATTTCTTGATTTCTTTCAAATTTCTAAAAGCCCTAAAAATCTGTTTAAAAAATTCCAATTTTTCCTAATATTTTGTAAAATCCTATAAAATAAAAAAAATGTCTTCAAAATCTTCTAGATTCTTGTTTAATACATCTAAAATATTCAAGAATCTTTTTTAATTTTCTTAAGAATCTTATAAAAATTATATTAATATAAATTTAAAAAACAAGCTGATAACACTTATTTTCTTGTTCTCAATTCTCAGAATTTAATTTCAGCTCGAATTTAAGTGTTAAAAACTTTCAATAAATAAATAGTTATTTCAAATTTTTATATTGTATTATTAATTATATTATTTTGTATTCTTTATGGTATTGAAAAAAGTTTTAAATTCCTGAAATTCAATTAGTACGTCTATTATGTTTTTAAACATAATACAAAAAATTTTACGTAACGGCGATGAGGCGATTCAGCAATATTTCTTCATTGAAATACTACTTCTACTTTAAAAACTACTTGAAGTACTGTCTTTATCTAAAATTTGGAAGAGGGAACTTTCAAATTGTGACGAATTCTGACTTGGAACAGGGATTCTTTTAAAATCCTTTCTTCTAAATCCGAATTATATATATATATATTTTAATTCCCGTACCATGTCAAAAATTCCCTATTCCAAGTGAAATTATATTTCTTTACGGAAGCTCCCTGTCCTAAAATAAAAACGATAATTATTTTCTAAAATCCCCTGTTCCAAGTCAGATAAATGAGGAATAAGCGATTAAAACTTGTTAAAATACATTTTTTGAAAAAATTGAGAAAATGATTGTTTCTGTACGTTTGAAATATCAATTCGATTATCAAACATAAGTAAGCGAAAACAATCTCACAGAGCAAAAAATTGCAAAAGGTTTTTCTTATAATGGAAAATAATAAAAATTCAATAATAAATTATGATTTAATTAGAGTAAACTGAGATAATCTGGAAAATCTGCGACTGTAAAGTTGGAATCACTTTTCTAAATTGACCAAAATTATTAAAATAATGAAAACTTGAATTTTTCTGCGATCAGAAGTAAATTCCTGGTCATTTCCCGGTTTTCCGGTCAAGTTGCCACCCTGTTAATACTAAAATAATGAAAAAAGAGGAGTTATCTTACCTCGGGTAAATAACACAACATTCCTCTCGAGCACTCACAAAATAATTCCAAAATTAGTTGGACCATTTGCTGGTAATTATGATACAAAGAGAGCAGTTGTGGAAGTTCATTTAAGACGAGACTCGTGTATTGGAATACCGAACTCACTGTTGAACCCTGAACACCTTGAACTACTCCTGTAAAAAAATCGAGTTAAAAAAGGAAATGAGTAGATTTTTCACTAAAATAGGAGACTACATTTTTTCACATAAAATTAATGTAGGTACTATATATTAAATTCAATTTAAAGCAATTTAAATTCCTAACCTTCCAAGTAAAAATATTGCATTTTCAACAAACAAAAAATGAATTTTCAAACCAGAAGATTAATTTTCTACAAAAAAAAAAAGAATTGTCAACAAAATAGTTGAATTATCCACTAAAAAAGATAAATTTTCAACAATAAATGGAATAGTTACATTTTTAGAAAAACAGTTGATTTTCAACGTGAAAAGAAACGAATTAAATTATTATACATTATTATTATATATAATAATTAGGAAAAAATTATGAATCTTCAACCAAAAACCTGAATTTTTAACAAAGTACTTGAACAAAAAAGTTCAGTTTCAAACGAATAGTTGAATTTTTCAACATACTGTTGAAATTTCAAGCTAAAGATGAAATATCTACAAAACGGTTAAATTTTTAATTGAAAAATATGAATTTTCAACAAAATTAAAAAAAAATAAATAAAATATATAAATTTTATATATTTTTTAAAACTAATTCAAATATAATTTTACAAATGCAAATTTCTAACAAAATTATTGCATCCTCAACCAAAATGAATTAATTTTCAACCAAACAGTTGCATTTTCAAACAAAAAAGATTAAATTTCTATCAAAAGAGATTCATTTTTAACCCAAGAAGACAAAATACATGAATTTTCAATAAAATGCA
>CAKNYM010051483.1:211972-230158 GCA_932195095.1 Andricus curvator
TACATGAATTTTCAATAAAATGCATGAATTTTCAAACCAACAAAAAAATAGAATAGTTTGATTTTCAGTTGAAAAACAACTTTTCAAGAAACAAAACAAAGATTTTTCAACAGAGTACATGAATTCCTAACTAAAAATTATCACTTTTGAACAAAAAATGAAATAATTACATTTTCAATTAAGAAAATTTATTTTCAACAAAAAAAAAAAACGATTTTTGAACAAAATATTTCAATTTTCAACTAGAATCATGCATTTTCAACAAAAAAAAATGAATTTTTAACAAAGTAGTTCAACCGAGTAGTTGAATTAAAAAAAAATTAAGATGAATTCTCAACGAAAAATCTAATATCTGATATTTCAACCAAATAAGATTTTAATTTTTTATCGAAAACAGTAGAATTCAACGAAAAAAGATGAATTTTCAACCAAACAGTTTCATTTTTAACAAAAAAAAATTATTTTCTACCAAAAAGCCGAATTTTCAACAAAATACGATTTTTTAAAGAAAAAGCATGAACTTTCAATCAAATAGTTGGATTTTTAACCCAACAAGATTAATTTTGAACCAAAAATCGATTAGTTAAATTTTCAATTAAAAAAATTAATTTTCAACGAGAAAAGAAACGAATTAAATTATTATACATTATCATTATTATATATAATAATTAGGAAAAAATTGTGAATCTTAAAAAAAAAACTGAGATTTTAACAAAGTACTTGAACGAAAAAGTTCAGTTTCAAACAAATAGTTGAATTTTCCACCATACTGTGGAAATTTCAAGCCAAAAGATGAAATATCTACAAAACGGTTGAATTTTTAATTAAAAAATATGAATTTTCAACAAAATAAAATAAATAAATAAAATATATTAATTTTATATATTTTTTAAAACTAATTTGAATATAATTTTAAAAATGCAAATTTTTTACAAAATAGTTGCATCCTCAATCAAAATGAAATAATTTTCAACCAAACAGTTGCAATTTCAAACAAAAAAGATTACATTTCTATCAAAAGAGATTAATTTTAACAAAAAAATAGAATAGTTTGAATTTAAGTTTAAAAACTACTTTTCAACAAAAAAAAACACGATTTTTCAAGAGAGTACATGAATTTCTAACTAAAAATTATCACTTTTGAACAAAAAATGGAATAATTACATTTTCAATTAAGAAAATTTATTTTCAACAAAAAAAAAAAACGATTTTTGAACAAAATATTTCAATTTTCAACCAATCAGATGAATTTTCTACTAAAATCATGCATTTTCAACGAAAAAAATGAATTTTTAACAAAGTAGTTCAACTTTTCAACTAAGTAGTTGAATTTTTAAAAAATGAAGATGAATTCTCAACGAAAAATCTAATATCTGATATTTCAACCAAATAAGATTTTAATTTTTTATCGAAAACAGTAGAATTCAACCAAAAAAAGATGAATTTTCAACCAAACAGTTTCATTTTTAACAAAAAAAATTATTTTCTACCAAAAAAGACGAATTTTTAACAAAATACGATTTTTTTCAAGAAATTGCATGAACTTTCAATCAAATAGTTGAATTTTTAACTAAACAAAATTAACTTTGAACCAAAAATCGATTAATTAAATTTTCAATTAAAAAAATTAATTTTCAATAAAAGGAAAACAAATTTTCTACAAGACTGTTGAATTTTCAAGTCAAAGAGACGAATTCTCTAGAAGACAGTTGCATTTTCAACCTGTAAATACTAATTTTTGACAAAAAATGTAATAGTTGATATTAAGCAAACACAAATTTTAATTTTAATTTGCTTATGTTGATTTCTTTGATAAAAAATTGAATCTAAAAACGCAAAAATCGTGGAAAATAACTTTCAAATTCAATTTTTTTTAAATTGTAGAATATAAAATGGAAAGTGCGCTTTTGTTCTTGAATAAGTATTTGAAATTAAACTATTTTAAAGAAATATCTACTTAAAATTGTATACTTTCAAAGAATTGGAAGCTGAAAATTAATGAATTTTACACCTTAATTTTGGACCATTTTCAAATTTAGAGCGTTTAAATTAGAAAATTTTTGAATTTAAATTGCTGAAAAATGGTAAAATATAAATTTATAGTGTTTAAAATGTAAAATTCAAAGCCCTTTCTACTACTTGGTTGGAAGTTGAACTACTTTGCTAAACATTCATTTTTTTGGTTGAAGATTCATAATTTTAGTTGGAAATTGATCTCTTTGGTAGAAAAATCGCTTTTTTTAAATTAATTTTTTAAAATGAAAATTGAAGTATTCTAGCTTTTTGGTTGAAAATGAATCCTTTTCAGTTAAAAATTCAACTACTTGGTAGAAATTTAAATTACTTTGTTAAAAATTCATTTTTTGGTAGAAAATTAATCTTCTTGGTTGAAAATTCAACAGTTAAATTTTCCAGAGACGAATTTGCTACAAAATTCAACAGTTGAATTTTCAACCGACGAATTTTCTACAACACTGTTACTTTTTCAACTATATACTATACCATTTCCAAATTTAGAACGTTTAGAATTGAAATTTTTTAATCTGAATTGCTGAAAAATGGTACAATATCATATTTAAAGCTTTTAAAATAAATAATTCACATATTTCAAATCTTAAAAATTAAAAATGGAAAAATTTCGAAAAAGTATTATTAACGAATATTTTTAAATTAGCTTTCCAATTTACCAAGCCCATTTCTAAATCAATCTGAAAAAAATATGCGGTAAAAATAAAACCATGCAAGAACTAGGTATTCAAAATCGAATTATTTTTAATTTAATGATGTTCCAAAGTGAACATTTTTAATTCATTGCCACTCAATTTCTTTTTAAGTGATTAAACAGTACAATTTAAACTTGAAATTATAGTAATATTGTTTGATGTTTGTGAAACTTACCAACGAAAGATTCAAGAACGTCAATAATTTGAACCTTGACATCTTCTTGGTGATACGTCCTCGAAAACGATTCGTTGGAAACCATTTCTTTAAATCTATTTTGCAAAGGTTGCAGAGTTTGCGACCAGTACTGTTGACTATTTGCGTCTTGAATCGACGCTCCGACCTGGACAACTGCCTTCATCAGACCTCGTTTTGCAATCTGCGGCAAATCAAAATGCGCTTTTGTCGCCAAGTCAACCAAGCGGGCAAAGTGTTCCGATTTTAATAAACAAGCAGCTCTGTAATAAAGAAAAAACAATTAAAATTATCAATCAATTCAGGAGGGTGTCTACTCAAATCCTGGAAAAAAATTCTCTGGCAATTCCAGGTTTTTTCAGGTATCTCAAGATTTTTCAATTTTTTAAAACAATCGACACGGAATTATGTATACAGTTTCACCAGTTTATTATAAGTAATGCTTTTTTCAGTTCTTTTAAATATCTAAATGCCAAAAAATAGTACTATTTATATGTAAGACTAAATAACTGTTTTTTCATTTGCGAAAGTAAATTTATAAAAAGATTAGTAATTTCCGCATGGTAATATTAATTAAATAAATAAATAATACTAAAAATATAATTAATTCAGTGCATACTTATTATATTAATATTTTGAATGAAAGATATTTTCCAGGGAGTAGACACTCGGTAAAAATAGGGAAAATTACTAGATTTTTCACGGAAAAGGGAAATATATTCTTTGAAGTAAAATTAATGTGGGCACTATATTAAATTCAATTTTAAACGATTAAAAATCCTAATATTTCAAGTAAAAATATTGCATTTTGAAGAAGGATACATAAATTTAAAACTAATTAGTTGAATTTTCAACCAAAGAGATTATTCTTCTACCAATAATGATGAATTTTCAACAAAATATATTAATTTCCAACCAAATAGTTGAATTTTCAACTAAAAAAGATACATTTTCAACCAAAAATGGAATAGTTCAAGTTTCAAATGAAATGATGAATTTTCAACTAAAATGATAAATAGTTCAATTTTTAATTTAAAAAATTAATTTTCAACGAAAGAGATGAACTTTCAATTAAAAGAATGAATCTTAAACAAAAAAAAAAAAGAATTTTCAACTAAAAAAAGGTACATTTTCATCCAGAAATTGAATACTTTAATTTTCAATTAAAATAATTTAATTTTCAACAACGAAAAATCGAATTTTTAACAACAAAATAGTTAAGTTTTCAACTAAAGTGATGGATTTCCAACTAAAATCATGAATCTTCAACTGGAATAGGTGAATGTTTAACTAAAAAGATCAGTTTTAAACTAAAAATTGAATAGTTAAATTTTCATTTAAAAATATTGATTTTCAACAAAAAAAGTTGAATTTTAAATAATAAATAGTTTTTAACCAAAGTGATGAATTATCAACTAAAATGATGAATCTTCAACTGGAATAGATGAATCTTCAACTGGAATAAATGAAGTTTAAACAAAAATTTGAATAGTTAAATTTTCACTTGAAAAATTAATTTTTAATCAATGAGATAAATTTTGAACGGAATATACCACTAGATTAGTTAAACTTTAGTTAAAAAATCAATTTTCAACCAAAATCGACGAATTTTCAACAAAGTAGTTGAACTTATAACTGGTATAGTTAAATTTTCAGTTAAAATAATTAAATTTTAAAAAAGCGAATTTTTAACAAAATATTTCAATGTTTAACCAAAGAGATGAATAATCAACCAAAAAAGATAAATTCTTAACAACAAATGTAATAGTTGGTATTCCAACCAAAAAAGATTTTAATTTTAGATCCAAAACAGTGAATGTTCAATCAAGAGGATTAATTTTTTACCAAAAAAGACGAATTTTTAACCAACTAGTTGAATTTTGAACTAAAAAATATCAATTTTTAAACAAAAATAGAATAGTTGAATTGTCAGTTAAAAAATTAATCTTCAACTAAACTGATAAATTTTCAATTAAAATGATGAATTTTCAACTAAAAAAGATAAAATTTCGAACAAAAATTGAATAATTTAATTTTTAATTTAAAAAACTAATTTTCAACGAAAGAAATTAATTTTCGACTACAATTATGGAATATTCGACTGGATTAGTTAAAAAAAAATAATTTTCAACAAAGAAAACAAATGCTCAACAAAATAAGTCAATTGAACGTTCAACTAAATAGATCAGTTTTAAACCAAAAATTGAATAGGTAAATTTTCATTAAAAAATATTAATTTTAAACCAATGAGATACATTTTCTGCGGAATATTTAACTGGATTAGTTAAATTTTTAGTTAAAAAAATTAATTTTCAACAAAAAAAGTTGAATTTTAAATAACTAAATAGTTTTTAACCAATGTGATAAATTTTCAACTAAAATGATGAATCTTCAACTGGAATAGATGAGTTTTAAACAAAAATTTGAATAGTTAAATTTTCATAACAATTAAATTAAAAAAAAATGAATTTTTAACAAAATAGTTCAATTTTCAACCAAAGAGATGAATAATCAACAAAAAAAGATAAATTCTTAACAACAAATGTAATAGTTGGTATTTCAACCAAAAAAGATTTTAATTTTAGATTCAATACAATGAATTTTCAATCAAGAGGATCAAATTTTTACCAAAAAAGACGAATATTTAACCAAATAGTTGAATTTTGAACTAAAAAATATCAATTTCTAACAAAAAATGGAATAGTTAAATTCTCAGTTAAAAAAATTAATCTTCAACTAAACTGATAAATTTTCAATTAAAATGATGAATTTTCAACTAAAAAAGATAAAATTTCGAACAAAAATTGAATAATTTAATTTTTAATTTAAAAAACTAATTTTCAACGAAAGAAATTAATTTTCGACTACAATTATGGAATATTCGACTGGATTAGTTTAAAAAAATTAATTTTCAACAAAAAAAAAAACAAACAAATGCTCAACAAAACAAGTCAATTTTTAACAATAGAGATGAATTTTCAATTAAAAAAATGAATCTTCAACTAGATTAGGTGAATTTTAAACAAAAATTTGAATAGTTAAATGTTCACTTGAAAAAATTAATTTTTAACCAATGAGATAAATTTTGAACGGAATATTCAAGTAGATTAGTTACATTTTCAGTTAAAACATCAATTAGTAACCAAAAACGACGAATTTTCAACAAAATAGTTGAATTTATAACTGGTATAGTTAAATTTTCAGTTAAAATAATTAAATTGAAAAAAAACGAATTTTTAACAAAATAGCTCAATTTTCAACCAAAGAGACGAATAACCATCAACCAAAAAATTATTATGAATAAATTTATCAACCAAAAAATTATTATTATCAACCAAAATTTATACATTCTTAACCAAAAATGTAATAGTTCGTATTTTAACCAAAAAAGATTTTAATTTTAGATCCAAAACAGTGAATTTTCAATCAAGAGGATTTATTTTTGACCAAAAAAGACGAATTTTTAACCAAACAGTTGAATTTTGAACTAAAAAATATCAATTTTTAACCAAAAATGGAATAGTTAAATTCTCAGTTAAAAAAATTAACCTTCAATCAAACTGATAAATTTTCAACTAAGATGATGAATCTTAAACTGGAATAGTTGAATTTTAAACCAAAAAGATGAATTTTCGTACTAAAAAAGATAAATTTCCAACAACAAAATTTTAATTTCCAAAAATAGAATAGTTAAATTACCCGTTAAAAAAAATTAATTTCAAACAAAAAAAAACGAATTAAAAAAAATCGTTAAATCCAGTACTATAAAGCTACTTTTAAAAATGAAAAAATATTTAATTTTATATTAAAATTTTTAAAAAAATTTAGACACGCTCACGAAAAAATTCCCTGGTCTCAAAAAAAATGCCCTGACATTTCCAGGTTTTTCGAGGTTTATAAAAATTCCCTGACAATTTTGTTACTTACTTTGTCTGCGATTCAACCAGCGTAATCAAGAGTTGAATAGTTTCTTTAATCAAGGTTTGTTCTCCTTTGAAAGCGTCAATATTATACTGAATTTTTTCGAGCAAAAAATTCATAGTCCACAACGCTCCCGGACTGTCTTCGCCGAAAGCTTGCAACAAAGTTGTGCTTATCTCTGAATAGTAATTTTCGTGAGGCATCAAGTAACTCAAGGACCATCTGTGTAGAAACCACATAATTGTGCTGCTCAATTCTGGACTCAAAATATGAGCAGCATTCGCTTTTATTGCAATTTTCTCAATCTCACTCAGACGGAAAATAGCAGCAGTTAATCTAATAACGTGATCGGCTGACTGTTCGGCTCCGCTTATGTCTGAAAGATTGCTCTGCGGTGAAGCTAAAAGTTGCAGAGTTGTGTTCAAGTCAACTTGTCCATTCTGTATCTGATGAATAAAATAAATTTTGTTTAAAAATAAAAACTGAAGGTGTAATAAAAACAGCGGAAATAGGGTGATTTTTTACGAAAATAGGGGAATATATTATTCTAAGTGAAATTAATGTGGGTACTATATTAAATTCAATTTTAAAAGATAAATTCCTAACTTTTCATGTAAAAATATTGCATTTTCAAGAAGATACATAAATCTAAAACTAAATAGTTCAATTTGCAACCAAAAAGATCAAATTTCTACCAAAAAATACGAATTAAAAAAAAAATATTAATTTCCAACCAATAAGTTGAATTTTCAACTAAAATTATGAATCTTCAACTGACATTAGTTCAATTTCAAACCAAAAAGATGAATTTTCAACAAAGAAAGATAAATTTCCAAACAACAATATAATATGTAGTTTAATTTTTAATTAGAAAAATTAATTTTCCACGAGAGAGATACATTTTCAATAAAGTAGTTAATTTTTTGTCTGGAATAGGTCAATTTTTAGTTTAAAAAATTAAGTTTGAACGAAATAACGAATTTTCAACAAAATAGTTCGATCTTCAACCAAAAAGATGAATTTTCAACTAAAATGATGAACCTTCAATTTTCAAACAAAAAAAAACACTAATTTTCTTAAATTTTCTAACAAAGTGATGAATTTTCAGTGAAGCTGATGAATCTTCAACCAAAAAAATTAATTTATAATAAAATAGTTCAACTTTCAACGTAGTAGTTGAATTTTCAACAAAAAAGATTTGAATTTGTAACTAAATATTTGAATTTTCAACTAAAATTATAAATCTTGAAAGTTGAATTTTAAACAAAAAAATAGAATTTTAAACTAAAATTATGAATCCTTGACTGAAATAGTTTAATTTGAAATAAAAAAGATGAATTTTCAAATTGAAAGACAAATTTCCAACCAAAAATTAAACAGTTTAATTTTTATTAAAAAAAATTAATTGTCAACGAAGCAGATAAATTTTCAACTAAAATGATGGAATATTCAACTGCATTAGCTAAAAAATTAATTTTCAACAACAACAAAATTTAAAACAAAAGAGATGAATTTTCAATTAAAATAATGAATCTCCAAACAAACAAAATAAGAATTTTTCACACATAAGTTCACTTTGATCAAAAAAACAATTGAATTTTCAACCCGAAAATAAGAATTTTTACCAAAAAAGTTCATTTTCAACAAAATAATGTAACTTTCAATCAGAAATGGACAAGTCACATTTTCAGTTACAAAAATTCAATTTGAAATAGTTGAATTATTTATTAAATTGTAGAATTTTCCAGCCAAAAAGTCGAATTTGATATAAAACAGTTGAATTTTTAACCCGAGAATAGGAATCGGTTGAAAATTAACTTTTTGCTTTAAAATTCATATTCTCGGGTTCCAATTTCTACTGTTTTGTAGAAAAATCGTTTTTTGACTCGAAAATTCAACAATTTGGTAGAAAATGTAAGAATTTGGTTGAAAATTTATATATTTTGTTAAAAATTCACCTTATTGGCAGAAAATAATTTTTTTGGTTAAAAATCCAAATGTTTGGTTGAAAATGAATCTGTTTTGATTGAGGATTCAAAGTATTTTGTTGAAAATTCGTTTTTTTTTGTTAAAAATAAATTTTTTTAACTGAAAATTTCAATTATTTTCTTGAAAATTCAACTGATTGGTTGAAAATTCAAATGTTGTGTAGAAAATTCGTATTTTTAACTTGAAAATTCACCAATCTGATATAAAATGAAACTATTTGACACAAAATTAAAGTGTTTTGTAGAAAATTCTTGTTCTTTTTTATTAAACATTAATTGTCTTAAATGAAAATGTAACTAGTCTATTTTTGGTTAAGATTTGATCTTTTTAGTTTAAAAATTCAACTATTTAGTTATAACTTTTTAGTCCTTTTTGGTAAAAAATCAATTATTTTGGTTAAAAATGCAACCATATGGTTGTAGAGAATTCATCTGTTTGGCCTCAACTTTCAACAATTTGATAAAAAAAATTCAACTGTTTTGTAGAAAATTCGTTTACTTTTGATTAAAAATTAATTTTTTTACATAAAAATTTAACTATTTGAATTTTGGTTAAAAATGGATCATTTCTAGTTTAAAAATTCACCTGTTTGGTTCAAAATTTATGTAATTTGATAAGAATTAATCTTTTTTGATAGAAAATTAATCTTCTTAGTTGAAAATTCATATTTTTGGTTAAAAAATGAACTATTTGGTTGAAAATTCAGCTGTTTTGTTGAATTGAGACCATTTTTAGCCCATTAACGAAGAAATTCGAAAATATTTTTTAAGGAAAAATAAAGCAGGGTGTCCAGTGATTCTTAGGAACGAAATTCAAGGTCTTTTCCGTATTTTCCAGGTCAAGAAGTAAAGTTTTTCCAGGTCTCCGTTTTTTTTACATCAAATAATGAAATAACCGTTTGTTATAGATGTAAAAGATGAGCCATTTCATTTTTTATTGGCCAACAATTTTTAAAGAAAGCAGACGCATGAATAAACAAATTCTTAATTTTTTGCGAACATAAGACGTCTTTGAAATCCTTGAAATCTGTGAAATCTTTTAAATCTTTTAAAGTGCCTAAAATCTTTTTAAATCTTTATGAAATATTTGAAATCTTTTAAATCTTTTAAAGTACTCCAAATCTTTTTAAATCTTTATAAAATATTTAAAATCCTTGAAATTTTTGTGAAATTTTTACGAAATCTTTGAAATCTTTGTGAAAGCTTTCTTTAATCTTTGTTTGTGAAATCTTCTGTGTTCGTTTGAAATCACTGAAATCTTTTGAAATCTTCTCAAATTTATTTAAACATTTTGAAATAGTTTAACAAGTTTGAAATATTTGTGAAATCTTTCGTATTCATTTGAAATCATTGAAATATTTGAAATCGTTTAAAATCTTTGAAATGTTTTGAAATATTTGAAATCTGGTGTACTGTACCTTTTTCCAAATCTTTGGAATTCTTGTATTCTTTTGAAATCTTTATGAAAATTTTACGAAATCTTTGAAATAGTTGTGAAATCTTTCTGAAATCTTTTGTATTTATTTGAAATCATTAAAATATTTTTCATCTGTGTAAAATCTTTTGAAATCTTAGAAATCTGTGTTATCCTTTATATATAAGCTTTTTAAAATCTGTAAAAACTTTGAAATCTTTTGAAATCTTTTTCAAATCTTAAAAATCCTTGCAATCTTTATGAAATGTTCGAAACCTTTAAGAATTTTTTTGTGAAATCTTTCTCAAATCTTTTGAAATATTTGTGAAATTTTTCTTAAATGTTTGTTTGTGTAATGTTTTTTATTCGTTGAAATCATTGAATTATTTAAAATCTTACAATTGGTGAAATATTTTCAAATCTTCTAAAATGTTTTGAAACCTTTTGAAATCGTTTCAAATCTTGGAAATGTGTTAAAATCTTTGAAATCTGGTGTAATGTACCATTTTTCAAATCTTTGAAATCCTTAATGAGTAAAAGATCAATTATATCTTGATAAATAAAAAACTTTTCAGTAGCAAGATTTCTTCTAAACGAAATGTTTCTTTCATAATAGACTCAAAGATTTAAATTACTTTACGCGTTTCAATAAAATAACTGTTTTAAAAGAAAAAAAATTAATTGAAGGTTCTCGTGAAAAATTCAAGGAGATTTCCAGGTTTTCAAGGTCACTGGACACCCTGTATAAGTAAAGTTTTTTCCACTTTCTAGGGATTCAATTAACTTTTTAAGTAAAAATATTGCATGTTCAACAAGACAGATGAATTTTTAGCCAAGCAGTTGAATTTTCAACCAGAAAGATTAATTTTCTACCAAAAAATACGATTTTTTTAACAAAATACATAATTTCTCAACCAAATAAGTTGAATTTTCAACTAAAAAAGATCAATTTTCAATCAAATAGTTGCATTTTCAACTAAGAAAGAACAGTTTTTCAAACAAAGTGATACATTTTAAACCAAAAAGATGAATCTTTAACAAAAGAGTTTAACTTTCAACCGAGTACTTTTATTTTCAGCCAACAAGATGAATTTTCAACTAAAATAATGAATATTTAACTGAAATACTTGCATTTTCAACCAAAAAGATAAATTTTTAAACAGGAAGATTAATTTTCTACCAAAAAGACGACTTTTCAACAAACTACAGGAATTTTCAACAAACTACAGGAATTTTCAACAAACTACAGGAATTTTCAACTTGAAAACAAAATTTAAACAAATAGATAAATTGTTAATCAACCAAAAATGGAATAGTTAAATTTTCAGTTAAAAAAATGAGTTTTCAATCAAACTGATTAACTTTCAACTAAAATGATGAGTTTTTGACTGGAATAATTGAATTTACAAGCAAAAAGATTATTTTTTAACCAAAAAGAGACTACCAAAAGAGACGAATTTTAAACTACAATAGTTGAATTTTAAACCAAAAAGTGAATTTTAAACTAAATTATGAATATTGACTAAAATAATTGAACTTTCACCCAGAAAGATCAATTTTCAACCAAGAAGTTTAATTTCTACCAAAAAATATGAATTTTCAACTGAAAAAGATAATTTTGTAACCAAAAATTCAAACATTAAAAACATTAATGTTCAACCAAAACGATAAATTTTCAACTAAAATGATAAATATTTAACTGGAATATGTACTTGAATTTTTAACCAAAAAACAACTGAATTTTCAAACAAGAATATAATGTTCAAAGAAGAAGATAATGCTTAAACAAAAAGATTAATTTTCTACCAAAAAAGACGAATTTTCAACAAAATATACAAATTTTTAACGAAATAGTTGAATTTTTAACGAAATAGTTAAATTTTTAATCAAAATAATGCATCTTCAACGAAAAAATGAATTTTTAACTAAAAAAAAAAAATTTCAACGAAAAATGATGAATCTTCAACTGGAATAGTTGAACTGCAAACCAAAAACATGCATTTTCTACCAAGAGGATTCATTTGTACCAAAAAGATGAATTTTCAACAAAAAAAATATAATTTTTCAACCAAAGTTTAATAGCTAAATTTTTAGTTAAAATATTAATGTTCAACCAAAGAGATGAATTTTTAAGTAAAATGATGGAATATTCAACTGGAATAGTTAGATTTTCAGATAAAAAACATTTTTAACCATGAAAAATATAAATGTTCAAGAAAATAGTTAATGTTTCAACTAAAATTGTTAAATTTTCAGTAAACAAAGTAATTTTCAGTCAATGTAAAAACGAATTTTCAAAAAAATAGCTCATTTTTCAACCAAAGAGATAAATTTTTACCTAAAATGATGGATCTTCAACTACAAAAAAATTCAACAAAAGAGTTAAACTTTCAACCAGGAAAATAATTTTCATTCAAAAAGAGATGAATTTTGAACGAAAAATTATATGAATTTCAACCAGATACATCCATTTTTAACTAAAAACGATCAATTTTCAACCAAAAATTGAATATTGTTGTTTGTTGAAACTTCAAATTTTTGGTTGAGACTTCGACTATCTTGTTAAAAATTCTTCTTTCTTAATTAAAAATTACCTTTTTTATTAAAAATTCATCTTTTCCTATTTAAAAGTCCACTGCTTCCTAACACACTCTACTTTTTAGTTTAAAAGCTTTACTCTTTTGTTGGAAATTGATCTTTCATGGTAGAAAAGTCATCTTTCTTAGTTGAAAATGAACTTTTTTGATAAAAATTCAACTGTCTTCTAAACAATTTGTCCTTTTGTCCTGAAAATGCAAAAATTTGATTGAATTTTAGTCTCTTTTGTTCAAAACTTCGACCATTTGATTGAAAATGCATCTTTATATGCTGAAAATTCAACTATTTGGTTAGAAATTCAACTATTTTGTTAAGAATCTAATTATTTTTGGAAAATTTAACTATTACTAGGAATCACTAGAGAAATCCTTTCACACACACTGTGAAAATGGAAATTTACAATATCGATCAAAGTTATATCCTCTAATACAGAAAATATTTAACGTCCTCAGACTAAATGGAGTTATAAATTAAAAATTTTTGGAAATTAAATTATTCAGAAAAAAAGATCTTCTCCTTTCACTCCGCTGGGATTCGAACACCAGATCAACTGATTTCCGGTCAGGTGCTCTAACTATTGAGCTACTAGAGAGATCAGAGGAAGAATCCTTTTTTGTGAAATACGCTTTATTATGCAAGATGTTATATACAAATCAATTTTTACTAGGAATCTGTATTATCATCGGAGATGGTAACGATCGATCCAAAGAGAAATCCTTTCACACACACTGTGAAAATGGAAATCTACAATATCGATCAAAGTTATATCCTCTAATGCAGAAAATATTTAACGTCCTCAGACTAGATGGAGTTATAAATTAAAAATTTTTGGAAATTAAATTTATTCAGAAAAAAGATCTTCTTTCACTTCGCTGGGATTCGAACACTGGGATCGATCGTTACCATCTCCGATGATAATACAGATTCCTAGTAAAAATTGATTTGTATATAACATCTTGCATAATAAAGCGTATTTCAGAAAAAAGGATTCTTCCTCTGATCTCTCTAGTAGCTCAATCGTTAGAGCACCTGACCAGAAATCAGTTGATCTGGTGTTCGAATCCCAGCGGAGTGAAAGGAGATCTTTTTTTCTGAATAAGTTTAATTTCCAAAAATTTAACTATTTTGTTTTCAAGGTCGCTGGCCACCCTGTAAAGAACTAGTGGCATTAGCAGAAAATTTTGAGAAAACAGTATCTTTCGTGTCATTTTATTTTCGAAATAGTAGCAGAATAGTTTCATCGCTCAAAAAAAAAGTGTCAAAAAGTGTAAATAGTGTGGTAAGTCCAGGGCCTGCAACTTACCTGTTCCATGCTGTATCGCACAATTTCCGAAGGAATTAAAGCCACTTCGCCTTCAGATTCCATGCAGAGAACATGACCAGCAAGGAGAATTATCCAGTGCAAATCTTCGTACAAACTCTCGAGAGACATGCTGCCCGATATTTTTAGAGTCTCGGGTTGACTGACTAAACTATTGAGCTGTGCTCGCAATTTGCTAGTTCGATCTTCGAGAAGACGAGCCAAAAGTGGCAAGGCATGACCTGGAACTTGTCTTCCGAAGCTTCCTATAGTTTGCAACTGTTCTTTAAATTTATTCCTATCATCCTCCTCGCTCGCGTCGATTTCCTCGTTGTTGAGCTCCTTTCCTCCAGCTCCTCTTTTCCCATCAGGTGGTGACAAATGGCACTGAAGGTAGGTATTAAATATTTGCACCGAGCTATGCTTGCAAAATTCAGGTGGAAATAAGTAAACCTCAGCCAAAATCGACACCCAGGTCTCCAGCATCCGTTCGAAGGCTTCCATGTACAAACAATCATCCGCACACATCTGCAAATAGAAATTCGATTACCTTTACCAGAAAATTAGAATGGATACAGGCCTCACAGTCCCTATGGGATAAAATATAGGGACCAAAGGGTACTTTTCGTCACGCTCATAGGGTAAAAAATTCAGGATAAATTTATAAGACTTCAAAACAATTCAAGTTAAATTCCAACGAATTCGAATGAATTAGAAACAATTTTCAAAGTCAAAAAAATTCTATTGATTTCCGTAAAATTGGAATGAATTTAGCGGAATTTAGGATAAACGAGAAGAATTCGATGAAATTCATAAAAATTCAAGGTGAATTAAAAAAAATTTAATGAATTGAAAACAATTTTAAAATATGAAGAAACTTTTATGAATTCAGTAACTTTGAAATGAGTTTAGAAAAATTCAAGGCAATTCAAAAGAATTTAAAAGAATTCAGGGTGAATTTCAAAAAATAATTTCAAATCTCTTCAAATCTTTGAAACCCTTCTAATTTCTAACTGAAAAAATGACTAATGTCTACAAAACAATTCAAAAAAATTCAAATGAATTTGGAAAGTTTTAAAAATCGAAAGAATCCATTTATTTCTGTAAAATTTGAGTGAGTTTAGAGGAATTTAAGGGAAACGAGAAGAATTCGATGAACTGCATACAAATTCAAGGTGAATTAAAAAAAAATCAAATGCATTGACAAAAATTTAAAAATATAAAAAAATGCATTGAATTGAGTAAGTTTGAAATGAATTTTAGAAAAAAATTAAAGAGAATTCAAAAGAATTTGATGAAATGCCTAAAAATTTAAGGTGAGTTTTAATGACTTCAAGATGAATTAAACAAAAATTTTTTAAAAAGCCATTGACCTGAGTAAAATTGAGTGCATCTAGAAGAATTCAAAAGGATTTAAAAGAATTCAGGATAAATTAATAAGAATTCAGGGCGAATTCCGAATGAATTGCAAAAAATATTGGAAAATCTCTTAAAATCTTTGAAACACTCACTTCTTGTGAATAAATTCTTTGAAATCCATTCAAATATTAAAATCCCTTAAAATTATTAAAACCCTTGGAAATCCCTTGAAATTGTTTAAATCTCTTGAAAATGCCTTGGAATCTTTTAAAATACCTTAAAATATTTCAAAGTTTTTGAAATCCCTTCAAACTATTCAAATAAATAAAAAATTTCTGGGAATCGTTAAAATTTCCAAAAATATTTCCAATCCTTTGAATCTTTTGAAATCCCTTGAAACTTTTTAAAGCTCTTGAAAATGCATGGAAATTTTTTTAAATAACTAAATATATTTCAAATCCTTTGAAATACTATTAAATTACTGAATCATTAACAATTTCTTTATAATCTTTTTAAATAACCTAGAATATTTCCAATCCCTTAAAATCTTTTGAAATACCTTGACATTTTTTAAATAGAAAATGCCAAGGAATTTTAAAAATACCTTAAAATATTTAAAATCCTTTGGTCATTTTATCAAATAATCTGCAGAACCAATAATATAAAAACTTTAAAAAAATCAATTGAATTATGTAAAATTGAGAAAATTTATAAGAATTCAAATTAATTAAAAAATTCAAAAGAATTTCAAAGAATTCAGTATAAATTAATCAGAATTCAGGGTGAAATCAAAAAAAAAAAAATTAAATCTCTTCAAATCTTTAAAACCCTACGAAATAACTCACTTTTCTTGAATAAATTCTTTAAAATCCACTAAAATGTTATTAAATCTCTTAAAATTATTAAAATCAATTAAAAATTTCTTGGAATCTTTTAAGATTTCCTAAAATATTTGAAATCCTACAAAATACCTCACTTCTCGTGAAAAAATTTTTTATCCACTAAAATATTATAAAATCCCTGTGAAATTCTATGATATTTCCTGAAATCCTGGAAAATGTATTAAAATACATTGAGAGTTTTAAAATCCCTTAAAGTCATTGAAATCCTCGGAAATCTTATAAAATAGCGTGAAATCCTTTAAAATATCTTACGACCTTATAAATCCTGTAAAATCGTTTCATATCTTCCGACATTCTAGAAAATTCTTTATCCTAAAATATTTCAAACGCTTCGAAATTCCTTCAAATTAATTGAATTAATTAATAATTCCTTGGATACTTTTAAAATTCTCTAAAATATTTCAAATTCTTTGAAATCCCACTAAACTACTAAAAACAACTAAAAATTACTTGAAATCTTTTAAAATACCCTGAAATAACCTTAAATATTTAAAATCCTTTAAAATCTTTTGAAGTCCCTTGAAATTAGTTAAAGCTCTTGAAAATGCCAATTAACAAAAAATTCCTCGGAATCTTTTAAAATTCCCTAAAATATTTCAAATTAAAAGCTCTTGAAAATGGCTTAGAAGTTTTCAAAATACACTAAAATCTTAAAAATCCCTTCAAATTATTGAAGTCGATTACAAATTTCTCGGAATCTTTAAAAATAATCTGAAATATATGAAAAGAATTCAAGACAATTCAGTGACTAATGTGATCTTTTCATTTAAAAAAGTGAATAAAAAATGATTTGAGAAAAAAGTGACTAATAGTGACTGTGTGTGGCAGCCCTGATTATTTTTTTACAGTTACTTCTTACAGGAATTCCCTCATTTTTGCTATTTTTTCAAAATGCTCTTGGAAGCTTCGATCTTATTATAATTTTTTTTGAATTTCCATTAAGGGGCTGAAAATAGGGTACCATAGGGACCAAATCTTGAAAATAGGGTACTTTAGGGACCTTAACTGAATATAGGGTACAATTGGGGGTTATAGGGACCGGTCTGTGAGGCCTGTGGATACCCTATTTTTTCTAGGTATTTTTAAAAAAACATTTAGGGGTCGCGAGGAATTTTTTTGCCTCAGTATACAAAAATAAATGATTTAACCACAATTAAAATGCCAAAATGACACCTAAAAATGATTTTTTTCGTCGGAAAAAGAGGATAGAATTTTATTAATAGTACAAAAACAGTAATCCTGAATATTAATAAATTATTGAAAAAAATCACTAAGAAATCCCAGTTCCAAAGAAATCAACTATTGTATAATAATTAAAACAAATTTTTATTTTATCTTCTTATACTTAAAATTCAGTGCATATTTAACATATTAATATTTTGAAATAAAGATATTTTTTTGGTGAGTGGAAACCCTGTAAAAACAGGGCAAATAAGAAGACTTTTCACAAAAATGGAAAATATATTCTTTTGGGTAAAATTAATGTGAATACTATATTGAGTTCAATTTAAAATCCTTAAAATTCCTAACATTTCAAGTACAAATATTCCATTTTCAACAAGATAGATAAATTTTTAAACTAAATATTAAAATTTTCAAATAAAATTATGAATCTTCAACAGTGAATAGTTGAATTTTAAACCAAAGAATTGAGTTTTTAACTAAAATGATGAATCCTTAACTGGAATAGTTGAATTGTCAACCAAAAAGATGAATTTTCAGCCAAGGAGGTTAACTTTCTACCAAAAAGACGAATTTTCAACTAAAAAGTAGCTGGAAAAAGGTGAA
>CAKNYM010051483.1:244974-271429 GCA_932195095.1 Andricus curvator
CTTCAACTAAACAAAATTTAATTTTTAACCAAATACATGGATTTCAAACTGAAAAGATAATTTTTCACCAAAAATAAAGTAGAATAATTTTCGGTTAGTAAAATAAATTTCCAAACATAGAAATTAATTTGTAACCAAAAAGATGAAATTTGAACTAATGAGAGTACTCTTTTACCAAAAAAAAAAAAACGACGGATTTTCAACAAATAGTTAAATTTTTACCGAAAACAGATAAATTTTCAACTTAAAATAGAATAGTTAAATTTTCAGTAAAAAAAACATTTTCAATAAAATGAAAGTAAATTTTTAACGAAATAATATAATTTTCAAACAAGAATATTAAAATTCTATCAAAATCTCATTTTCAACCAAATAGATCAATTTTCAACCAATAAGATGAATTTTTAACAAAGTACATGAATTTTCAACCAAATATTTGAATTTTTAAAGGAATTTCCATCCAAAAGGATGAATTAGTCACGAAGAAGATTAAATATTTTCCCACAAAATTCGAGTTTTCGATAAAATACAGGAATTTTAAACCAGATATTTGAATTTTCAACTTAAGAAGATAAATTTTGAACTAAACATGTACGAGTTAAATTTTTAGTTAAAAAAATTAATTTTCATCTAGAAAACATAATTTTCAACAAATAATTGAATTTTTAACAAAAGAAGGGGGTTTCAACTAAAATGATGAAACATCAAACAAATAAATGAATTTTTAACAAAGCAGTTCCACTTCCAACTAAGTAGTTGAATTTTCTACCAAAAAATATGAATTCTCAACGAAAAACGTGATATATTATATTTCAACCACAAAACAGATTTTAATTTTATACCAAAAATAGTTGAATTCAATCAAAAAAGTTGAATTTTCCAAAAAATAATTTAAATCGTCAAACAAAACAGATTAATATTCAACCAAATATTTAGGATGTTCAACCATAATAATAAAATTAATTTCAACTTTAATTTATCGAAAGTTATATAAGTTATACGAGTTAAATTAGAAGGAATCTATATTATCGGAGTTGATAACTCCTCAAATAACAGAAATTCTTAACGTATTTTCAGACTAGATGGAGTTTGAATTAAAATTTTTATTTTCTGAAAATTTTATTTTAACTCATAACGTTCATTCTAAACATCCTTTAACACAACAGCAGCCCTCGGACTCACTTTAGAGAACAAAAATATTGTAAATAGTGTCAAAAATTAAAAAAAAAATTAGTGTTAAAATAGGGTTATAAAATGTTTCAAGTATTAAAAATGAATATTAATGTTTATTTGAAGTGTTATTATTTAGTCTATCAAAATTCATATCTATTTCTCATAAGCTTCACACTCTTTCCCCTTTTTCTAATTTTTCCACTTAAATGCGAACTGAATTAATAGAACCCAATAAGAAAATCCAACTATTTTTATTTAAAATTCATTTTTTTCAGTTGAAAAGACTACTAATAAATTTTTGATTAAGAATCCTTTTTTTTATTTAAAAATTTTATTAACTGATTCGAAATTTTATTATTTTGTTGAAAACTCAACAATTTTGTTAAAAAGTCACATTTCTTCGTTGAAAATTCGTCTTTTTGGTTTCAAATTTCATCAATTTAATTGAAACTTTGTTTCTTTCTTGAATAAAAAATTTTTGTTTGAAAATTCATTGTTTTCTGTAGAAATTTCATCTTTTTTAGTGAAAAATGCAACTGTCTAGTTAAAAGTTAACTTGTTTCGTTTAAAAATTAACTTTTGTTGAAAATTCACATTTTCGGGTTGGAAATTCAACTGTTTTGTAGAAAATTCGTATTTTCGGCTAGAAAATTTACTAAATTGGTACAAAGTTTAACTATTTGGCTAAAAATTAATGTATTTTGTTGAAAATGAGTCTCTTTTGAGATAGAAAATCAGTTTTTGTTATTCGAAATGAAACTTTTTGGCTGAAAATTATTTTGCTTCAGTTGAGGATAAAAGCACTTGTTAAAAATTCGTGTTTGGTGGTTGAATCCAATGGGTTTTTATTTTAAATTAAAATACTTCTTGGTTGAAAGTTGAACTATTTCTTAAAAGTTCATTTTTTGGATTGAAGATTCATCATCTTAGCTGAAAATTACTTTTTTCTTTGGTTCAAAATTAATTTTTAACTGAAAATTGAATACTTTATTTAAAATTTAAGGGGCTGGTTGTAAATGAACTTTTTTGCAGATAATTCATATCCTCAGGTTGAAAGTTAAACTGTTTTATAAAAACTTAATCTTCTTGATTGACAATTGATGTATTTTGTTGAAAATTTATATTTTTGGGTTGAAAATTTCATTATTTTGTAGAAAAGTCGCCTTTTTGGCTTGAATTTCAACAATTTGTTGGAAATTTTTGTTCTCTCTTAACTCAAAAATCTTTTCCAATTACAAATTCAACACTTCTGAGGAGAATTTTTCTTTTTTGGTTAAATTCAACTGTTTTTGATTTTAAATAAAAATATACATTTTTTTTTAGTTGAAAGTTTAATTATTTTGTTAAAAATGGATCTTTTTTAATTGGAAAATCAACTATTTTGGTAAAAAATTAACTTTTTTGTTAAAAATGCATTTTTTTCTTGATGAAGATTCGTCATTTCAGTCAAAAATATAACTATTTTGTTGAAAATTATTTTTTTTTGTTTGTTAAAAATACATTTTTCAAATTGCAAACTATTCCATTTTTGGTTGAAAATTAACTTTTTTATTGCAAATTCATATTTTCAGATTAAAAATTCGACTGTTTTGTCAAAAATTCGTCTTTAAAAGTTAAAAATTCTATTTTTCCTGTAGAAAATTCAGCTGTTTGAATATTTATATTTGTTTAGTTAAAAATTATACTTTTCACTTAAAATTTAATTATTCCAGTTTAAGATTCATCATTTTAGAATTCACCTTTTTTTTGGGTTTCAACTAAAAACAATGAATCTTCAAGTGAAATAATTGAATTGAACTAAAACTATGGAATATTCTATTGGAATAACTTAAATTTACATTTAAAAAAGGATTTTCCTCAACAACAAAAAACTAAATTTCAACAACAACAAAATTACTTTCAAAAAAATAGTTACATTTTCAAACAAAGTGATGCATTTTCCACTAAAATTGTAAATCTTTAACTAGAATAATTGAATTTTTGACCAAAAAGATCAATTTTTAAACAAGAAGATTAATTTCTACCAAAAAGACGAATTTTTGACTAAAATTATGCAATATTAAACTGGAATAATAGTTACGGTTTCAGTTAAAAAAAAATTCAACCAGAAAAGAAACAAATTTTCAACAAAAAAATTAAATTTTCGGCAAAAAAACCCTTTTCATCCAGAGAAAAACAAGTTTTCAATCAAATAGCTCATTTTTCAAACAAATAAATGAATTTTTAATTAAATTGATGACCCTTTACTTGAATAGTTGAATTTTCAACGAAAAAGACGACTTTTCAACCAAATACGTGCATTTTCAATTAAAAACGATAATTTCTCAAAAAAGAATTGAATAGTTAAATTTTCATTTAAAAAAATTAATGTTAAACCAAAGAGATGAATTTTCAACTAAAATTATAGAATATTCAGTTAGAATAATTAAAATTTCCGTTAAAAAAAAAACTCATTTAAAAATAATAGTTACATTTTCAAACAAAGTTATGAATTTTTAACTAAAATGATGGAATATTCAACTGGAATAGTTACATTTTCAGTTTAAAGATTAATTTTCAAAAAAAAAAAAATGTCAACAAAATAGTTAAAGTTTCAACTGGAATAGTTGAATTTTCAGTAAAATATTATTTTTTAGACAAATAAAAAAGAAATTTTCAACAATATAGTTCATTTTTCAACCAAACAGATGAATTTTCATTTAAATTAAGAGAGAGATCAATTTTCAAGAAGAATAGAATAGTAGTTACAGTTTCATTTTGAAAAAAAACTAATTATTAAAAAAATAGTTACGTTTTCGAACAAAGTGATGAATTTTGAACTAAAATGATGAATGTTCAACTGGAATAGTGGAATTTCAAACCAAAAAGATGAATTTTTCAATTAAATTGATAGAATATTCAACTGGAATAGTTACATTTTTAGTTAAAAAAATGAATGTTCAATTGGAAGTTACATTTTCAGTTAAAAAATAATAATTTTCGACAAAAAAAGAACAAAAACAAAATTTCAAAAAATAGTTACACATTCAAAGTGATGAGTTTTCAACTAAAATGATAAATTTTTAACTGGAACAGATAAATTTAAACCCAAAAAGATTAATTTTCAACCGAGAAGATTAATTTCTATCAAAATATGTGCATTCTCAACCAAAAAAGATGATTTTTCAACCAAAAATTGAACAGTTACAGTTCTAGTTTAAAAAATTAATGTTGAACCAAAGAGATGAATTTATAACTAAAATGATGAACTGTTTGAATGGAGTAGCTAAATTTTCAGTAAAAAAAAAATTCAGCAAAAGAAAAAACGAATTATTATCAACAAAATAGTTCACTTTTCAACCAAAGAGATGACTTTTCAATTAAAATGATGAATCTTCAACAAAAAAATTATTTTTAACAAAAGAGTTTAATATTCAATCAAGTAATTAAATGTTCATTAAAAAATATTTCAACCCAAAAAAAATTTAATTTGTAGCCAAAAATTGTTGAATTCAACCAAAAAATACGAGTTCTCGACATGAGTTGAATTTTCAAATAAGGAAGATTTTTCAATCAAGAGAGAAAAAAAATAGCAAACAAACTGTTAAATTTGCAATAAAGTACATGCATTTTTAACCAGATATTTGAATTTAATAAGAATTAATAAGTTTTAAATTTTATAAGATTTTAATAAAATAAATCAAATACAATTTGAAAAAGATTTAATAAGATTATTTTTCAACCATAAATGGAATAATTACATTTTTAGTTAAAAAAATTAATATCCCACCAAAAAAACAAAACAAATTTTGTAACCAAAGTGATAAATTTTCAACTAAAATGATGAATTTTCAAACAAAGAGATTAATTCTCTACCATAAGAAGAGTGTTAAAAAAATACATATATTTTCAAATAGTTGAATTTTCAACTTAAAACACACAAATTTTCAACCAAATAGTTGAATTTTGAACTAAAAAAGATTAATTTTCAACCAAAAAATAAATAGTCAAATTTTTAGTAAAAAAAAAATTAATTTTCAGCCAAAGAAAAAACGGATTTGCAAAAAAATAGTTCATTTTTCAACCAATAAGATGAATTTTCAATTAAAATGATCAATTTTCAATAAAAAACATTAATTTTTAACAAAAGAGTTCAATTTTCAACCAAGTAATTAAATTTTCATTCCAAAAAAGATGAATTCTGAACGAAAAATGTAGTAGTTGATATAGTAAAATATAGTAATATAAAAATATAAAGCCACTTTTACAAATGAAGAATCATTGTTATTCAATTTTATATTGTAATTTCAGAAAAAAAATTAAACACGATCTCGAAAAAATTCCCTGACAATTCCAGGTTTTCGAGGTAAAGCTGCTATGAAGTATTAATTAAATTTAAATTAATTTAAATTACTTTAAATATCGTCGAATTTGTAACGTTTTGAATCCAAAGAATGTCGTTTTTAACTGCATACATTTTGATTCATTTTATAAAAAAAGTCAATTTAATTCCCTATGAAGTACAAATTGTCAAATTTAAATGAATTAAAATTACTTCAAATATCGTAGATTTTGTAACGTTTTCAATTCAAAACAATGTTGCATATATAATTTAAGACTATTTTCGATGCTATTTTCTCTAGACTGGAAAATGAAAAGTAGAAGAAAAGATCGTGTGGCTATAAAATTCGGATTCCTAAAATAACGAGCTAACTAGGAAGAAAGTGATGGGAATCTAATTTTATATTTTCTCTCCTTAAATGGTAAAAAGATGAAACAATTTTATCTTCAACTCATTATTCAACAGAGAATTTAGAGTTTATTATCAGAGTTAGCATGTAGGTAGTGTGTGATATAAAATTCTAATTTTTTTGCAATTGTTCAAAACAAACAATATTCGCGAATAGGGTAACATAACCTGCCTGGCACGGAAAATCCGCGATACTAAGCGATTACGGACAAGGCGCAGTCCAAATTTCATGAGACAGATATTTGGATATTGTTATTTTGTATAAAATCACTCGAGTTATTAAAAAATTAAGTGAATAACTTACTAAAATAATTTGTGCAGCAGCCTCCAGCTCTCTTAACACTTGATCCGCCATTTTTGATAAATACGTGTAAATGCGTGTGAAACGTTTTCACACGAATAACACGAAAAATCACAAAATCTTCCCCCGCCACTCGCACTTCCTGAATACACCAATCGCAGTGTAGTATCAAGAGAAATGGAAGTTTCGTCTAGTTAAAAGTAAACTGTGATTGGTGATCTGATCACTTGAGTCACAGTGTAATTCCAGTGCGTGTTTTGTTCATAAAATCATTTTATTGATTATAAAAGAATTTAAAATTTACAAGGGAATTATATTAAATCGATACAGATCTTTATAAAAATATAAAACTTGCAAAGAAGAAGAGTTTAGAGAGATAAAATGTATTTATCTTTTAAGAATTTAAAAAACGCGCCGTTGCGCATGCGTAGAACATTGAAGATTTTGACATAACCTCAATTTTTTTTTATTTTTAAAGTTTTCCGTTGCAGTTAGCAGTGAGTTTATCACGAATTTATTAATGAAAAACGACAAATTTCGAATGATTTTTGCTTTGGGTGAGTAATTAGGATATAATGGAAATTTGGTATGAAAAAGATTTTTTTGAAAAAAGTTTATTTTCGAGGGAAATTTTATTTGACAATTTGACAAGTTATCAAAACATTGATTAATAAGCCACTTTTTCTAAATTACTATAATAAATAATTAAGAATAGAGATACAGAAATAACATTTTATTATAACAAAATGTGTTATTGCGCTTCACTTTTAGTATTTTGGGAACTCAATTTTGTAAGTTTTCTAATTATTGTTTAATATTTTTAATGATAGTGTCTTTCTTAACTACTTTTACCAAGTTCAAATATTCTGTGTAAGTTCAGTTAATTATTTCTTAAAATAATTAATTGTGTGTATATAATTACAGTGATTTCGATATATTTTAGAATATTTTAAAGATTTCACAAAGATTTTAAAGATTTGAGAAAGATTTCAAAGATCTCAAAAAGATTTAATATATTTTAAAAGGTTTTAGAAGGATTTCAGAGAATTAATAAGAGATTTAACAAGGATTTTAGATTTAAGAAAGATTTGAAAGGTTGCGAAAGATTTCAGAATGGATTTAAAAGATTTTTAAGAAATATTTTAAAGGTTTCACAAAGATCTTAAAGATTTAAAAAAGATTTTATATATCTTAAAAGGTTTCACAGAGATTTCAAACAATTAAAAACAATATTTTAAGGATTTCAAAGATTTAAGAAAGATTTCAAAATATTTTAAAAGGTTTCAGAGGGATTTTAGAGAATTAAAAGCGATTTAACAAGGATTTCAAATTTAAGAAAGATTTGAAAGGTTGAGAAAGATTTAATAATGGATTTAAAAGATTTTTAAGAAATATTGTAAAGGTTTCATAAAGATCTTGAAGATTTAAAAAAGATTTCATATATATTAAAAGGTTTCACAAGGATTTCAAAGAATTAAAAACGATTTCGCAAGGATTTCAAAGATTGCTAATGATTTCAGAAGATTCCTAAAGATTTCACAAAGATTTCAGAGAATTAAAAACGATTTAGCCAAGATTTCAAAGATTTAAGAAAGATTTCAAATATTTCATATATTTTAAAATGTTTCAGAGAGTTTTCAGAGAATTAAAAGCGATTTAATAAGGATTTCAAAGGGATTTCAAATTTAAGAAAGATTTTAAAGGTTGAAAAACATTTAACAATGGATTTAGAAGATTTTAAAGAAAGATTTTAAAGGTTTCACAAAGATCGTAAAGACAAGGTGTCTACCCTACCTGGAAAACCTGGAATTGTCAGGGAATTTTTATATACCTGGAAAAACCTGGAAATGTCAGGGATTTTTTTTTTTAAGTCAGGGAATTTTTTCGAGAGGATGCTTAATTTTTTTTAAATTGCAATATTAAATTGAATAACAATGATTCTTTATTTGTAAAAGTAGCTTTATATTACTGTATCGAACTATTTTATTGAAAAATCGTTTTTTTTTTGTTTGAAATCAATTTTTTAAACTGAAAATTTAACTATTCTGTTTTTGGTTGAAAATTGGTCGGTTTTAGTTGAAAATACGTGCAGTTTGTTGAAAATTCGTTCTTTTCTGGTTGAAATATCAACTACTACATTTTTCGTTCCGAATCCATCTTTTCTGAATGAAGATTTAATTACTTGGCTGAGAGTTACTCTTTTGTTGAAAATTAATTTTTTGTTGTTAAAGATTCATCATTTTAATTCAAAGTTCATCTCCTTGGTTGAAAAATGAGCTATTTTGTTAAAAATTCGTTTTTTATTTGCCTGAAAATTAATTTTTTTACTGAAGATTGAACTATTCTTGTTGCAACTTTAACTATGTTGTTGAAAATTTTTTTTTTTTCTGTTGAAAATTTTTTTTTTTTTACTGAAAATGTAACTATTCAATATTTGGTTGAAAAATTATCTTTTTTAGTTGCAAATGTTGACTTTTTTGGTAGAAATTAATCTTCTGGATTGAAAATTAATCTTTTTGTTTGAAATTTAATGATTCTAGTTAAAGACTCATCATTTTAGTTGAAAATGCATGTTTTTAGTTTCAAATTCAACTATTCCAGTTGAAAATTCATCGCATTGTTTGAAAATGTTTTTTTTTCTACCGTGAAATGCAACTATTCCAATTGAAAATTATATCCTTTCAGTTGAAAATTCATCTCTTTGGTTGAACGTTAATTTTTAAATGAAAATTTAAATATTCAATTTTTGGTTGAAAATTTATCTTTTCAATTGAAAATTCATGTATTTTATTGAAAATTCGTGTTCTTTAGTAAAAATTAATCTTGTTGGTTGAAAATTCATCTTTTTGGTCGAAAAATTAACTATTCCAGTTAAAGTATGATCATTTCAGTTGAAAATTCAAGTATTTTTTTGAAAAATCGTCTTTGTGGTAGAAAATTCATCTTCTTGGTTGAAAAATTAAGTATTCCAGCTAAATATTCATAATTTTAGTTGAAAATTCATGTTTTTGCTTGAAAATAAAACTGCTTGGTTGGAAGTTAAATTAAATTTGTTTTAAAAATAAATCTGTTTTTTTTTGTTTGAAAATTAATTTGTTTGACTGAAAATTTAACTGTTCCATTTTTGGTTGAAAACTTATATTTTTTAGTTCAAAATTCAGCTTTTTGTTTGAAAATTGATCTTTTTGGTTGATAATTCAACTATTTGGTTAAAAAATCATCTATCTTTTTGAAAATCCAAATTTTTACTTGAAAAGTTACGAATTTTAATCGGTTTAAATTGAATTTCGTATAGTGCCCACATTAATTTTACCAAAATATGCACTGAATTTTAAGTATAAGTAGATAAAATAAAAATTTGTTTGAATTATTATTCAAATTCATGGACTTTTTGAGACAAATTCAAAAAATGATTAATTATGTTTTTAGTATTATTTAATTAATTAATTGATCGTGCTAAAATATTTAAGAATATCTTGTAATATTAATTGAATTCGTAGAAACTGAAAAAACACATTATTTATAATAAACTCGCGAAACTGTATACATATTCCGAGTCGATTTTTTTAATATATAAGAAATATTTTAATGGCTCCATGCTATGAAAAATTATACCTGGAAAAAATTTGAGATACCTGGAAAAAACCTGGAATTGTCAGGGAATTTTTCTCCAGGATTTAAGTAGACACCTTGAAAGATTTAACAAATATTTCATATATATTAAAAGGTTTCACTGGGATTACAAAGAATTAAAAACGATTTCGCAAGGATTTCAAAGATTTAAGAAAGATTTCAGATGATTCCTAAAGATTTCACAAAGATTTCATCATATTTTGAAACTTAACAAATATTTCAAATATGTAAAAAGAGTTCAAGAGGATTTGACAATAGATTTAAAAGATGTTTAAAAATGAATTCACAAAGATTTAAGATAGATTTTAAAGATCTAACAAAGATTTCATACATTTTAAAAGGTTTCATAGGGGTTTCAGAGAAATAAAAACGGTTTCACAAGGATTTCAAAGATTAAAAATTTTGTGAAAGTTCTCGCAAAGACTTCATATATTTTAAAAGGTTTCACTGGAATTTCAAAGAATTAAAAACGATTTCACAAGGATTAAGAACGATTTCAAAGATCTCACAAAGATTTCATGTATTTTCAAAGGTTTCATAGGGACTTCAGAGAATTAAAAATGATTGCACAAGAATTTCAAAGATTTAAGAAAGATTTCAAAGATTGCAAAATATTTCAGAAGATTCTTAATGATTTTACAAGATTTCAAAGATTTCACAAATATTTTAAACATTCAAAAAGATTTTACAAGGATTTCATAATGGATTGAAAAGAGTTTTAAGAAAGATTTCACAAAGATTTTAAAGATTTAAGATCTCACGAAAATTTCATATATTTTGAAAGGTTTCACAGGGATTTCAAACGGATTTCAAATTTAAGAAACATTTCAAAGGTTGCAAAATATTTCAGAAGAATCCTAAAGATTTCACAAAGATTTTGAAGCGTTTTAAAGATTTCACAAATATTTCATATATTTTAAAAGGTTTGATAGGGATTTCAGATAATTGAAAACGATTTCAAAAATTGCTAATGATTTTAGAAGATTCCTAAAGATTTCACAAAGATTTGAGAAAGATTTCAAAGATCTACCAAAGACTTCAGACGGATTTCAGAGAATTAAAAACGATTTAGCAAGGATTTCAAAGATTTAAGAAAGATTTCAAAAATCTCACAAAGTTTTAATATATTTTGAAAAGTTTCAGAGGGATTTCAGATAATTAAAATCGATTCAACAAGGATTTCAGATTTAAGAAAGTTTTGAAAGGTTGCAAAAGATTTCACAATGGATTAAGAAGATTTTTATGAAATATTTTAAAGATTTCACAAATATTTCATACATTTTAAAATGTTTCATAGGGAGTTTAGAGAATTAAAAACAATTTCACAAGGCTTTCAAAGATTTAAGAAAGATTTCAAAGATCTCACAAAGATTTCATATATTTGAAAAGGTTACATAGGGATTTCAGAGAATTAAAAACGATTTCACAAGAATTTCAAACATTTAACAAAGATTTCAAAGATCTCATAAATATTTCATATATTTTGAAAGGTTTCATAGGGGTTTCAGAGAATTAAAAACGATTTCACAAGGATTTCAAAGATTTCAGAAAGATTTCGAAGATTGCAAATTATTTTAGAAGATTCTTAAAGATTTCATAATATTGTAAAGATTTCAAAAATATTAAAAATATTTAAAAGGATTTCACAGTAGATTTAAAAGATTTTAAGAAAGATTTGAAAGATTTCACAACGATTTCAAAGACTTAAGAAAGATTTCAAAGATCTCACAAATATTTCATATGTTTTGAAAGTTTTCATAGGGATTTCAAAGAATTAAAAACGATTTCACAAGGATTTCAAAGATTTCAGAAAGATTTCACAGATTGCAAAATATTTTAAATATGTCACAAATATTTAAAATATTTAAAAGGACTTCAAAAGGATTTCACAATTGATTAAAAAGATTTTTAAGAAATATTTTAAAGATTTCAGAAATATTTCAAAGATTGCAAAATATTTCAGAAGATTCTTAAAGATTTCAAAATATTGAAAGATTTAAAAAATATTTAAAATATTTAAAAGGATTTCACAGTAGATTTAAAAGATTTTTAAGAAAGATTTTAAAGATTTCACAAAGATTTTAAAGATTTAAGAAAGATTACAAAGATTTCAAATAATTTAAAAGGTTTTAGAGGGATTTCAGAGAATTAAAATCGATTACACAAGGATTTAAAACGTTTCATATATTTTAAAAGGTTTCACAGGGATTTCAAATTTAAAAAAGATTTGAAAGGTTGAAAAAGATTTCTAAAGATTTCACAAAGATTACAAAACATTTTAAATATTTCACAAATATTTCATACATTTTAAAAGGTTTCATAGGGACTTCAGAGAATTGAAAACGATTTCACAAAAATTTCAAAAGATTTTAAAAATTTAACAAATGTTCAAAATATTTAAAAAGATTTCAACAAGATTTCATATATTTTAAAAGGTTTCAGAGGGATTTCAGAGAATCGAAAGCGATTTCACAAGGATTTTAAATATTTCATATATTTTAAAAGGTTTCACAGGGATTTCAAAAGGATTTTAGAAATTTATGAAAGATTTCAAAGTTTGCAAAATATTTCAGAAGATTCCTAAAGATTTCACAAAGATTTCACACAAATTTCAAAAGACTCTAAAGATTTAACAAATATTTAAAAAGGTTGCACAAGGATTTCACAATGGAATGAAAATATTTTTAAGCAAGATTTCACAAAGATTTAGGATATATTTTAAAGATCTAACAAAGATTTTATATATTTTAAAAGGTTTCATAGAAATTTCAGAGCATTAAAAACGATTTTACAAAGATTTCTATGATTTAAGAAAGATTTAAGAAAGATTTCATGTATTTTAAAAGGTTTCACAGAGATTTCAAAGGTTTAAGAAATATTTCAAAAGATTTTAAACATTTCACAAACATTTAAAAGATTTTACAAGGATTTGACAATGGATTTAAAAAGGTTTTAAGAAAGATTTCAAAGATCTTATAAAGATTTCACATATTTTAAAAGGTTTCGTAGGGATTTCAGAAAATAAAAACGATTTCATAAGGATCTCAAACATTTCATTATTTTAAAAGGTTTCACAGAGATTTCAAGAGGATTTCAATGATTGCAAAAGGTTTCAGAAGATTTCACAAAGATTTCAAAAAATTTCGAAAGATTTTTTAAGATTTTACAAATATTTCAAATATTTAAAAAGGATTTGACAAGGTTTTCAAAGATTTAAGAAAGTTTTCAAAGATTTCATACATTTTAAAAGGTTTTACAGGGATTTCAAAAGGACTTTAAAGATTACAAAAGATTTCAGAAGATTTCAAAAAGATTTCGAAAGATTTTAAAGATTTTACAAACATTTCAAATATTTCAAAGGATTTCACAATGGATTTAAAAGATTTAAAAGATTCAAGAAATATTTCAAAGATTTCATGTAGTTTAAAAGGTTTCATAAGGAGTTCAGAGAATTAAAAACGATTTTACAAGGATTTCAAAGATTTGAGAAAGATTTTAAAACATTTCGAAACATTTCACAAGGATTTGAAAAATTTAAGAAAGATTTCAAATTTTTAAGAAAGATTTGAAAGATTTCACAAATATTTCAAATATTTCCAAATCCTTTTCTAATATTATTTATCATGTCTTCCTTAACTATTTTTATCAAGCTTAAATATACTATATGTATGTTCAGTTCATCAGTTCTTTAAAAAATTAATTATACATATGTCTAAATAATTACAGTGAATTTCACGAAAAATACAATGAAAAGAACAACAGTTCTCCCTCAACTCTGTAAATATACTTTTCAATTACAAAATTTAAAAAAAAAATTTCAAAGATTTTAGAAGATTTCATAAAGATTTCAACAGATTTAAACAATTTAGGAAAGGTTTCACAAAAATTTCAAAGATTTCACGTGGATTTCTAAGAATTAGCAAATATTTCACAAGGATTTTAAAGATTTAAGAAAGATTTCACAGGGATTTAAAATATTTAAGGAAAGATTAACTAACGTTTCACAAAGATTTCAAAGATTTAAAAAAACTTTTTTTTAGATTTCACAAAGATTTCAATTATTTAAAACGTTTCAAAATATTTCTCCTGGATTTCAAAGACTGAAGAAGATTGCATAAAGCTTTCAAAAGATTTCAAAGGTTTTAAAACATTTAAAAAGATTTAAAAAATGTAAGAAAGATTTCACAAGTGTTTTGCCGGGATTTAAAATATTGAAGGAGAGATTTTCAAAGTTTTCACAAAGATTTAAGAAATATTTCTAAAATTTCACAAAGCTTTCAATGATTTAAAATGTTTTTAAATATTCCACAGGGATTTCAAAGATTGCAGAATATTTCACAAAGATTTCAAAGATTTCACATAGACTTCTAAGATTTAAGAAATATTTTACTATAATGATTTCAAAGATTAATGAAAGATTTCCACAAGGATTTCACAAGAATTTAAAATATTTAAGGAAAGATGTCCAAATGTTTCACAAAGATTTCAAAGGTTAAAAATCTCAAAGATTTCAATGATTTAAAATGTTTAAAAATATTTCACCTGGATTTCAAAGATTGCAGAAGATTTCACAAAGATTTCAAAAGATTTTGAAGACTTAAGAAAAGTTTCAAAGATTTTAAAACATTCTAAAAGATTTAAAAGATTTGAGAAACATGTGAAAGGTTTGAAAAATATTTCAAAGATCTAACAAAAATTTCAAATATTTAAGAAAGACTTCAAAGATTTCAAAAGATTTGAAAGATTTCACAAATGTTTCAAAATATTCTATATGTAAGTTCAGTTTATAATTTCTTAGGAAAATTAATTATATGTCTAAATAATTGCAGTGAATTTCAAACGAAAAACACGATGAAAAGAACAAAAGTCCCTCGAAAATGTGCAAATCCACTTTTCGAAGAATGGCTAACAGAGTGGAGAGAGGAAGCTGTAATTCAAAGGAAAGAAAAATTGCAACTTTGCTTTACAAGAGCAATTTCTTCACTGAGAAAATATCCCTTGCCACTCGCGAGAGGAAAAGACTGTATTATTTTGCAATATTTTGGTCCAAAAGTTTGTACCATGCTGGACAAGAGGCTTGATCAGCATTTAAAAGTTAGAAATATTAATTTACAAACTATAGATTCAGACGATGAGAGTGGCAACACTCCACCAAAGAAATCTCGAAAGGATAATAAATCGAAAGAGAAAGATGATTCAAAAAATGGAAAGGTGGTACGTATGATTATATATAAATTTCTTCCGCTCTTGATTTTTAACGTTAATATCAGAGCAGACTTTGCAGTCTTTCCCCTATTTCTTTCTTTTCCTCTTTTTTAAAAAAGAATTCCTCTTTTTTCCCCTGTTTCCGAGAAAAATTCCCTTTTTCTCCCTTTCCCATTTAAATGCCGACTCAATTATTATATTTCAAAATATTTCACAGGGATTTCAAAGATTTCAGAAGATTGTACAAAGATTTCAAAAATTTCAAAAGTTTTCAAAGATGTAAGAAAGATTTCACAAGGATTTAAGAAAGATTTCAAAGGTTTTTCAGAGATTTCAAAGGTTTTGCAAAGATTTCAAAGATCTAACTATTTTTGGGTGAAAGTTCTTTTTTTTGTTTAATTGAAAATTTAATACTTGTTTTGAAAATTCAACTCTTTTATTAAAAAGTCATTTTTTTTCTTCGAAAATTCATCTGTCCTGTTGAACATTCGGCTTTTTGGAAAGAAAATTCGTCCTTCTGGATTAAAAATTCATCTTTTGGTAGAAAGGTAATATTTTTTGATTGAAAGTTAATTCTTTTTAATTGAGAAGTCTAATTTTATATTTTTGATTCAAAATTCATCTCTTTTGGTTAAAAATTCTATCATTTGGTTGAATATTTAATTATATTGTTGAAAGTTCGTCTTTTTGGATAGAAAATTCATTCTTTTGGATTGAAAATTCATCTTTTGGTATGAAAGTAATATTTTTTGGTTGAAAGTTAATTCTCTTTTGGTTGAAAATTTAATTATTTTGTTGAAAATTCAACTATTTTGTTAAAACGTCATCTTTTTTGGTCGAAAATTCAACTGTTTTGTAGAAAATTCGTCTTTTTGAATAGAGAATTATTCGTCCTTCTGGATTAAAAATTCATCATTTGGAAGCAAAGTCTTCTTTTTTGGTTGAAACTTAATTATTTTTAATTGAAAAGTCTACTATTATATTTTTGGTTCAGGATTCATCCCTTTTGGTTGAAAATTAGTTTACTTTGTTGAAACTTTTCTTTTTTGCGTTTAAAATTAATTTTTTAACTGAAAATGTAACTATTTTGCTGAAAATTATCTTTTTTGTTAGAAATTCATACTTTTGGGCTGAAAATTCAATTCTTCCGTAGAATATTCGCCTTTTTGGCTTGAAAATTTGACGTTTTGGTTGAGATTTTTTTCCTTTCTTGACAGAAAAATCTTTGTTAGTTGGAAATTTGACTTTTTAGTTTAAAAATTCGTTAAAACTGCAACTATTTGTTTAAAAGTCAAATATTTTCTAAAAAAAATTTGACATTTTTTTGCTCGAAAACTCAACTCTTTTGTTGAAAATTCGTTTTTTAGGATTGCAAATTCATCTCTTCTGGTTGAAAATTTATCTTTTTCAGCTGAAAATTCAATTATTTGATTGAAATTTCCTATATTTGGTTGAAAATTCGTCTTTCTTGGTAGAAAATCAATGTTCTCGGTTGAAAATTCATCTCTCCGGCTTGAAATTTTAAATTTTTTTGTAGAAAATTGAACTATTTGGTTGTAAATTAACTTTTTTGTTGCAGATTCATACTTTTGCGTTGAAAATTCAACTGCGTTGTAGAAAATTTGTCTTTGGCTTGAAAATGCATATCTTTTGTAAAAAACTTCATCTTTTCTGGTTGAAAATTAATCTGTGTTGGTTGAAGATTCAACTTTTTTGTAAAAAATTAGTCTTTTCAACTTAAAAATTCAACTATTTTGGCAGAAAATTCAACTATTGGGTTGCAAATGAACCTTTTTTGTGAAAAATTCGTAATTTCGGGTTGAAAATTCAATTTTTTTGTAGAAAATTCGTCTTTGGCTTGAAAATTCAGTTCTTTTGGTACAAATTTAATATTTTTTGGTAGAAAATTAACCTGTTTTGGTTGTGGATTCAACTGTTTTGTAGAAAATACATCTTTTTGGTTGGAAATTGGAACAATTTGGTCGAAAATTCAACTTTTTAACAAAAAATTCGTCTCTTTTGCTTGTAAGTTCAAATATTTGGTTGTAAATGTAACTGGTTGATTGAAAATGATTTCTTATTGTTAAAAATTCAACTATTTGACTGAAAACTTATTTTTCTTGTTTGAAAATTAACTTTATGTTTGAAAATTCAAGTTTTCCAGTTAAATATTTATAATTTTAGTTAAATATTATTTTTTTTTTAAATAAAACTACTTGGTTGAAAGTTAAACTCTTTGATTGAAAATTCATCACTTTGGATGAAAATTTGTTTCCATTTTTGAGGAAAATTAATTTTTTTTTACCGAAAATTTAACTATACCTTTTTTGGTTAGAAAATCATTTTTTTTAGTTAAAAATTTAACTATTTGGTTGAAATTTTGTCTTTTTCATTTGAAAATTCAAATATTTCATTTAAAAATTTGTGTCTTTGGTTAAAAAATCGTCTTTTTGGTAGAAAATTAATCTTCTTGTTTGAAAATTTATCTTTTAGGTTGAAAATTCAGGTATTCCAGTTAAATGTTCATAATTTTAGTTGAAAATTAATTTTTTTGGTTGAAAATAAAACTACTTTGTAGAAAGTTGAACTATTTTGTTAAAAATTCATCTTTTTGGTTTAAAATTCTTTTATTCCAGTTGAAGATTTATCATTTTATTTGAAAACTCTTCAGTTTTGTTGAAAAATGTTGTTTTTGTGTGAAAAATTAATTTGTTTTTAAATGAAAATTTATCTATTCCATTTTTTGTTGAAAATTCAATTATTTGATTTAAAATTGATCTTTTTTAGTTGAAAATTCAACTATTTGGTTAAAAATGAACTTTTATGTGGAAAATTAATATTTTCGGGTTGAACTTCAACTGTTTGGTTAAAAATAAACTTTTTTGTTGAAAAATTATATTTCCGAGTTGAATATTCAACTGTTTCGTAAAAAATTCGTCTTTTTGGCTTGAAAGTTCAACTATTTGGTTGTTAATGTAACTGGTTGGTTCAAATGATTTTTATTGTTAAAAACTCAACTATTTGTCTGAAAACTTATTTTTCTTGTTGGAAAATTATTTTTCTTGTTTCAAAATTCATTTTTTTTTGGTTGAAAATTCAAGTATTCCGGTTAAATATTTATCATTTTAGGTAAATATTAATTTTTTTTTTTGTTTAAAATAATACTACTTGGTTGAAAGTTAAACTCTTTTATTGAAAATTCATCACTTTGGATGAAATATGTTTCCTTTTTTGTGGAAAATTAATTTTTTTAAATGAAAATTTATCTATTCCACTTTTTGGTTGAAAACTGATTTCTTTTTTAGTTCAAAATTCAACTATTTGATTTAAAATTGATCTTTTTTAGTTGAAAATTCAACTATTTGGTTAAACATTAACTTTTTTGTTGAAAAATTATATTTTCGAGTTGGAAATTAAACTGTTTTGAAAAACCTGATCTTTTTCGCTGAAAAATTCGACTAGTTAGTTGATAATGAACTTTTTTGTTGAAAATTCATTTGTTTCGTAAAAAATTCGTCTTTTTGGCTTGAAAGTTCAACTATTTGGTTGTCAATGTAACTGGTTGGTTCAAATGATTTTCATTGTTAAAAACTCAACTATTTGCCTGAAAACTTATTTTTCTTGTTTCAAAATTCATCTTTTTGGTTGAAAATTCAAGTATTCCAGTTAAATATTTATCATTTTAGTTAAATATTAATTTTTTTTTTTTTAAATAAAACTACTTGGTTGAAAGTTAAACTCTTATATTGAAAAGTCCTCATTTTTGATGAAAATTTGTTTCCTTTTTTGTGGAAAATTAATTTTTTTCTTACTGAAAATTTAAATATACCTTTCTTGGTTGAAAAATCATTTTTTTTAGTTAAAAATTTAACTATTTGATTGAAATTTTGTCTTTTTCATTTGAAAATTCAAATATATCATTAAAAATTTGTTTATTTGGTTAAAAAATCGTCTTTTTGGTAGAAAATTAATCTTCTTGTTTGAAAATTTATCTTTTAGGATGAAAATTCAGGTATTCCAGTTAAATGTTCATAATTTTAGTTGAAAATTAATTTTTTTGGTTGAAAATAAAACTACTTGGTTGAAAGTTGAACTGTTTTGTTAAAAATTCATCTTTTAGGTTTAAAATTCATTTATTCCAGTTGAAGATTTATCATTTTAGTTGAAAAGTCATCACTTTTGTTGAAAAATTGTTTTTTGTTCGTGTGAAAAATTAAATTTTTTAAATGAAAATTGATCTATTCCACTTTTTGGTTGAAAACTGATTTCTTTCTTAGTTCAAAATTCAACTATTTGATTTAAAATTGATCTTTTTGAGTTGAAAATTCAACTATTTGGTTAAAAATTAACTTTTTTGTGGAAAATTCATATTTTCGGTTTGAACTTCAACTGTTTGGTTAAAAATAAACTTTTTTGTTGAAAAATTATATTTTCGAGTTGGAAATTAAACTGTTTTGAAAAAACTGATCTTTTTCGCTGAAAAATTCGACTAGTTAGTTGATAATGAACTTTTTTGTTGAAAATTCATTTGTTTCGTAAAAAATTCATCTGTTTGGCTTGAAAGTTCAACTATTTGGTTGTTAATGTAACTGGTTGATTCAAATGATTTTCATTGTTAAAAACTCAACAATTTTTCTGAAAACTTATTTTTCTTGTTTAAAAATGATTTTTCTTGTTTTAAAATTCATCTTTTTGGTTGAAAATTCAAGTATTCCGGTTAAATATTTATCATTTTAGTTAAATATTAATTTTTGTGGTTTAAAATAAAACTACTTGGTTGAAAGTTCAACTCTTTTATTGAAAATTCATGACTTTGGATGAAAATTTGTTTCCTCTTTTGTGGAAAATTAATTTTTTTTACTGAAAATTTAACTATACCTTTTTTGGTTAAAAAATAATTTTTTTAGTTGAAAATGTAACTATTTGGTTGAAATTTTGTCTTTTTCATTTGAAAATTCAAATATATCATTAAAAATTTGTTTATTTGGTTAAAAAATCGTCTTTTTGGTAGAAAATTAATCTTCTTGTTTGAAAATTTATCTTTTAGGATGAAAATTCAGGTATTCCAGTTAAATGTTCATCATTTTAGTTGAAAATTAATTTTTTTGGTTGAAAATAAAACTATTTGGTAGAAAGTTTAACTGTTTTGTTAAAAATTCATCTTTTTGGTTTAAAATTCATTTATTCCAGTTGAAGATTTATCATTTTAGTTGAAAATTCATCAGTTTTGTTGAAAAATTGTTTTTTTTTTGTGAAAAATTAATTTTTTTGAATGAAAATTTATGTATTCCACTTTTTGGTTGTAAACTGATTATTTTTCAGTTGAAGATTTATCATTTTAGTTGAAAATTCAACTATTTGGTTAAAAATTAACTTTCTTGTGGAAAATTAATATTTTCGGGTTGAACTTCAACTGTTTGGTTAAGAGTAAACTTTTTTGTTGAAAAATTATATTTTCGGTTCGAAAATTACACTTTTTGGAAAAAATTTATCTTTTTCGAATTGACTAGTTAGTTGAAAAGTCAACTGTTTCGTAAAAAATTCGTCTTTTTGGCTTAAAAGTCCAACTACAGTAAAGTCCCACTTATTTCAAGTCCCCCTTATTTCAAGACCCGCTTATTTCAAGCCCCCTATATGCGGTTATCTCAAATTACGCAGTTCCGTCAACCCCCACCACGGTCCCTGTACACTCTCCTCCGCTTCTGTGGCTGACAAATGAAAAAAATAGGTCCAAACAGCGCCCTCGTTGGTTTAAATTGAGTATTTTAGGATGACGTCATGGGAATGCAGACTTTTTGGAGAAAGTATTCTAAACGTAAAAGTCGTCAATGTACAAATAGTAATATTTCGCAGGTGTGGAATGTATTTTCTCAGTCACGTTCCATTCTTTTGTCGATTCACGACCTTTCAGTTTCACGAAATAAAATAAAACATCCTACATTTCAGATTAGTGGCACGTCAAATTAGTAACCTCAAATTTCGGAAAGTTGCTTGTATTTCGTGACACTGAAAGGTCGTCACTCGAGCAGGGAATGGGACATGACTGAGAAAGTGGATTTTGCACTTGAGAAATATTACTCTTTAGACTTTTATCACTTACCTTTAAGGGCATGCTCTTCGGTGATGACGTGACCAAACCAGTCCTTGGTTATGAAATTTTTTTTGGTGTTCACCATGTCCAAACGCAATGATATATCGCTCTCAAAATTTGGAATATAGGAAATGAGACAATAAATTGCGTTTGTATAATTAGTTTCAGTAATAATTTTGAAAAAAATTATCCATGTGAAAAATAATGTGTACAATTTCATAACCTAGCTTGGTCATGTGATCTCTACTTTACCGACGTGGAAAGCTTCTTTTTTTCTCCGCTAGAAATTGCTAAAAATGCTCCAAAAATAATGACAGGTTACGGAGGTTACGTGTGTGCAGATACTTATTTTTTGATTTGCAGCAAATGTGCAAATGTTATTGTTTATATTGATTTTTTTAAATTTTTAGACGATTTAGTCCAAAATTTGTGTCAGTTATCGACATACGCGAATCAAAAAATCTGAAATGCATCAAACCAAACATTACCTACAAAGTGCTCGACTCGAGTGGTAATATCCTATTTTATCAATTTATAAATAAAATTTCTCTGAAATTATAAACATATTGATGTATACAAACGTTCTTTAGTGCTTTTTATTCAATCGTTCAAATTCTAAACACGATATCTCAATCCATGTGGACGTAGTGAGCACCAAAAAATATGAAAATAATTTCACACATTTATTTTTTACATGGATAATTTTTTTCAAAATTATTACTCAAACTAAATATACAAACGCAATTTATTGTCTCATTTCCTATATTCCAAATTTTGAGAGCGATATATCATTGCGTTTGGACATGGTGAACACCAAAAAAAATTTTCATAACCGAGGACTGGTTTGGTCACGTGGTCACCGTAGAGCATGCCCTTAACTTTAGAAATTTTCTCCAAAAACTCGTGTGCAGTAGTTGCAGTCCTATACTACAACCTAACCTTTCTGACGGCTGACATTTCGACCTAGCCTAGCATTGCCGCGAAATATTTGAGACCGCGACATTTTCAACTGCACAAACCGGGGCCGTCTCAAACATTTGCAATTGGAATACATAATATTGTGCAATCTCAGCATGTGAGTAACTGTATCTTTGTCCCTATGCTGCTGGTGTTTTTCCTGCGAGAGTCGCAACCGTCTCTCGCCCTTTGAGCTGAAAAACTGCGTGGGCCAGCAGTGCTGGCCTAGGAATCTCGGGTCTATTTATGTGTTTTATTATTGATAGTATTTATTGATTTCAAATCGACCGCAGTTTTCGACACATGCGCAGTTGAAAAAGTTGCTTAGAGCATGCGCAGCGATACAAGGCTAGGCAGCCAATGAAAGGCGCTTGATGAAAAGAACCTGCCCACTCGCGGTAGAGGTGGGGGCCCCTCCAGGCTTGAAAATAACGAATACCTATGTTTCAAGGACGCGGGAATATGTGAGACTTTACTGTATTTGGTTGTCAATGTAACTGGTTGGTTGAAAATAATTTGTTGTTGTTGAAAATCCAACCATTTGGATGGAAACTCAACTTTCTTGATTAAAAATTAACTTTTTTCAAACTCACCATTTCGGGTTTGAAAGTCAAATATTTTTTTTTTAAATCGACTTTTTAGCTTTGAAGACACAATTTTGTTGTTGAAAATTCATCTCCTTTGATTCATAATTCAACTTATTAGCTGAAATTGTAATATATTTCGACTTGAAATTTTAGGAATATGGTACCTACAGTCCTTTAATTTAAAATAATTTATTCTCCTATTATAAGCCTGTTTTTGTAAAAAAAAACTCCCTATTTCCCCTGTTTTAAAAATATTTTGGCCTGTGAAGTCTGTTAAAGAGATTAAATAAAAAAGTAATAACTTTTTACAGATCTCTGGAAGGCCCTTTATCCCAAAATCTGGAACAGCCTCCCACGCTCTTTTAATTGCCTTGTATAGAAAATCTTCAACCCCGGGTTATGCAGGTAAATACAACTTATATTTTTATGATCAATATCTATTTTTTAGATTCGATTTTTCATTATTACTTTTTTTAGGGTACATGAATAAGGCAGAACTTCAAAGGGAAGCACAGCCGTTTAGTGATTGTTCTTTAACAAAATCAATGGATGATTCTTTTTACACAGGTTGGTCGTCGATGTCGACCCTTATAGGAAAGGGTTTAGTGCTGAAAACAAACTCTCCTGCAAGGTAAAAATTAATAGTTCAAAAATTTAATTTAATTTTAAATTGGAAAAGATCTAATTTTGTTTTTCGTTTCAGGTATAGTCTTACAGATTCAGGTTTCGCTCTCGCGAAAGCATTATCAGACAAAGAACAACCTGAATCGTCGGAAACAATTCTCGAATCATCTATTCTCGGTAAAGAAAATGCCGAACCAGATTTACTTCTGGAAAAACCACGGGAACACGCTTTTTCGGCTTTCGCCTTAAATTATTGTAACACTGCGGACCTCGATATTCCAACGACTTCGAAAGTAACATCAAATGAAGAAGTTGAAATCATTGATTTAGATATTTACGAAGAAATGGAAACGAGGAATTCTAGCATGAGTTTAGAACCTCCAACCTTCTATCCACCTCTTCAAAATTTAATCCAAGAGCCGAAAAAAATAGCGCAGGAAAGTAAAAAAGGAAAAGAAATTGAAAAGCCTCCACAAGCTGAACCAAAAACAAAGAAGAATGTAAACGCAACACAAAAGGAACCTGAAAAGGTTCCGGAAACTGCAGGACAAATTTTCGTATTAGAACCTAATTCCTTTGATGTGATTTTATTAGTCGATATTCAAGAAACCAGTGGGTAAGAACAATAATCTCTATTTTTTATTGAATATTTAGATTTCAAACAGTCAGGCCTCGGATTTCGAACAAAATTGTTGAATCCTCTATCAAAACATATTAATTTTCAACTCAACAGTTGCATTTTTAACCAAAAAAGAAATATTTTTCAGTTAATAAGGGAACAAATTCATCCAAAATATTGAATTTTCAAGCCAAACGGATGAACTTTCAACAAAATAGTTGAATTTTAAACCATGTAGCTATATTTTCAACGAAAAAAGATGATTTTTTGAGTAAGAAAATTAATTTTCTACCAAAAAAGATGAATTCTCAAAAAAATAGATACATTTTTAACCAAATAGTTGTATTTTCAACCGAAAAAATTATTTTTCTATCAGAAAGACGAATTTTCAACAAAATACATAAATTTTTAACCAAATAGTTGCATTTTCTACCAAAAAGACGAATTTTCAACAAATTGCATACACTTTCAACTAAATAGTTTCAAAAAAGGATGTAATGTTAATTCGAATTTTATTTGATTAATTTTTAGTTTATATTTTTTTCGTTTGACATTTTTTTTTAAATAAATAGTTGAATTTTTAAACTAAAAAAGTTCAATTTTTAACAAAATATGGAATAGTGAAGTTTTTATTGAGAAGAATTAATTCTCAATACAAAATCCGAATTTTCTACTAAATGGTTTAATTTTGTAAGAAATAGTTGAATTTGATATCAAATTGTTGATTTTTTAAACCAAAGCGACGAATTTTCCATAAAACAGTTGAATTTTCAACCTGACAATATGAGTTTTCAACAAAAAAGTTAATTCACAACCAGTCAGTTGAATTTTGAACGAAATAGTTCGATTTAAAATTTAAAAAAATGAATTTTATACTAAAATTATGAATCTCAACAAAAAAATTAACGTGAAAGAAAGTAGTTCAACTTTTAACCAAGGAGTTGAATTTTCAACCTAAAAAGTTGCGTTTTCAGCCAAAAATGTACTAGTTGATATAACAACCAAAAAGATTTTAATTTGAAATAAAAAATAGTTGGATTTTTCAAAACAAAAAAAAACGAATTTTCAACAAAATATTTGAATTTCCAACCAAATAGTTCAATTCCTAAAAAAAAAGTGACTTTTCGACTAAAAAGATTAATTTTCTACCAAAAAAGTTAAATTTGTAAACAAATACTTGAATTTTCAACCAAGGAAATTAATTTTATACCAGAAAAGACGATATTTCAACAAAATACATACATTTTTAACCAAATAGTTCAATTTTCTACCAATAAAGACGAATTTTCAACAATTTTTTAAATCAAATAGTTAAATTTTCAAAGTAACAGGATCAATTTTCAACCAAAAATGGAGTAGTTACATTTTTATTGAGGAGAATTAACTTCTAATACAAAAAAAAATAATTTTCTGCAAAACAGTTTAATTTTATACCAAATAGTTGAATTTTATACCATGTTGCTGAATTTTCAAGCAAAACAGATGAATTTTCTATAAAAAGGTTGAATTTTTAAGCCAAGAATAAGATTTTTCAAGAAAAAAGTTAATTCACAACCAAAAAATTAGTTTTTAAGAAAGTAGTTTAATTTTTTACCAAGAAATGAAAGTTTCAACAAAAAATGTAATAGTTCATATTTCAAAAAAAGATATATTTTAATAAAAAATAAAAAACAGTTGGATTTAACCACCAAAAACGAAATTTCAACAAAATACTTAAATCCTCAACTAAACCAGATTATTTTACAACCATTTTCATTTTTAACCAAAAAAATGGATTTTCTACTAGAAGAGATGAATTTTCAATGAAATAGGCGATATTATACCAAAAACACAAATCTTCAACTCAGAAGATTAATTTTTTACCAAAAAAGGCTCAAGAATTCTCAACAAAATATATAAATTTTTAACCAAATACTTGAATTTTCAACCAAGAAGATTAATTTTTTAACAGAAAAGATAAATTTTCAAAAAAATACAAGAATTTTCAATCAGGAATCTTAATTTACTACACAAAAAAAGAAATTTTAACAAAATACATGATTTTTCATGTAAGAAAGACAAATTTTTACCAAAAATGAAATAGTTGAATTTTCAGTTTAAAAAAATTAATTTTTAATATAAAAAAGCGAATTTTCAAGAATATAGTTTAATTTTCAACCAAAGAAAAGAATTTTCGACCAAAATAGTTGAATTTTTAACTCAAAAAGACGAATTTTTAACAAAACAGTTGAATTTTCAACAAAAAAACGTCTTTTTAACAAAAATGTTGAATTTCTTACAAAGTAGATTAGATTTTCACGAAATATTTGAATTTTCAACCAAAATCGTGAATTTTCATGCAAAAAGATTAATTTTCTACCCAAAAAAAGACGATTTTTTAACAAAATACATGAATTTTTAACCAAATAGTTGAAGTTTCAAGCCAGAATTTTAATTTACAAAAAAAAGAAGAAATTTCAACAAAATACATGATTTTTCATCTAAGCAAGACAAATTTTTACCAAAAATGAAATAGTTCAATTTTCTATGAAAAAAG
>CAKNYM010051483.1:282287-301857 GCA_932195095.1 Andricus curvator
TAGGGATTTTTGCGGAGTTGCGGAATTTGGATTAGGAAGGTAGGGATACACCGTGAGAGTCAAAGCAACGTTTGCAAAATTGACGAGTCAGGTAGCTTGGTTTCTAAGTGTGCGAGAATTGTATTGCCAAATGCTTTCGTTTGAATTTCTGCACCTGCGAGACAGGAACCTCGTCAGCACCTTACAGAAGTGAGGTGCATTCAAGTCTTTCTTTATATTTCTAAAAGAACTTTTTAATTTCACTTTGCATCGAAATTGATGCAGGTTGGAATTTTCAACTTAAATATAAGTATATATTAATTCCAACCCCTTCATTATAAATCAAACGAGCATTTTAGCGTTACAAATTTTCGCTGAGTGAGCACGTGGTGTTGTTTTGGTATTTCCACGTGCTCGTACTGTCCGGCTACGGTGGGAAGTATGTAGGGTGACGAGTGAAAATGGCTTATGGAAGGATAGCGTGGAAAGAGGAAGAGAGGAAAAGAGATTCGAGGTGCATCGAACTGCTATAGTCATAATGTATGGTGCGGCTATACGCAAGAAGGAGACGCGCTTATGGTAAGAATATAGGGAGGAAGAAGGCGCGGACAACGTGTAGAGCGCGGAGGCTTGCAATCGTCGCGGCAGCGTAGCTACATGCAAGGAATGAGACGGCGATGTTTAGAGCGTCGAAGAGACAGAGATGGAATGAGTGCCTCGCGTGTGTGTGTGACTGCCCAGCATAACGAGTGCAACCACACCTTCGTTCCTTTTAAGTTCTCTTACATGTTTCTGATTTAGGTCCTCGAGGCTGATGCCTTGGAATTAATTTTCCTTTCCCTTAATTCTATTTCTTATTATCTTTTGATCTTATATTCTAGGTACAGTGTTTCATTTTCTCTTTCACCTAGGCCCAGGTACACACTAATCATTCCGTACATTCACACAATTCCCTTCCGCAATTCACCCTCATTTTATTGAGTGGTTTGGGGAAGAGGAAACAAAATTTAAATTCCTGTGTAAAAATAAAAAGCATCAGAGAATAATTTTAATCCTAGATTAAAATTATTCTCTCAGGTCATTACTCTCCTCATTCGCAAGTTGGCTCGCTGTTAGTCCCCGGCAGCTTGGAATGCTGCGTCAGCATGCTGACAGTAAGCTCTCAGGTTACGAGCGAGCAGAGAGTCCCTTGATACTCATATAGAGTTTTGAATCAATGTGGCTTGAAATAATATTTCGAGCCACACTGATTATAAAATAAAAAGAATGGAGATTCGCTCGTAACAACTGGAATTGTTTTGCAGTCATTAGTCACTTCTTTGGTTAGAAATTAGTAGGCTTTTAAAAATTTGTAGTTTTTTTGGAATTCACCCTAAATTCTTTTGAATTCCTTTCAATTTTCCTAAGCTCATTTCAAACTTACTCAATTCAATTAATTTTTTGATTTTTTTTAATTGTTTTGAATTTATACTTGATTGTATTTTACATTCAGTTTGATTTTTTCATGAATTTTATCGAATTCTTCTCATATCCCTTGAATTTCTCTAAATTCACTCAAATGTTATTTTAATCAATGGAATTTTTCGATTAAAAAATTGTTTTTCCAATTCATTTAAATTCTTTTGAATTTAAATTGTTTTGTAGTCCTTAGTCACTTCTTTGGTTAGAAATTAGAAGGGTGTCAAAGATTTGAAGAGATTTAAAGTTTTTTTTTGGAATTCACCCTAAATTCTTTTGAATTCCCTTGAATTTTTCTAAGCTCATTTCAAACTTACTCAATTCCATGCATTTTTTCATATTTTTGAATTTATACTTGATTGTATTTTACATTCAGTTTGACTTTTTTATGAATTTTATCGAATTCTTCTCATATCCCTTAAATTCCTCTAAATTCACTCAAATTTTATTTTAATCAATGGAATTTTTTCAATTAAAATTTTTTTTCAATTCATTAAAATTCTTTTGAATTTAACATAAATTGTTTTGTAGTCCATAGCCACTTTTTTGGTTAGAAATTAGTAGGGTTTCAAATATTTGAAGAGATTTGAATTTTTTTTAATTCAACCCTAAATTTTTTTGAATTCCCTCGAATTTTTCTAAGCTCATTTCGAACTTACTCAATTCAATGAATTTTTTCATATTTTTGAATTGTTTTGAATTTATACTTGATTGTATTTTACATTCAGTTTGATTTTTTTATGAATTTTATCGAATTCTTCTCATATCCCTTAAATTTCTCTAAATTCGCTCAAATTTTATTTTAATCAATGGAATTTTTTCGATTAAATTTTTTTTCCCAATTCATTTAAATTCTTTTGAATTTCCTTAGCCACTTCTTTGGTTAGAAATTAGTAGGGTTTCAAAGATTTGAAGTTTTTTTTTGGAATTCGACCCTAAATTCTTTTGAATTCCCTTGAATTTTTCTAAGCTCATTTCAAGTTTACTGAATTTAATCAAGTTTTTTCATAGTTTTAAATTGTTTCCAATTAATTTAAATTCCCATGATTGCGACCAAAAGTCCCTTTGGTCTCTATATTTTGAAAATTTTAATTTGGAAATAAAATTTTAATTTTGAAAATGATGTTTTGCGGCCATCCTGATAGATTTTGTAACTATAAATAAACTGTAAGTAAACTATAAATAAACAAACTATAATAACTGTAAATATCTCTCACCTGAAATCCATCATTTTAGTTGAAAATTCATCTTTTTGATTTTGAACATAAATTTTTTTCACTAAAAATTTATCTATTCAATTATTGGTGGAAAAATGATCTTTTTAGTTGAAAATTCGTCTTTTTTTTGGTAGAAATTAATCTTCTTCATTGAAAATTAATCTTTTTGGTTTAAAATTTAATTATTCTAGTTGAAGATTCATCATTTTAGTTGACAATTATTATTACTAATTTCAATTGAATATTCTATCATTTCAGTTTAAAATTCATTTTTTTATTTTGAACATCAATTTTTTCAACTAAAATTTTAAACATTCAATTTTTGGTGGAACAATGATCTTTTGTAGTTGAAAATTTGTCTTTTTGGTAGAAATTAATCTTTTTGGTTGAAAATTCAATTATTCTGATTAGTGATTTATATTATAATAATATTTTGCAGATTCTGAAAGTGAAAGAAATGCTTGTACGACAACTCCTACAAATAAAAGGCATCTCTCTCGAAAAGGCCCTAGCGATAGTGGAATTATATCCAACTCCAAAGCTACTTTACGGTGCCTTAAGCGGAAATGGAGAAAAATTGCTCGCTCCTTTGCAATATGGATTGAGTAAACGCCAAATAGGACCTGCATGCAGCAAAATTATTTACCAATTCTACACACAGAGAGTGCTGAACTGATTTAATTTTTAACTCGAAAGTGTACAATCTCGCATGAAAAGAGTTCACAAAAAAAATACTTCATTTTTGAAGCAAGTATGTTTTTTCAAACTCTGTGCAATGCATCATATCCAGGGTGTCTACCCTACCTGGAAAACCTGGAATTGTCAGGAAATTTGTTTTTAAGGCAGGAAATTTTTTCGAGTTTGTGCTCATTTTTTTTTTAAATTGCAACATAAAATTGAATAAAAATGATTCTTTATTTGTAAAAATAGGTTTATATTTAATATTTAATATATTAATATTTAATATATTTTAACTGAAAATTTAACTATTCAATTTTTGGTTGAAAATTGACAGTTTTTAATTGAAAATGCAAGTATCTGGTTAATAATTCATCTTTTTCTTTAAAAATTCAACAGTTTGCTTGCAATTATTTCTCTCTCTCTTATCTGAAAAATCTTTCTTAGCTGAAAATTCGTCTTTTTTGGTCGAATTCAACTGTTTTTTTATTGAGAAGTAAAATATTTTTTCATTGAAATATCAACTACTGCATTTTTCTTTCAGAATTCATCTTTTTTTAAATGAAAATGACTAAAATCTTAACTATTCAATTTTTGGCTGAAAAGTTATCTTTTTTACTTGAAAATTCGTCTTTTTTGGTATAAATTAATCTTCTTGGTTGAAAATGATTTTTTTGGTAGAAAATTCAATTATTCTATTTAAAGATTTAAAATTTAAGTTGAAAATTCAGCTATTCCAGTTGAAGATTCATCATTTAAGTTGAAAATTCATCACTTTGTTTGAAAATGTAACTATTTTTTTTAAATTAGTTTATTTTTATTGCATTTTTTTTAATTGAAAGCTAGCTATGTATTTAAATTGGATATTCCATCATTTTAGTTGAAAATTAATCTTTTTGATTTTGAACATCAATTTTTTTAACCAAAAATTTGACTCTTGGATTTTTTGTGGAAAAATGATCTTTTTTAGTTGAAAATTCGTCTTTTTTGGTTGAAAAATAAATTATTCTAGTAAAAGATTCATCATTTTAGTTGAAAATTAATCTTTTTGGTTTAAAATTCAACTATTCTAGTTGAAAATTCATCACTTTATTTGAAAATGTAACTTTTTTTTAAGTAGTACATTTTGATTCATTTTTTTTAAATTGAAAAAGGAACTACTTCAATTGAATATTCCATAGTTTTCGTTGAAAATTCATCTCTTTGGTTTTTGAGCATTAATTTTTTTAACGAAGAATTTAACTATTCAATTTTCTGTTGAAAAATTATCTTTTTTAGTTGAAAATTCAGTTCTATTGTTCAAAATAGTTCAGAATTGTCAGGGAATTTGTTTTGTAAAGTCAGGAAATTTTTTCGAGTATGGTCAATTTTTTTTTAATTGCAATATAAAATTGAATAAAATGAATCTTTATTTGTAAAAATAGGTTTATATTACTGTATTTAACTATTTTGTTGAGAACTAGGTTTTCTTTGGTTTGAAATTAATATTTTATCTGAAAATTTAACTATTCTATTTTTGGTTGAAAATTGACAGTTTTCAATTGAAAATTCAAGTATATGGTTAATAATTCATCTTTTTGTTTGAAAATTTAACAGTTTGTATGCAATTATTTCTCTCTCTTATCTGAAAAATCTTTCTTAGATGAAAATTCGTCTTTTTTAGTTGAAAATTCGTCTTTTTTGGTCGAATTCAACTGTTTTTTATTGAAAATTAAAATCGTTTTTCATTGAAATATCAACTACTGCATTTTTCGTTCAGAATTCATCTTTTTTAAAATGAAAATGACTAAAATTTTAACTATTCAATTTTTGGTTGAAAAATGATCCTTTTTAGTTTAAAATTCGTATTTTTTTGTATAAATTAATCTTCTTGGTTAAAAATTATTTTCTTGGTAGAAAATTCAATTATTCTATTTGAAGATTTAACATTTTAGTTGAAAATTCAGCTATTCCAGATGAAGATTCATCATTTTAGTTGAAAATTCATCACTTTGATTGAAAATGTAACTATTTAAAAAAAATTAGTTTATTTTTATTGCATTTTTTAAAAATTGAAAGTTAACTATGTATTTCAATTGGATATTCCATAATTTTAGTTGAAAATTAATCTTTTTGATTTTGAACATCAATTTTTTTATCTAAAAATTTGATTATTCAATTTTTGGTGGAAAAATGATCTTTTTTATTTGAAAATTCGTCTTTTTTGCTATAAATTAATCTTTTTGGATAAAAAATAAATTATTCTCGTTAAAGATTCATCATTTTAGTTGAAAATTAATCTTTTTGGTTTAAAATTCAACTATTCTAGTTGAATATTCCATAATTTTAGTTGAAAATTCTTCTCTTTGATTTTGAACATTAATTTTTTTAACGAAAAATTTAACTATTCAATTTTTTGTTGAAAAATTATCTTTCTTAGTTGAAAATTCATGTCTTTTGTTCAAAATTCGTCTTTTTTGGCATAAATTAATCTTCTTGATTGAAAATGTATAACCTTGTTTAAAAATATGTTTTTCAAAATTAGTTTTTTTCAACAAAAAATGTAACTATTCCATCATTTTAATTGAAAATTCATCTCTTTGGGTTTGAACATTAATTGTTTTAACTAAAAATTTAATTATTTAATTTTTGGTTGACAATTTATCTTTTTTTAGTTGAAAATTCATGTATTTTGTTGAGAATACGTATTTTTTGGTTGAAATGAATCTTTTTGTTTGAAAATTCATCTTTTTGATTGAAAATTCAACTATTCCAGTTAACGATTCATCATTTTAGTTAAAAATTCTTCAGTTTGGTTGAAAATTAATTTTTTTAACTGAAAATTGAACTATTTCATTTTTGGTAGAAAATTCATCTTTTGTAGTTTAGAATTCAACTATTTAGTTGCAAAATTGTCTTTTTTAGTTTTATTCGAAAATTCAACTATTTCGTTGGAAATCCATGTATTTTGTTGAAAAGTCGTCTTTTTTGTAAAAAACTTAAACTTTTTGTTTCAAAATTAATCTTCTTGTTTGAAAATTCATCTTTTTGGTTAAAAATTCAAGTACTCCAGTTAAGTTCATCAATTTAGTTGGAAATTCATCAAATTGTTTTTTTTGTGTGGAAAATTATTTTAACTGAAAATTCAACTATTCCATTTTTCGTTGAAAACTGATTTTTTTAGTTCAAAATTCAACTACTTGGTTAAAAATTCATATATCTCGTTGAAAATGTATTTTTACTTGAAAATTTAAGAATTTGCAGCTTATTAAAATGAAGTTAATATAGTACCTACACATTAATTTTAACAAAACATACACTGAATTTTAATTACAAGATAAAATAAAAATTTGTTCGAATTATTATTTAAATTCATGGACTTTTGAGACAAATTCAATAAATGATTAAATTTTATTTATATTATATTTATTCTTATTTATTATATTATATTAAAGAATATCTTTAATATAATTTGCCAAGGCTTTCCAAAATCAAAAATCTTAATTGAGTCTCTAAAAACTGAAAAAAAAACATTTATAATAAACTCGCGAAAAATTATACCTAGAAAAAACTTGAGATATCTAAGAAAACTTGATGGGAATTTTTTCCAGGATTTGAGTAGACACTCTGATATTATTCCTCTATTATTTAATAATTTTATATTCACTTTATGTACAAAGAATTCTTTTATTTAAATTTACCACGTCGCATATTAAAAGCCTGTAAAAAGTGTACTTATATTCTGCCTAGGTCAATAAATCTCGTATTTTTTTGTAGATTCTTTTGTATTTTCTCTTCTGTATAAATTATCACTTACACCTCAAACTGTACACTAAACTCATACTATTTACATTGGATTGATTTACAGTAAAAAGTAATTAAAAAATATGTCTATCGTAAGCAATTTAAAGACACTATTTACAAAAGTTTTTGCTGCTAAGTAAGCTCACGTTTGCGTTTTTCCAGTAGAAATTGTTGCAGGAACTTCGGACTTTAAAGTCTCCTGCTCCTGTGTTTTCTGCACCTCATCTAACATTTTTCCTTGTGAAAGACTTGATGAACTCAACATCACTGAAACCTGTTCCGGAAGAGGACAAGCGATCAGCAATAGATTTTCGGAATCGTAGCAAGTGTTTAAAATCTGCAACAATTGCGTGAAAGCAGCGACGATATTATTTTTAATAGGTCTAAACAAAATGCATTCGGTTTCTCTATTAGCTAGATAGAGTTGCATCGACTGTTGGAGACCTGGAAGCTTAAATTTTATTAAACGCAAAGCTTCGCTAACGGCAGCCGAAACATCTTGAGCAGGACCTAATTCCTGGTTTTGGCTGGGATTCGTATTTTCCTGCTGGACGCAAGATTTTGCCTTTTCTAATAATTTTAGAACAGGCTCTACCAGCAGGTTCGTGGAATACTGGATTAGTCTCTGACAAGTCGATTTCAGCTTTGCATCGACGTGTTTTCTAGAATCAATCAGATGTTCCTTCATCTGTGGAGCACCTTCCAGAAGAAATTCCAAAAGTGCGTTGTTTGAAAGTGTAAACAACCGAGAACGCTTCTCCAGCAAATGGAATGCTGCTGTTTTTACTTTTGAAAAATCCAAGCTGTACTCTTTCACTGTGAAGTCCACCTGAAAAAATTTCATTTATTACGAGGGGTTAATCACTCGACTTTGAAATGGATATCAGATTTCAGGATTTCAAAAGATTCAGGGCTCGAAACTGCTCAAGCTTCAAAAAATAGTAAAATAGTAACCGTATTTCTCTCAAAAAAGTAACCGAAAAGTAACAGGGTGGAAATCGTCCGCCGAATCGCCACCCTGTTACTTTTCGGTCATTTCCCGGTTTTCCCCGGTCAAGTTTTTCAATTTTCCCGGTCAACTCAAAGTAACATATTTATATTTGCCGCAAAACGCAAACATTTATTTTAATTCATGACGTTCGTTCTAAACATCTTTTAACACAACAGAGCAAAACGTTGCAAAATAAATGAATTTTGAAAAAAATACTTAAATTTTCCACTAAAAAGTATCAATTTTTTACAAAAAAAATGGAATAGTTAAACTTTCAGTTGAAAAAATTAATTTTCAACAAAAAAAAACGGGTTTTCAACAAAATAGTTCAATTTTCAACCAAAGTGATGAGTTTTCTAATCAAATTAGGAATCTTTATCTGGAATAGTTAAATTTTAAACCAAAAAGATAAATTTTCAACTAAAATGATGAATATTTAACTGGAACACTCGAATTTTCAACAAAAAAGACGAATTTTTAAAGAAGATTACATTTTAAATAAAAAGATTAATTTTCTACCCAAAAATACAATTTTTCAACCAAATACATTAACTTTTAAAGAGAGGTTTGAAGTTTTAATAAAAAAAGACAAATTTTAAACCAAATAGTTAAATTTTGAACTGAAAAAATAATAATTTTCAATCGAAAATGGATTAGTAACATTTTTAGTTTAAAAAATTATTTGTAAACCAAACATAAGAGTTTTCAACTAAAACAATGAATCTTTAACTGAAATAGTTCAATTTTCAAATCAAAAAATGAATTTTTACTAAAAGAAGATAAATTGTCAACCAAAACTTTAATAATTAAATTTCAAGTTAAAAAAATTAATGTTTAACCAAACAGATGAATTTTCAACAACAGCTATGGAATTTTCAATTGGAATAAGTTAAATTTTCAGTTAAAAAAATTAGTTTAAAAAAAAAACTAACTTTTAACAACAACAAAAACTAACTTTCAAAATAATAGTTACATTTTCAAACAAAGTGATGAATTTTTAAATAAATTTGTAAATATTTAACTGCAATAGTTGAATTTCAAACCAGAAAGATGAATTTTTAACTGAAATGATGAATCATTAACTAGAATAATTGAATTTTTGACCAAAAAGATTAATTTTCAACCAAGAAGATTAATTTCTACCAAAAAAGACGAATTTTCAACTAACAAAGATAATTTTTCAACCAAAAATTGAATAATCAAATTTTTAGTCAAAAATGAATGTTCAACCAAAGACATGAATTTTGAACTAAAATGATGAAATATTCAACAAAAAAATAATTTTCAACCAAAAAACATCCAAAGAAAAAACAAATTTTCAATCAAGCAGCTCATTTTTCAACCAAAGAAATGAATTTTTAATTAAAACGATGGATTTTCAACTAAAAAAAAAATTAATTTTTAACAAAAGAGCTTAACTTTCAACCAAATAATATTATTTCAAACCTAAAAGATGAATTTTCAACTAAAATAATAAATATTTGACTGGAATACTTGAATTTTTAACCGAAAAGAAGAATTTTTAAACAAGAAGATTAACTTTCAAAGAAAAATAAGATAATTTTTTACCAACAAAAAAATCGATTTTTTAACAAAATACATGAATTTTCATCGGAATAGTTAAATTTTCAATTACCAAGACAAATTTTTATCCAAATTGTGGAATTCCGAACTTGAAAATTTTAATTTTCAACTCATAATGGAACAGTTAAATTTTCGTTTAAAGAAATTAATTTTCAACCAAACTGGTGAATTTTCAAATAAAATGATGAATCTTCAACTGAAATGATGAATCTTTAACTGGAATAGTTTAATTTTATGCCAAAAAGATCAATTGTCAACCATAAAGTTTAATTGTCTACAAAAATAGATGAATTTTCCACAAAGTACATACATTTTCAAACAAATAGTTTAATTATTAAATGAAAAATATCAATTTTCAACCAAATAGTTGAATTTTCATCAAAAAAAGATAAATTAATTTTTAACAAAAGTTTAACTTTTAACCCAGTAGTTGAATTTCTAACTAAAAAACGATGAATTCGCAACGAACAATGTAAAAAAAAATTTCTATTATAATTCAGAAATATTTCTTCTTTGAAATTCTACTTCTACTCTGAAAACTGCTTGAAGTACTTTTATTACCTAAAATTTAGAAGAGGGAACTTTCAAATTGTGACGAATTCTGACTTGAAAGAGGGATTTTTAAAAATTCCTTTTTTCTCAATCCGAATTATAATTCCTTTAAAAAATTCCCATTCCATGTAAAACATTCCCTGTTCCAAGTGAAATTATATTTCTTGAATTTTGCTATGATCAGAAGTAAATTCCCGGTTTTTAAATTAAATTCCCGGTCATTTCCCGTTTTTTTCCCGGTCAATAAAATTCCAGGTCATTTCCCGGTTTCCCGGTCAAGTCGCCACCCTGAGTAAGAATAATGTGGCACAAAGTAAACAAAAAGAAAGATTTTTTACCAAAAAAGACGAACTTTCCACAAAAATTATGAATCTTTAACAAAAAAATGTATGTTTAAGAAAATAGTTCAACTTTTATCAAAATGGTTTAATTTTACTGACTAAAAAAGATGAGTTATTAACGAAAAATGTAATAGTGATGTAGTGACCAAAAAAGATTTTAATTTAATATAAAAAACAGTAGAATTCATTAAAAAAATACAATTTTTCAACAAAATAGGTTATTTTTTAACCAAATTATTGAGCTTTTAAGCCAAAAAGACCAATTTTTACCAAATAGTTGAATTTTCAACCAGTAAATATGAATTTTTGCAAATAACTTATCTGTCAACCAAATAGTTGAATTTTCCACGAAAACAGGGGTAATCTTCAACTGAAAAGGACGAATTTTTAACAAAATAAGTACATTTCTAACCAAAAAGATGAATTTTCAAATAAAATGATGTATTTTCAAACAAAAGGATGATATTAAATCAAGAAGATTAATTTTCTACCAGAAAAGACGAATTTTCAACTAAAATTATAAATTTTCAACAACAAAAATAAAGTTTTAACAAAAATTGTTCAACTTTTAACTGAATGTCAACCTGAGAAAATAAAGTCTCATCGAAAAATATAATACATAGTTTGATATTTCAACAAGAAAGATTTACATTTTAAATTAAAAACTAGCCATTTTAGCTAAATTGCAATTTTTATCAGGATTCATAATTTTTCGGGCTCTAAAGTGCCAAATTTACTGAAAAATTTGAATTTTTACATTTTTCACAAGTTTTTAAATAATAAGATTAATGAATTAATTCATTTCGTTATTTCGGGAAAAAAATGTAACCAAAAGTAACCTTTTCATAAAATGAGTAACTTTTTAGTAGCCGCGGATCAAAAAAGTAACTAAGTTACCAAATAGTAACCCGTTCCGAGCCCTGAAGAATTCATAAAGATTTAAGAAATGTTTCAAAGTATTCAGAAAGATTTCAAAGACTTAACAAAGATTTCACAAAAATTTCAGAGATTTAACAAAGATTCAAATGATTTAAAAAAGATTTCATAAGAATTTAATGGACTAGAAAAAAAACACGCGCGCGATTATTGTTTTTTTTTTGTCTAAAGTTATTTTTAAATTAAAATAGAAAATTATTATTAATAAATGTAAACTTACCATTTTTGGTTGACAGTTTAAGTAATTTGTCAAAAGTTAACTTTTTCGTTAAAAATTGTTATTTTCAGGTTCAAAATTCAACTATTTTGTTGAAAGTTTCTATTTTTTGATTGAAAATGTAACTACTTGGTTTACACTACTTTGTTGAAAATGTATATTTTTTTTTTTTAAGATTTATCATTTTAGTTGAGAATTCATCTCTTTGGTTGAAAATTTGTTTTTTTTTGTGTGGAAAATTAATTTTTTTAATTAAAAATTTAACTATTCCATTTTTCGTTGAAAATTGATCTTCTTTAGTTAAAAATTCAACTATTTCCTTAAAAATTTTACTTTTTTAGTTGAAAATTAAACTATTTCATTGAAAATTTATTATTTTCTTGAAAAGCCGTATTTTTTGGTGGAAAGTTAATCATCTTGTGTGAAAATTCATGTTTTTGATTGATAATTCAAGAGTTTCATGTTCAGAAAATTCATGTTTTTCGTTGAAAATAAAACTACTTGGTTGAAAGTTGAAGTCTTTTGTCAAAAATTCATCTTTTTGGTTTAAAATTCATCTATTCCAGTTGAAGATTCATTATTTTAGTTGAAAATTGATCACTTTGGTTGAAACATTTTTTTGCTGTAAAATTGATTTTTTAACTGAAAATTTAACTATTCCATTTTTGGTTGAAAATTATTATTTTTTAGTTAAAAATTCAAGTATTTGGTTAAAAATTCAACTATTTAGTTAAAAATTCATCTAGTTGAAAATTTGTTTTTTTTTCGGTTGAAAATTCAACTGTTTTGTAAACAATTCATCTTTTTGCTTGAAAATTCCATAATTTGTTTGAAATGGTTTTTTTTTTCTGGACTGAAAATTCTTTTCTGCTTGAAAATTTGTTATTTCTTTGGTTTAAATATTTTTTGAAATAAAAAGGTAACTTGACCATTTTTATTTTAAGGTTTCATTATCTGGTTAAAAATTAATTTTTTGGTTAAAAGATTCATCATTTTAGTTGAAAATTCATCTCTGGGTGAAAATTGAACTGTTATGTGGAGAATTAGTTTTTTTTTTTTGGTTCAAAATTAATTTTTTTTAAACTGAAAATATAACTTTTCCATTTTTGGTTGAAAATTTTATTAAAAGTGAACGTTTTTGTTAAAAATTCAACTGTTTTGTAAACAATAAATCTCTTTGTCTTGAAAATTCCATAAATTGTTTAAAATGTTATTTTTTCTGAAAAATCTTTCTTGGTTGAAGAAATTTCATCCTTTTTCAGTTTTTTTTTGTTCAAAAATAATTTGTTTCAAACTGAAAATGTAACTTTTCCAATTTTTGTTGAAAATTTGGTTGAAAATGAACTTTTTGTTACAAATTGTTATTTTCGGGTTGAAAATTTAACTGTTTTGTAAACAATTCATCTTTTTGCTTGAAAATTCAATAATTTGTTTGAAATGTTCTTTTTTTCTGGACTGAAAATTCTTTTCTGCTTGAAAATTTGTTATTTCTTTGGTTTAAATTAATATCTTTTTAAATGAAAATGTGACTTTCTCATTTTTATTTTAAGGTTTAACTATCTGATTGAAAATTAATTTTTTGGTTAAAAGATTGATAATTTTAGTTGAAAATTCATCTCTGGGTGAAAATTGAACTGTTTTGTGGAGAATTAGTTTTTTTTTGGTTCAAAATTAATTTTTTTTTAACTGAAAATATAACTTTTCCATTTTTGGTTGAAAATTTTATTAAAATTTAACTTTTTTGTTAAAAATTCTAATCTCTTTGTCTTGAAAATTCCATAATTTGTTTGAAATGTTTTTTTTTCAGGGCTGAAAATTCTTTTCTGCTTGAAAATTTGTTATTTCTTGGTTGAAAATTAAATCTTTTAAAAATTGAAAATGTAACTTTACCATTTTTGGTTTGGGGTCCAATTATTTTATTAAAAATTAATTTTTTTCTAGATTAAAAATTTATCTTTTTAGTTCGAAAATTCATCGCTTTTCGTAGAAATTTCATCTTTTTTTATTAAAAATGAACCATTTTGGTTGAAAATTAATCTGTCTTGGAGGATTCAACTGCATATTTTGTTTGAAGTTCGTATTTTTTGGTTAAAAATTAAATGTTTTGATAAAAATTCATTATTTTTTTGGTTGAAAATTACTTTTCTTCATTAAGTGGAAATGTAATCTTACAATTTTTTGTTGAAAGTTTAAGTATTTTTTCGAAAATAAATTATTTTGTTCAAAATTCTTATTTTTGGGTTGAATATTTAACCGTTTTGTAAAAAATTCATCTTTTTAGTTTAAAAATTCTCTAATTTGTTTAAAATGTTTTTTCTAATTTGTTTGTTGAAAATTCGTTATTTTTTGGCTGAAAATTAATTTTTTTTAAATCTAAAAATGTAAGTTTACTATTTTTAGTTAAAAGTTTAATTATTTTGTTGAAAATTCAACTATTTGATTAAAAATGCATCTAAGAAATATTTCAAAGATCTCAAAGATTTCAAATATTTCAAAAGGTTTCAAAAGATTTAAGAAGACCGTGTCTAGTTTCACTGAAATTCGGTGGGCATACGAGAAATATTTTCGATGATCCACAGAGAAACTGAAAATAGCGGCTAGGTTCACCGAAATTCTGTTCAGCGTAAAATCAAATATTTTTGGTATCCTAGACACTTCGATTTAAAGAAAGACTTCAAAAGGATTTAAAAAATTTAGGAAAAATGTCAAAGGTTTCCAAAATTTCAAAATTTTTAGAAGAGTCAAAAGATGTCAAAGCGTTTCAAAGATTTCAAAATGATTTCACAAGGATTTCAAAGATTTAAGAAAATTTTCAAAATATTTCTACAGATTACAAAAAAATCAAAACAATTTCAAATTTCAAAAGATTTGAAAGATTTCACAAAAATTTCAAAGATTTCACGGAGGCTTTTACACGAGATTTCAATAGAGAACAACCCCTCGCTTTACTAGAAAAGTGTTAAACCTATTTTGAAGAACCTTTCTTAAAATTAGACCAAAAATATCTCTCACCTGAAATCCATAATTTTAGTTGAAAATTCAACCATTCTAGTTAAAGATTCATCATTTTAGTTGAAAATTCATTACTTTGTTTGACAATGTAACTTTTGTTTGAATTAGTTTATTTTTATTGATTTTTTCAAAACTGAAAATGTAACTGCTTCAATTTAATATTCCAAAATTTTAGTTAAAACTTCATCTTTTTGATTTTGGACATCAATTTTTTTACTAAAAATTTATCTATTCAATTTTTGGTGGGAAAATGATCCTTTTTAGTTGAAAATTCATCTTTTTTGGTAGAAATTAATCTTCTTCATTGAAAATTAATCTTTTTTGTTTAAACTTCAATTATTCTAGTTAAAGATTCATCATTTTAGTTGAAAATTAATCTTTTTGGTTTAAAATTTAATTATTCTAGTTGAAGATTCATCATTTTAGTTGAGAATTCATTACTTTGTTTGAAAATTAGTTTATTTTTATTGATTTTTTTAAAACTGAAAATGTAACTATTTGAATTGAATATTCTATCATTTCAGTTGAAAATTCATTTTTTTTATTTAACATCAATTTTTTCAACTAAAATTTTAACTATTCAATTTTTGGTGGAAAAATGATCTTTTTTAGTTGAAAAATCGTCTTTTTGGTAGAAATTAATCTTTTTGGTTGAAAATTCAATTATTATAGTTAAAGATTCATTATTTTAATTGAAAACTCATTTTTTTATTGAAAATTATTTTATTAACGGAAAATGTAACTCTTCCAAATGAATATTCCATCATTTTAGTTGAAAATTCATCTCTATGGTTCTCAACATTATTTTTTTAACTAAAAACTAAACTTTTCAATTTTTGTTTAAAAAATGATCTTTTTTTGGTTGAAAATTCATCTTTTTAATTTAAAATTCAACTATTCCACTTGAAGATTCATTATTTTAGTTGAAAATTTATTATCTTGTGTGGAAATGTAACTATTTTTTTGAAAAATATTTTTTTAAATTGAAAATTAGTTTTTTTTTTCAACTGAGAATGTAACGATTCCAATTAAATATTCCACAATTTTAGTTAAAAATTCATCTTTTTGATGTTCAACATCAATTTCTGTCACTAAAAATTTATCTATTCAAGTTTTGGTGGAAAAATGATATTTTTTAGTTGAAAATTCGTTTTTTCTTGGTAGAAATTAATCTTTTTGGTTCAACATTTAATTATTCTAGTTAAAGTTTCATCATTTTAGTTGAAAATTAATCTTTCTGGTTTAAAATTTAATTATTCTAGTTGAAAATTCATCATTTCGATGGAAACTCATTACTTTGTTTGAAAAGGTAACTATTTTTTTTTAAATAAAAAATAATGTTTTTTTATTGAAAACTATTTTTTTAACGGAAAATGTAAGTATTCCAAATGAATATTCCATCATTTTAGTTGAAAATTCATCTCTATGGTTCTTAACATTATTTTTTTAACTAAAAACTAAACTTTTCAATTTTTGGTTAAAAAATGATCTTTCTTGTTGAAAATTTATCTTTTTAATTTAAAATTCAACTATTCCACTTGAAGATTCATTATTTTAGTTGAAAATTCATTATCTTGTGTGGAAATGTAACTATTTTTTTGAAAAATATTTTTTTAAATTGAAAATTAGTTTTTTTCAACTGAGAATGTAACGATTTCAATTAAATATTCCATAATTTTAGTTAAAAATGCATCTTTTTGATTTTGAACATCAATTTGTCATTAAAAATTTATCTATTCAATTTTTGGTGGAAAAATGATATTTTTTAGTTGAAAATTAGTTTGTTTTTTTTTTTGGGTAGAAATTAACCTTTTTGGTTGAAAATTCAATTATTCTAGTTAACGATTCATAATTTTAGTTGAAAATTAATTTTTTTGGTTTAAAATTCTACTATTCCAGTTAAAGATTCATCATTTTAGTTGAAAATTTATCAGTTTGATGAAAAATTAATTTTTTTAACCGAAAATTTAAATATTCCATTTTTTGTTGAAAACTGACCTTTTTTAGTTCAGAATTCAATTTAAAAAAGATTTCACAACTATTTTAAAGATTTAAGAAATTTTCCAAAAGATTTCTACAGATTAAAAAAAATTAAAACATTTTAAAGATTTCACGGAGGATTGTACACCAGATTTCAATAGAGACCAACCCCTCGCTTTATTATAAAAGTATTAAATATATTTTGAAGAACCTTTTTTAAAATTATACCAAAAATATCTCTCACCTGAAATCCATAATTTTATTTGAAAATTCATATTTTTGATTTTGAACATTAATTTTTTTTTCACTACAAATTTATCTATTCAATTCTTGGTGGAAAAATGATCTTTTTTAGTTGAAAATTCGTTTTTTTTATATAAACTAATCTTTCTGGTTGAAAATTTAATTATTCTAGTTAAAGATTCATCATTTTAGTGGAAAATTAATATTTTTGGTTTAAAATTCATCGTTTTAATTTAAAATTCAACTATTCCACTTGAAGATTCATTATTTTAGTTGAAAATTCAATTAACTTGTTTGAAAATGTAACTATTTTTTTGAAAAATATTTTTTTAAATTGAAAATTAGTTTTTTTCAACTGAGAATGTAACTATTCCAATTGAATATTCCATTATTTTAGTTGAAAATTCAACTTTTTGGTTTAAAATTCTACTATTCCAGTTAAAGAAGCATCATTTTAGTTGAAGATTCGTCAGTTTGATGAAAAATTAAAAAAATTTTAACCGAAAATTGATCTATTCCATTTTTGGTTAAAAACTGTCCTTTTGTAGTTTAGAATTAAACTATTTGGTTAAAAAATTGTCTAAGATACTGCACAAAGTTTTCAAAAGATTTACAAAATATTTCACAACGATTTTAAAGATTGAAGAAATTTTTCAAAAGATTTCTACAGATTAAAACAAAAAATCAAAACTTTTCCAAAAATTTCAAAAGATTTGAAAAATTTCACGGAGGATTGTACACCAGATTTCAATAGAGACCATCCCCCCGCTTGATTAGAAAAGTATTAAACACATTTGAAGAACCTTTTTCAAATTAAGACTAAAAATATCTCTCACCTGAAAAGGTGCAATTTGTTCTCTCAAAATCAGGAGATGCTTGATTTGAAAAAGCTCTGCATCGAGCTGAGTCGCTCTTGCTTGAATCTGCTGCTTCGCCTCCTCAATACTCTGAACACAAAGAGTGATAGCTTCCTGGCTCAAAGACTGAAAAACCGGCCTATCAACGCAGCGATACAACCTCGACAAACAAACCAGGGTCCTCCTGACAGTAGGATACCACATGCCATGAAGATCAGCCGGAGAATTCCCCATATTCGTTCTCTGATACATAGGATCCATCGTTAAATGAGTTCTCGAAATCGGCTCAGAAATATTGCTCTCCATCGACGAAACCGATATCCTCTTCAGTTTAATCTGCCTCGTCTCTTCTCGAATCGACTGAGCAATCTCCTCCATCATTTTCAATTTCTCCGGATAGGATAAATCCCCAGGAGAAGGTTTGTAACCCATCACATCCGTCTGTAAGTACAAATGCGCCCGGAAGACCAGTCTCTCCTGAACATCGTGCAAAAGCTGCAGGCAGATATTTCCAAATCCTTGGAGAGGTTCCAGATTGTTCTGGACATGTTCGTCCAGCATTTCGATCCTCAGGATGCAGCAAATTTCCGCCAGCGTTTCCAAGTGGTTGATGTGGATGATAAAAGGCCTCAGGGTGTCATAAAGCGAGGTGCAGAGACTTTCCAAATATGCAGTCAAGCTTGGAGAAAACTTGGAAAAGAACTGGTAAAATAGTCGGTGCTCATCGATGGAAGCGTGAAGAAGCAAAGCGCACGAGTGTCTCACGAGGCTGCAGTGATCGCCGTTGTATTTTTCCTTCACGGACTGCAAAGCCTTCTGGACACTTGGTCCGAGAACCAATCCCCTTTGACTTAAATAGTGTTGATGACACTCGGATAAGAGGGAATCGAACTCTTGTCGTTTATAGGACATCGCCTCAATCCTGTCGATAACTGGTTTGACTTTAGGAAGAGTTGTTTGGAATCTCCCGTAGAAGAGAGCCAGGGTCGCGTCAGAGTTTTCATCCAAGCCTCCGGTTTTCGAATTTAGAATGCTTTCGGTGGCTTTCGTCAGGGATTTGAAAATGTAGTTTGTCATGAGAGTTATCGCCTTTGATTGGCAGTGACGATATTTAACGGAATAGGTCGCACTTTCCTTGAAGGTCGGATTGCTCTGCATAAAATCCATGTTGGCATCGATTTTACTCACGAGATTAAAGAAGGTTTCACTGTTTACGGAAAGAGAAGGGGCTTCGAGTTTGTCCATGATGAAATCTACTTCCTTGAAGTATTTGATATATTCTGCTACGCTGCTTGTTAGGGTGTTTAATTTTTCCTGATCGGCGATTAACTGCTCGCTTGCATCGTAGAGGGAAATTGTTTTGCCAGATACGATGCCGTATTGCTTTGAAAGAGTCGCGAAATCGTCCAGAGATTTTCCTATTTGGGAATGGAGATTCTGACACTCCTCTCGACGATGAGTTAATTGGTCGAGGTACATCATGAATTTTGCGTCTTCCGCAAAAACGTATCTAAAATGAAAAAATGTTTGATAGAGCAAGATAAATTTCACGTTAATTTTGTGTGTCAGTGCAAAATCACATGCATATGACCATATTCCTAAGATTGCAAGTCGACATATATTGGATTTCCAACAAAATAGTTCAATTTTAAAACAAAAAAGACAATTTTTCAACAAAAGAGTTAAGTTTTCAAGTCTAAAAGTCGAATTTTTTAGAAAACATTGAAATTTTAACCCCAAAA